>BDMV01000005.1:9467448-9823246 GCA_008326285.1 Oryza officinalis
TCAAGTTTTATTTCTCTTAACGTCGAAGAAAGAGAGGGCATAATTTCAGCAAATTTAAAAACTATTTTCTTAGGTTCAGGTTTTGTCAAAATTTCACCTTGATTAGTTATGCTCAAAACAACAGATTAATATTTAGTAAAATAATCATGAGCATTAAAACCAATATCCCTATTGTAACTAGTCAACTTAGATTGATCCAAAATTATGTTAAGTTTGTTTTTACCATCAGAAAATCTTTCCAACCAACTTTTCAAGTAAGAATCTTCTCTTGTCAAATTAGCACAATTTTCACAATCACTCTGAACACCTTTTTGCTTGCAACATCTAGAGCAAGAAAGCAATTCATCAGATCTCACAATATTTTTCAGGTACTCAACATGACCTAAGGCATCTTTTAGTTCCATCTTGTTTAGTGAGCATGTTGAGCAATTCAAAACACCATGTTGTTGTTTTAACCTTTTGGCGCAAAGAAGATTAAACATCGAACTAGCACAAAAACCAGTTTGATATTTCTTCAACAAAGTTTTAGTTCAAAATAACTCATCCAAAGTACGAGTAAGGATGGCAATTCCAAGAGCAAGAGAAGATTTTAATGTTAAATCATGTGAAGCATTGATACCTCTTATTTTTGAAATCTCAGATATTAAAACCTGACAAGTTTTGCAATCATCATCATCAGGAATAAGAGATTTTAATCTAGCAATTTCAAAATTAAGAGATTCAATTGTAAACTCCTGTTTTTTAATCATCTTTTCAAATCTTTTATTTTTGGAGTTAAAAGTCAAGGTAGTCTCTTCAAGAAACTCTCTAGGGGATTTACCTTATTGTCTTCATATTCCGAGTTTGATTCACCACGAGCCATGAAGCATATATCTGAGATGTTTTTTCCCTTGTCGTCATCTCCATCACTCTCAAGATCAACGTCACTTGAAGGCTCAAATGCTGCATCCACTTGATTCAACATTCTCTTAAGTGATTCCTTGAACTTCCTTTCCCTAAATGTGCTTCTAGGCTTATCCTCCTTGAGCTTGTCTCCATTGTTATCCTTCTTAGCTCTTCCTAGCTTGGGACAGTGCGAACGGATGTGATCTAGTTCTCCGCACTCAAAGAAACAAACTCGACCTTCTCTTTTCCTGAACCAGACATTGTTCATAGCTTGAGACAACTTGTTAATAGCTAAAGCCAAGTCCTCCTCCTCGAACTATTCAAGTTGATCATTGGACATGACATGATTAATAGTAGACAAAGCATTATGAGTAGATGTAGAAACACCATCATCCAGAGGAAACCAAAGCACTTGATTTATAATCAACTTTACGAGAAAGAATATTCTTCTCATGAGTTTTGAGTTTAGTGTAAAGCGAATCCAAAGTCAAGGTGGACATATTAACATACTCTTGAATAGAAGTAACTTTCATCTCCCAAATCGTCATATCAAGACCGTTCAAAAAGTGACGAGGCACCTTAGATTGAGAATAATTGGTATCAAAAGATAAATCAATAGATCTAAGATTGCACAAAACTTTGTTAAAGCGCACAAGATAATCATCTAAAGCATCTTCACATTTCATCTCAAATTTCATGTAATCCTTTTTAAAAATATCTCTGCGAAGTTCCTTGATATCAGAAGAACCTTGATGAAAATTATTTAAGGCATTCCAAATCTCATTCATAGTTTCAAGATGAGAAACACGATCAAAATCTGAACGAGAAATTCCATTGAGTAAATAGTTGTGAGCTTTACAATTATATTCAAATTCAGTTTTGAAAGCACTAGTATTGATCTGAGGAGGAATTACATAGGGATTAATAACCTTTAGCCAAATATCATAATCTTTTGCCATCATGAAAGCTTTCATCTTTTTGCACCAATAAGAAAAATCCAATCCATCGAAAACATGAGGCTTAGTTGTAAACTTATTAGCCATGGCTAAAACTTAAGATCGGTAAAGATCCAAAGAAAAAAATAAGACTCTAATACCACTTGTAGGATCGAACAGCAAAAACTAAGACAACTAGAGGAGGGTGAATGGTTGGAGTACCCAGAAACCCAAAACTTTCAAGAATAAAAAGTTACTCTCGTTGCCGATGTAACCGAAGTAGATACGATGGTCTAACCACATGGATGTCTCCGGTCTGACTGGTGTTGACACTTTGGTCTGACCGCCCGATGCGTCGCTGTCGCCTATCACCGTTGCCTGTCCAACCGCCGTTGCTTCGCCAGTCTGACCATCGCAAAGCCATCGGTCTGACCGTCAAAAACCCGAGCAAACACAAATTGAAGATCTCTCAAAGTAGATTAAACTTTATTATTTCTATTCGTGTTTACAAAGTGCAACAACAACACAACTCTAAAAAATCTCGACTAAACTCGAAACCCTAACTTTTCTCTCAACTCAACTCTAACAAAATCGATACTGAGAGGCCTCAACCGCCCTCTCTATATATACCCATAGATCCGCAGCCTAAACCCACGAATCCAACTCATACAAGAAGTCCTAATCCCCTAGAAAACCTTTCCGTACAGGAAACAAACTTTACAAACTCAACATACCAAATTCAAACTCCTTCCAAATTTGACTCCTCATCCCATACTCACACAATATCTCCGTCGTATACCATATGGAATCTCTATCAACCACGTGCATTGATCTTTAGCCTAAGCATGCTGCATGATATCCAGATCGTTTAGATGTCATCTTCTTCCAAGTTGACTCTCTATTCATCACCAGCAATGCTCTCCCGAGGCATCAAAACACACCCACATATGAAGCAAACAAGAAACCATATTCGAGCGTAAGTTCTCTCCAACTTGACTTTACATTAGCATACCACAGTATTACATACGCATAAAAAAATCTGAAAGTCATAAACATGAATTAATTACAAGTATCCAAATAAACAACCTAAAACTAACTCCGATCATGAACCAGCCGATTAGATCATCGGGCCGACCGGTTTGACCGCACGTATAACTCTGGTCTGACCGGCGACCACAGCAAAGTCTAACCAGCTGCATTCAGCCGAAGCACTTGTTCATCATATGAAACATTATTCATCATCACCCCGGTCTGACCGGTACAAAACCCCTGGTCTGACTGGCTGCAAAATCACTTCGCCAATAATCTCCAAATATCAAAACCAATTATCTCAAATATCAATTGTTTATCACAAAATAATAATCAAACATACTTTGATTTTATGGACTTTATATTTAAGTAACACTACTACAGAAATGCCTATTGGTGTCGGTTTGAAACGCCTAATAGGTGTCGGTTTCGTACCCGACACCTATTGGTCGGCACCAATAACCAAAGACATTGGTGCCGGATGAAGAACCGGCACCTATATGTCTTGAAAGGTGCCGGTTCCTATTAACAACCGGCACCTACAAGTCCTTATAGGTGCCGGTTGTTAATAGGAACCAGCACCTATAAGTCTTCCAGAGCGCCTTAGATGTTCAATATAGGTGTCGGTTCTTGTAAAAAACCGGCACCTATAGTCTTGAGGCAAAAAAAAATAATTTCTGTATGCAATTCGCCATAATATATTTCCTGAAACACAGATTCATAGGTATTCACATATTCAGATATTCACCACAAGTATTCACAAATAGGTAATTTAATAGAAAAACAGCATTTGAGTACGGCTCTTGATTTCCCACATAAACGTGTGACAACTGGCAACACCAACTAATATGGGCCTTAAAAGATCGATATCAGTAGTACCAAAATTTTATTGTAAATTTTAGTACATTATGATATATACCTGATGCATCAAGATGTACCAAATTATATGAAAAAAAACCTCTATGTACTTAATGACCACAAAATCACACAACAAAAAATGGTACCACGATAGTACGTACGCATGCATGATACATTGATATACCCACATCTGTAATTCTGTTTCTATCACATGCATGGGTAAAGGTTGGTGGATTATAGTGTTAACTCCATTTCTAGTATACGTGATAGGCATCTATATATGTATGACCTATCTAATTAACCATCAGACACGACGGAACAGACGGCTATAGCAAATACCAAAAGCAAACAATGCAGGTGTGTTGCATATAGGCATGGAATCCTATTATATATACTAGTGGGGATACTCCAGAGCTTGCGACGGGATTTTAGAAATCCCTCTAAAACACACTTAAAAACAACGTTGAATTAAAATGTGATATAATAAAATGTTCAATACATATAAAGCTATTATTAATATAAAACGGTTAGCATACATAATAAATTTATGGTTATAATATGATTAAGCATAGAAGTAATTCAGTGACTCTCTTCTACTCCATTCTAGATAACGGCTCAACACAAGAGTAAAGAACTTGAGATTTAAGAACATCCCAAGAGCACATACAAAAGCATATGCACTATATGCGTGTATATATATATTTGCAAAAGGAAAGATCACACACAAAAGGCGTGAGAACCAAGGCGTACCAAACATCCACATGTTCCTTTCTCATCAGGCTTCTCTCCGCGTTTCCTGCTCAAAAGTATGCTCACCTTGTGGCCTTTTTTTCTCATGGGGCGGCATGAACAAAATGGTACAAGACAATACAAAGCATATGATGCTTCTGATCTTCAGAAGAATGACAAGAGAATGAGAATATCATGCTTTCAGCCGTCCAATCTCCCGTATTGAATATATCAAAACGAACAAAAGCAGAGAGGGGATTCTCACAGCACATATGTATATATGACATTCAGAATCAATGTCTTTTTGCCATCAAAGCTAGGGCCAACTAATCCCAAAGCTCGACACCGAAGTCCTTGGTGCCGAGATTAAACATCTCAGTGTAAATGGTGTTAGTAATGACACCCTGACACTAGTGACATGGAGTCCGTTGTGGGTGATGATGTGAATGGGTCAACACAGTATCTTTGCAGCCAAATTTTTTTTTACCGGAAACAATGAGGGAGGCCCTATGTTTTTTTTGTTCGTCTGAAATTTACTCCCTTGGAGTTAAACCCAGGACCTAAAAGTGCTATATGAGCACTGTAAGGCCCTTTTGTGCAACCTTATTGGCACCAACCTTCAGCACCCTCATCCCAAAAGCAATCATTAATTTATAATTAATTAGTCTCGCAAGGCCTAACATATAAAACCCAAAGCTCGAGTAGAGAACATAGGAGATATTGCTGGGACTCAGCGTGCCAGTCAACTTCAGCCTGAGACGTGCCCGTCAAACCACACGAAGGCGGCGACCAGATGTGTTACACATCTCAGGAGACTTGACAAAAATTCGCTTGAGCTCTACAACATCTCAAATGCTCTAAATTAATTAGTCTCACAAGGCCTAACATATAAAACCCAAAGCTCGAGTAGAGAACATAGGAGATATTGCTGGGACTCAGCGTGCCAGTCAACTTCAGCCTGAGACGTGCCCGTCAAACCACACGAAGGCGGCGACCAGATGTGTTACACATCTCAGGAGACTTGACAAAAAATCGCTTGAGCTCTACAACATCTCAAATGCTCTAAACTCGTACTCCTATGAAAATTTTAGTTACACATGCTCACCTGTGGATTCCAGGGACAACAACGACGATACCGGCCTCATCCATGCTACACCTAGTCCAGGAGATCACCTGTTACTTTGAGAGATAAAAATATTAGCTAGAGAAACTTAACACATGACACATGAGTAGATAAGTGTTCAAGAAAACAAATAGATAAACATTAACCAAATAGATACACTTAATTCATGTTCGAGACATCAATCGAAATAACCAATCTACAAGATACCTAGAAAGCTACATTCTGCTCACTAATTCTAAGTCTGCTTATCCTTTGTCGTTGAACGACTGTCTACAGTGTCACTAGGGCCACCAGCCTCAATGAAACCCAGTAGCCCATCTGGAGCTCTTGAAATGTGATATGCGCCATTCGACGAGATGACATGTTGGAAGATGAATCCACAGAGTTGTTCAGCGAGGGCAAAGCAAACATGTGGCAGCAATTTACTCGTCGGAAGCTTTAATTTCTGCAAATGGAAGGATAGAAGATGTGAAAACGTACTATGTGTTTAGGAAATGTGTATTTACGTCTAAACAAAATTGGCGAACCTCAGAATCCGTAATGTTCCAGTTGTTGTCGTCCATGAAAAGCCACATAAATTTCATCACGTAGAACCCACATGTGCTCGTGCCCTGATCCTGGCGTGAGCACCAGGGGTGGCAGCAAACCCGGAATGTATTTGCACATGGAGCGTGTCGAACACACTTCTTCTTATACTTCAGAAGTGCCTTATTTAGGATGTCAATGACAGATTGAAAAACTTCTCGCGGTTTTCTCAAACCATCCATGACGACAATCTTGGAATCGTTTAGATGGATCGCAAGAAGGATCCAGTGAGGTGGCCTACATACAAAGGGAGAGAGCAATTAATATCTTTATGTACTAATGCGAGGTACAACGATAAATGCCACACTTACCTAAAGTGGTAGGGCAAAAGGATCGTATTCATCTCCTGAAGCTTGACAAAGGAGTTGTACAGGTAGTCCAGCACCATTTTCTGGGACTGCGGGCCTTCATGAATCCTAGTGGAATTGACAACCGCTGGATCGAGGAATCCTACTTTGTTATGGGTTGCTCTACATTCAAGCGTCCCCATTCTGCATAAAAAATCAAGTTAGACATCAACGAGGATATCGGCTTAAAAAAACTAGCGAGGGGTGAAGTATGCTTACAATGCCCATAACTGAAGTAGCGATACGTCTAGCTCTCTCAGGTTGTATAGTTGAAATAGTTCTTCAAATGGGACCCAAATTATACCATCCTCGTGATGAAAGTCCTCGTCCCTGTAATAAACGGCGAACATCTCCTTACCTTCCTTTGCCATCTGTAAGTACCACTCTTCCATCCTTCTCATCTGAGTACAATTGGCAACGACATTACGATATTCATCGGTAGTCAAGGGATCACCGAACTTGAACTTAGCAGCCAACGGGGCCATCGCAATATTGTCCACATCAGACAAACTCTTCAGCCCTGCACCTTGTAAAAATTCTTGCTCAATCTTCTTGGCCTTATCTTTCGCGAACTCTTCCTTCGAAAATGCTTGTAATTTTTTTTCCTGACCGTGCGTTGGAAGTCTGAAATAGGTTTCTTCGGGGCTGGTGGCCTTGCCATGCGAAGGAAGTGGTCCTGTACTGCAACTGGCACTTTCGGATTTGTCGGCTCCTTTGTTTTGTCCACTTTACGTCTAGGTTCAGATGATATGCTCTCACCCATCTCATTTTTTTCATTCAAGCAAGGCTCCGACATATTAGGAAATAAGGCCTTCTTGGTCTTCTTCATAGATGGTGGTTCAGACATTTCTGAAGTTTTAATCAGGCGCCGCCTCTTTTTTGGTTGGTCTAAAGAAGATAAGCTCTGATGTGCTGCCTTTGGAGGAGATTGTTGTGCCGGTTGAGGAGACGGGCTCTTACGTGGCAACGGTGGTGGAGTTGGCATCCTTCGGGGGGAGACAGCAAGTCCTTCAGAGCTAGACCCACCATCGCTTGGCTCGTCATCACCATCTCCTGAAGGAAAGACAATGAAACGTTTGCGCCACAGTATAATGTTGTGGACAGCTTCTCCAAGGGTGTTCACCCCCTCCTCTGGAGCAAACTCAAGCTGAAAAGCCCTGTATCTGCGCGACACGTCCTCCACTTCAACCCTTGAATAGCCACTTGGTATCGGTTTACCGTGTATCCTTCCTCCCTCCACTACAGGATGTGCCATACCACGTGCCACCTCTATAGTGAGGTTTTGAACTGGCACATGCAGCCTACATGCAGTACGTACAGTGATGGCATCCACAGGGTGACGAGCCATGTCCGGTTCTTGAGGAACCTCAGTTGAAGCGCAACTGCTTTTCCTTCCAGCTGGACTGGTTACACGGCCAGCATCAGCATCACCCCCATCCTGCCTTTCGAGGCCCGCCGCCATTAGCAGTGCCTCCATCCTCACCATTCGTTCCTTCAGTTGCCTTATCTCTTCTGACTGGTCCATGGAATTTCTATAACTTCGAGACCGGTACCTATGTCTGTCTTCAGGAAAACCTTCCCTCCATGGCACTAGGCCTACTCCTCTTGTGCGTCCCGGATGCTCAGCGTTCTGCAAAGCAAGTGTCAGCTCATCTTTCTCCCGGTTCGGAACAAAAGTACCCTCGGAAGACTTCTGATGGGCATCATGGAGCCTTCGTGACAGTTCTTGCGATTGGGGACCCTTGTGTACCAACTCGCCTGTATCCGAGAGTGTTGCCCCTCGGGCATATTGGTAATTCTTGCCTCGTTGGCACCAGTCCTTTGTCTCGAACTCGATTCCCTTTTCCAACAGCTCATCTTCCCTCGCTTGCCATTTGTCTACGTTCTGAGCATATCCGCTACGGCCGAGACGATGAGGGTACAGGTTTTTGGCCGCATTGGCCTGGTTCCTTTCGCTAACCTCCTTTGCCTGATCTGACGTTCTGTACGCCACAAAGTCATCCCAGAAAAGGCGACACCTTTGATAATTGGGATCTTCAAAATTGGGTGTCAGCCCCCGCTTCACAAACTTTTTGGTAAGGTCTGCCTTGAACTTCCTGAAGCTGATGCTCATCCTCTCAAGGGCCCTCCGCTTTGCGACTTGTTCTGAACCTGTGGGGAACTGGAATGTCCGCTTCAACTTGTCCCACGCAAGGTCCTTGTCTCTGTCTGGTACCTTCCAGTCCAATTGATCTGGATCACTGGTCTTCCAGTATCGGTACTTTATAGGGATGTCATCCTTCACGATGGCGCCTATAGCATTGGAATATGGGGTGAGTACTGATGCGGGAGCTACAGGGTTCCCATCTGGATCTAGCGCTGTGATAGTGTAAAGGCCCGAGGGCATCCTGGTTGGACCTCTACTCCTTCTTGACGATGAAGTGGCAGTGTCCCCAGAGTTCACAGTGGCGGAAGGATTAACCTCCTTCAAAGAACGATATAAATTAGTCAGCTCTCGTATGGGCGAACGGTATAAATTAACCTAATTTAAAAATTTGTTTGTTTCAGCTGGGCGAATTTACCTCCATGTTATCGTGATTATCACCGGGCTGGTTTATGTTTAGAAAGACACTTGGGCTAACATTACCACCATCGCTTTGTCCAGAATTTGCAGGCCTATTATTATCTTGTTCCCGTGACATTTTCTAAATAAAAACTAAAGGAGGTTAAGGAGGTTAAGGCAGGCCTATTGTCAAGATACATGTAGAATGAGTAAAAGCAAAAAGGAAGCTGAAGGGGGGATTGCAGATACACAAGGTAATTTTGCATCTCTATAAACAAATAGACAAATATCTCTATAAAAAAACTGTTAATTTTGCATGCAGCATGAAGAGAAAAATGTGAACACATAGTACAAATAGGACCATGAAATCCTAAGCACATAGCACAACTTATTTAAGCTAGAAAGTAAATACCCCTACTAAGAGTTAAAAGAAAGAAACACTTTTCAAAGGGTCGAGGGGCCGGCGGAGCAGATAGCACTTACATTCTTGAGTTCTGGAATAAAAAGCAAGGGGCACTTAGGAGTTTCTTAAAAGGGTGGAGTAGGAACCTAAACAAAGACGGTCAAAAAGAGAAAGAGAGGTTGAAAGAACAACTGAGTGCCATTGACAATCAATCTGAAATAAGAGAGTTGACTTCTGAAGAATGGAATGAAAGATAGGAAAAAGAGGCAGCTATGGAACATATTTATGAGAAGACTGCTGCGCCGAATAACAACTCTCTGCGTGGATTTGATGTTATAGACAACATCAAGGCACAGATTGAGGGGATCTGCCCGCAGGTGGTGTCATGTGCTGACATCCTTGCTGTGGCAGCACACGACTCTGTTGTTGTGGTAAGGGGAGAAAATACAAAGGATATCAAACTAAGAGTTAGTTCTTTGTCTATCTGAAATGGTTAACAGGAACTCCTGACATCAATAGATTAGCAACTGAAATGAACGGAACATAACTCTTTATGTACAGCTATGAAATTCTATACCAAAACAAACCTTACAAAGTATTAAAAGTCAAGTTGCCAAAGATAGTAAATAAATTAATTGATATTTATAAAATATAATCAGTAGTGATCACTAAATATCTTCCATGCAGTCCAATACATGTAAAGACTGACAATTTATTTTTCAGCTAGGTGGTCCTACTTGGGCTGTCCAGCTGGGACGGCGGGACTCAACAACAGCAAGCCTGGATACTGCAAACAATGACATTCCAGCACCAACCCTTGACCTTGGTGATCTCACCAAGTCATTTTCAAACAAAGGACTAAGTGCAACTGACATGATTGCACTCTCAGGTACTGTGTATGTAAATATAACATTTTGGTATGTAATACCATCTATAATAAAACCAAAAAATAAAACAGCTATCCTTGCTGAAGCTTGATTGTCAAAACAAACTGTATAAATGGAATCAATAGGAAATCTGGAGTAATAGCTCCTCTGATTTGCGAGGTTTGGAGACAAAAATATGTATCTTTTATTTAGACAGTTAAAATCTGAGAACAAATTCATTTTCAAAAATCTGGAAAACATAGTCACACAAGAAATTATATTTTGTAGTTATTACATTTAAGCTGGACATGCAGGCAAAATGATACTCACAGTGCTATAGGTTTCTGCGACCTGCAGAACCACGAAAATCATAAACTGAATCGTTGACAGGTACAGTTCATACAGCTCCTATCACAATTTTCTTGCATTCAAATCCTCCAAGCAGCTAGAGATATAATTACGAATATGTGGACACTATGTCTAAGCTACACAATCCCGCAAAAAAAATGTCTAAGCTACACAAACTATATATTACTATGGAAATATGAAATGATTTGGACATAATAGTATCAGGGAATATGTATACCTTGGTTCTAGATGTACCAGATCTTGGGGCGGAGGAGATCAAAGGGTCGAGGGGCCGGCGGAGCAGATCTTGGGGCGGCGTCGCCGGCGGCCACTGGACTTGGGGGATCCGGGAGGAGGGGACAGCTCCAGGCGCTGGACGGTGGTCGAGGACGTCGTCGGCGGAGGTGCTGGAGGGCACGGCCCCAGGAGCTGGAGGTCGACGACGGCGGTGGCGCGGGCGGCACTGGACGGGCGGGCGGGCGGTGGCGCTGGCGGCGCTGCAGGGGATGGCGATGGCAGCGGCGCTGGACCCAGGAAGCTATGCCACTGGCGGCGCTGGAGGGGATGGCGATGGCGGCGGCGCTGGACCCTGGCGCTGGCGGCGCTGGTGGGGGGATGGCGATCGCGGCGGCGCGGGACCCAGGAAGCTAAGGGGATGGCGATGGCGGCGCTGGATTAGACGATATATATAGCGGACAAATAGGTGCCGGTTATATATTAAAAGCCGATACCTATATTTGGTAATAGGTGTCGGTTCCTAATACGAACCGACACCTATTAGGGGTAATAGGTACCGGTTCTAACTAAGAACCGGTACCTATTACCCATAATAGGTGTCGGTTCGTATTAGGAACCGACACCTATTATGCCTATAGGTACCGGTTCCTATTTAAAAACCGGCACCTATTACCCATAAACCCAGGTTTGGTTTGGTTGGGGAGAACTATAAAATTGCAGCAAACCATATGCATTGCAGCAAACTTTTTTCGGCTATTCTCCACTTTAGTTTAGCCCTTCGCTTATGGGGTTTTTACGGTAACAGAGGAGATTGGTTAAAGATTTTTATCGTTTTATGCCTTAGTTCTTGATTTTCTTTTTATTTATATTGGGAATATCTAGTGAAAATCATTCAATAAGTGAAAAGACGGTAGGTTGTAAGTAGTATAAAATTGTAAAAAAAGACGACAGGTTTCGAGTTCCAAGATTGGTTTGTTCATGTCTATTACAATCAATTTCCAACTTGTAGGTCGATCACAATTACTCCTTCCTCATGATCACTTCGAACATATGGGGCTTCCTCCTCGTGTTCGTCTTCGTCTTCGTCGTCGTCTTCTTGACTTTCTTCACCTTCTTCTATATCCTTCGCGAAAGATGGTAGCTCGTCGATTTGATCGTAGCCTTCCTCGTCAATGATATTCTCCACTCCAATAATGCTCCGCTTTCCATGGAGAGCCACGTGGCGATCAGTCACCGACGAAGGGTCTTTCACATAGAATACTTGTGTTACGGAGTTTGCGAGCACAAATGGTTCGTCTTGATAACCCACATTGTTTAGGTCCACAAGGAACATTCCGTACTTGTCAATCTTGAAACCACTTGGAATTTTGACCCATTGACACTGGAAAAGTGGTATCTTGAGCGGTCCATATTCAAGCTCCCAGATTGCCTCTATATAGCCATAGTACGTTTGTTTTACACCATTACTGTCGAAGGCGTCTATGCGGACACAACTGTTTTGATACGAGCTCTTGGCATCCTGTGTTCTCGTGTAAAATGTATAACCATTAATGTCGTACCCTTGGAATGAATGAATTGTGCTCGCAGGTCCCCGAGACAAAACATACAGCTGGTCACTATCAGTATTCATAGCCATGATATGCTTCCGTAACCAATCGCCAAAATTCAACCTATGCTGCTTAGCTATCCATGCTTCTGATTTGCTTGGGTTCTCGCTGCGGAGTGTGTTAAAATGCATGTCGACAAATGGAGCCACCAAGGCCGACTGCTGGAGCACTGCGAAATGTGCTTGCCGTAATGTTTCTAGGCTAGGAGCGAAAATTGCCTTATGCCCTAGTGTCCCTTTCCCTAGTATCCTGCCCTCGTGTCGAGACATCGGCACACCAATGGGATGCAAATCCATATAGTCGATACAGAACTCAACCACCTCCTCTGTTGCATAACCCTCTACGATACTGCCTTCTGGTCGAGCTCTATTACGCACATACTTCTTTATGATCCCCATGAACCTCTCAAAAGCCCACATGTTATGCAGATACACTGGGCCGAGAATCTTTATCTCTTTCACGAGATGTGCCACGAGGTGAACCATTATATCAAAAAATGATAGTGGAAAACACATCTCGAGCTGGCAAAGGGTAATGATTGCATCTGCTTGGAGCTTGTCTAGCGTGCTTGGATCGATCACCTTTTGATCTATAGCGTTGAAGAACGAGCACAGCTTTACGATTGGGTTTCGAACCTTATCTGGCAAAATGCCTTTAATAGCAACAGGAAGAAGTTGTGTCATCAGCACGTGGCAATCATGTGACTTCATGCTCACTAATTTCTTCTCTTTCATGTTGACAAGTCTTTTAATGTTCGCAGAGTAACCAGAAGGGACCCGGACACCCTGCAGGCACTCCAACAGACTTATTTTCTCTGCGGCACTAAGGGTGTAGCACGCAGGAGGGAGGTACTGGCGACCATTGGGACGTTCTTGAGGATGTAGCTCGGGCCTGATGTTCATGTCTGCGAGGTCTCTCCGGGCTTTTAACGTGTCCTTTGTCTTGCCGGGGATGTTTAGCAGGAGTCCCATCAAACTCTCGCACACATTCTTCTCAACGTGCATCACGTCAATTGCGTGACGGACATCCAAATCTTTCCAATACGGTAGTTCCCAAAAGATAGATTTCTTCTTCCAAAGAGGCTTCTCACCAGTCTTGCCCGCCGCGTTTCTATTGCCATGTCCCTTACCAAATATACATTCTATATCTTTTACCTCTTCAAAAATATCTCTGCCTGTACGGTGTATTGGAGTTGTCCCCTTCTCCACTGTGCCATCGAAATCTCTTCTATTGCTACGATACGGGTGGCCGGCTGGAAGAAACCTCCTATGACACATATACACAGTCTTTCCTGAGTACCTCAGCCACCTGCTTGCTGTGTCCCGTATGCACTGCACACATGCACAACCACCTTTCACTGTTTGGCCGGATGTGTTGCCAGCCGCAGGGTAATCTTGAATGGTAACGAACAACATTGCCCTTAAGGTGAAGTACTCTCTTTTGTATGCATCCCACATCTGCACACCCCGGTCCCATAGTAACTTAAGATCATTTACCAATGGCCTGAAGTAGACATCGATATCGTTGCCAGGTTGCTTGGGCCCTTGGATTAGAAGTGGCATCATTATATACTTGCGTTTCATGCACAACCATGAAGGAAGGTTGTAGATGACAAGTGTCACTGGCCACGTGCTATGCCGACTGCTCATATCGCCGAATGGATTCATCCCGTCTGTGCTTAGACCAAACCTTACATTCCTAATCTCGCATGCAAACCTTTTGTACTTTCTATCTATCTTTCTCCATTGAGATCCATCGGCAATGTGCCTTATCAACCCAACCTTCTTACGGTCTTCGTCGTGCCACCGCATCATCTTTGCATGTTTTTTGTTTGCATACAGGCGCTCAATCCGAGGGATTATAGGAAAATACCATGCAACCTTAACGGGCACTTTCCTCTTCTTTAGAACGGGCCCACCACTACCATCGTCAGCATCATCATCGTTATCTCCACCCTGATACCGCGGTGCTTTGCAAACTGGACACGTATCCAAGTCTTCGTAGTTACCTCGATATAGAATACAGTCATTTCGACAAGCGTGAATTTTTTGCACTTCCAGCCCAAGTGGACAGACAACCTTCTTTGCTTGGTATGTTGTTTCTGGCAATACATGACCCGCTGGAAGGAGGTCTCCGATCAGCTGCAGAAGCTCTGTGAAGCTCTTGTCACTCCAGCCGTTGGTTGATTTCATCTGCAATAACGAGAGGACGACGTGTAACTTGGTGTGTTCCTCGTTGCATCCTGGATAAAGTGGTGTTTTTGAGTCCTCCACCATGGCTTTGAACTTCTCGTATTGCTTGTCATTGTTGTAGGCTGTCTCCCCATCGCGCAACATTTGATCCAAACCATCTGATTCGCGATTGTCATATTCACCTTCGTCACCAGGCAACTCCACATTGTCTTCGTGCATTGCTTCACCATGATTGTCCACACTGTCATTCTCATCTTCACCATGATTGTCCTGACATGTGTGATTACGCATAAAACCTCTTGTTAGAAGATGCTCGTGAACTTGTTTTGCAGGAAACTGTCTCTCGTTCCTGCAATCAGCACATGGACAATGCAAATGTTCCGTCATGCTCAACAATCGGGAACTCGTGGCCGCGATCACGAAGTTGGTTACTCCCCTGGCATACTCCAAGGTACCACGCTTCGCACCGTTCATCCCTCCTTCATCCATCGGTCCTACGAAAATTCTTAAATTAACTGCTAACATATATATATATTGATTAAATCCGTAAATCAATCAAAAATCATCGTTACTAATCTTTCATATGTAAAATACTCGATGATTTAATACTGTCCACATTACACAAATAGACGCAAGTAACATATTCTCAATATTACTCCAAAATCAATAAGTCATTATATTTTCTCAAAATATTGGACCAATTCAACAAGAGACGTCTACATTATCTATCACAAATAAGAAAAGCATATATACCATAAAGAATTAATCACACAAATGAAACAAACTTGCTTAGAGAAAATGTACTAACCTTTAAACATAAAAAAATATACAACTTCCTTGATGTATTTAAAATTTTTCGGCAAAACCTCTCCCCCCGTTTGCATGAGCCGCACGAAGACGCTCAAAATGAGCTCATCAGTGCTGAGAGGAGATATATATAGGTGCAAAGGATATAGGTGCCGGTTTACAACAATAACCGGCACCTATAATCAGTTCCTTCCGTGGTAAGGAACCACATATGTGCCGGTTCTTGTTACGAACCGGCACATATATTATAGGTGTCGGTTTGTAGCATCCGGCCGACACCAATTGAAGCAAATAGGTGCCGGTTCATAACAAGAACCGGCACCTATTCCTTTCTCCCCCCGAACCGGCACCTATAATCTATAATTGAGACGATAAACGACTAATAGGTGCCGGTTTTTGTTCAACCGACACGTATTATACCGACACTGATGAACGTTTTTGTAGTAGTGTAAACTTCTTGGATGGCATTTGATTAGTAAAATTAAATGTGTACAGTACAACATAAAATTGCTAGACCATAAAATATGGGTACAGTAGAACATGTAATTGTAACATTAACCTGTGTGTGCCCATGGGAAAATATGTATTGCAAACTTCATATGTAGTGCAAACCTACAAACTATCATAGGATAAAAAATAGATATATGAGAGACGTGGATAAATCTTATACATCCATTTTTTATCGTATGGTTGTTTTCAGGTTTACACTATATATAAAATTTGGAGTACATATTTCTCTCATATATTAGCATATATTTTTTAATCTGTCTTCTTAGGACTATATTAATTTTTTTTCTTATCTATATACATGAGTATCAGATTTGTGTATGTTTTTTTCTATTCCAGTTTTCAACGCACTAGAAACATTTTTGCTAATAATACTTACGTCTCACTTTCATGCATCCAGAGCTAACACTGATGGACTCTTTTGAGATCGACTCAGAAAGAACCGGTGGAGATAACTTCCAACATAGATATGTCGGAACAGACCAACAAACCATTAAGCGCTAACCAACTAAAAGAATTGCAGGCAATGATCAAGATACCAAATCACAATAAACAAAAGAAGGTGTACATAGATAAAATTGTGCCGCAAGATATGTACTTATATCTGCTTCAAATAGGATGGAGCATTTTCTTTCGTTCAAATGTGATTTTTTAATAATTTTTTTCGCTACAGATTATGTTTGCAGCGAAGAAGATTAAGATCGTGGGTTGCATACAATCATTGTGCCTCTCTGAGCGGGGAGCCGCTCCAGGGAGCAGCGCTGGCGGCGCCAGGCCTCCACGGTGGCCGTGCCGCGCGCCGCCGCGTCGATGCAGCGGTCAACGAGCCGCAACTCGCTGCGGCCGCCACCGCTACCGGAGGAGGCGGACGCCATAGGAGCTAGGCGCCGTGGTGGAAGACGCCCACTACTGGAGAACTGATCTTTGGTCGGAATCAGAAAAACCGGAATAGTCCCGGTTCGAATATGAACCGGGACTAAAGATCAACTTTAGTCCCGATTAAAAAAGGTAACGGGTCGCGACGATCTTTAGTCCCGGTTGGTAACACCAACTGGGACTAAATATCATCTTTAGTTCCGGTTCAAACACCCACCGGCCCTGTCAAGCTGGTGTCAGGGGGGCGGGGATCTTTAGTCCCGGTTGGTGTAATCAATCGGGACTAAAGATCCTAACTTTAGTCCTGGTTGGTAGTATAAATCGGGACTAAAGATCCCACCGGCCCTGTCAGGCTGGTGTCAGGGGGGCGGGGATCTTTAGTCCCGGTTGGTGTAATCAATCGAGACTAAAGATCCTAACTTTAGTTCCGGTTGGTGGTATAAACCGGGACTAAAAATCCCACCGACCCTGTCAGGCTGGTGTCAGGGGGCGGGGATCTTTAGTCCCGGTTGGTGATATAAACCGGGACTAAAGATCCCACCGGCCCTGTCAGGCTAGTGTTAGGGGGGCGGGGATCTTTAGTCCCGGTTGGTGTAATCAACCGGGACTAAAGATCCTAACTTTAGTCCCGGTTGGTGGTATAAATCGGGACTAAAGATAATTTAGATCTATAGTCCCGGTTAGTGTTATTAACCGGGACTATAGTGATCCACCTTTTTATACTTCTTCTTCCTCCTCTAGCCCGAACCATTGCTGCCAAGAGAAGGAGGAAGAAGGGAAGTGCTGCCAAAATTTTTGATAAATTTGTTTTGGTGATAGTATACAAATCGGAGAGATCGAAAAGGTTAGCAAATCCATTCTCTAATAATGTATGCTTAGCATATTGCATTTATAGCTTTGTTTCTATAAAATATTTTCTCCATAAATGTTTATGCAAAATGATGAGGGAGAAAATATGTTAGGCAAAAGTAGGTTGATTTTGAGATTAGAAAATTTGGATAATGATGTTAGGCAAAATATGTTAGGCAAAATTAGAATATTTTCTCCATTCTCTTTTCTAGAAATTAGTTTCGCTTTGAATAATGATGTTTTAAATTTTTGTATGATTATTTAATTAGTTTCGAGAATGTGGATTTCATTAGTAACATTGGACTATTTGATGTCTAGATGGATCGACAATGGATGTACACCGCGGATCGACGGTCGAAAGAGTTTATTGAAGGCGTGCATTATTTTTTGAAGGTGGCCAATGCTAACAAGTACAAGGGTTTCATGTGTTGTCCATGCAAAAAGTGCAGTAACTGAAAGGAGTATTCATCATCAAGAACTATTCATGCGCACTTGTTTGAGTCTGGATTCATGCCTGGATATAATTATTGGATCTCGCACGGAGAGCTAGGGGTTACAATGGAAGAAGATGAAGTAGAAGACGAGAATATTCCAGGCTGGGCTCATCAATACGGTGAATTTGACGAAAATCCGGAAGGCGAGGCGGACGGAGTTGTTCAAGATAACGTCGCTGTAGATGATCTTGGTCAAATGTTGCGGGACGTAAAGGACGGCTGCGAAAGTGAGAAGGAGGTCCAAAAATTGGACCGTATGTTAGCAGACCACAAAACTTCGTTGTACCCAGGTTGCGAACAGGGGCATAAAAAATTGGGTACGACGCTAGAATTCTTACAATGGAAGACAAAAAATGGTGTGAGTGGCAAGGCATTTGGCGAGTTATTGAAACTCGTCAAGAACATTCTTCCGGAGGGAAACGAGTTGCCCGAAACAACGTACGAAGCTAAGAAGGTGGTATGCCCTCTAGGACTAGAAGTACATAAGATACACGCATGTCCGAACGATTGTATCCTCTATCGCGGTGAGGAGTACAAGAACCTAGAAGCATGCCCGATTTGTAAAGCACTACGATACAAGATTAGACGAGATGATCCAGGTGATGTTGACGGACAACCTTCGAAGAAGAGAGTTCCTGCTAAGGTGATGTGGTATTTCCCTATAATACCACGGCTCAAGCGTTTGTTCAGGAACAAAGAGCATGCTAGCATGATGCGCTGGCACGCAAAAGAACGTCAACAAGACGGGATGCTGCGACACCCCGCCGACGGGTCGCAGTGGAGAAACATTGACAGAACATTTCCAGATTTTGGAGAGGATGCCCGAAACATAAGGTTCGGTTTAAGTACAGATGGAATGAATCCATTTGGAGAGATGAGCAGCGGCCATAGCACTTGGCCCGTTACCATGTGTATCTACAACCTTTCCCCTTGGCTATGCATGAAGCGAAAGTACATCATGATGCCAATTATCATTCAAGGCCCAAAGCAACCTGGTAACGACATTGATGTGTACCTAAGACCACTGGTTGAGGATCTTCTTCTGTTGTGGAACAAAGAAGGTGTCTCCGTGTGGGACGAGGACAAACAGGAGCAATTTATCCTGTGAGCGTTGTTGTTCGTGACCATTAACAATTGGCCTGCACTTAGCAACCTATCAGGACAGTCAAACAAGGGGTACAAGGCTTGCACCCATTGCATGGATGAAACTGAAAGTACGTATCTAAAACACTGCAGGAAGGTTGTTTACATGGGCCATCGTCGATTCCTTGTTGCTACCCATCCTGTACGGAAAAAAGGCAAGCATTTCGAACAGAAGGCAGACCACCGTACTAAGCCTAAACATCGCAACGGAAAAACCGTGTTTGCTATGGTGAAAGATCTGAAAGTAGTATTTGGAAAGGGACCTGGCAGCCAACCTATAGAGAGCGAAGATGGTCACACGGCGATATGGAAGAAGAAGTCTATTTTTTGGGAGTTACCCTATTGGGAAGTCTTAGACGTCCGGCACGCGATCGACGTGATGCACCTCACTAAGAACCTTTGCGTCAACCTGTTAGGCTTCCTAGGTGTATATGGGAAGTCGAAAGATACACTTGAAGCACGTAATGATCTCAAGCATATGCAACAACGCGAAGACCTTCACCCAGAACCGAAGGATAAAGGAAGCCATTACTTGAGTCCTGCAAGCTACACCCTGAGCAAGGAAGAGAAGGAAAGTATGTTTGAATGCCTGGAGAGCATCAAGGTACCGTCTGGATACTCCTTAAACATAAACAGAATAATAAGCATGAAGGAAAAGAAATTCACAAACCTAAAGTCTCATGACTGTCACGTGTTGATGACACAACTGCTTCCTGTTATAATTCGTGGTATCCTTCCTGATAATGTCCGGGGAACAATAACAAAGCTAGGTGCTTTCATGAACGCAATTTCGCAAAAGATCATAGATCCAGACAGTTTAACAACCCTTCAAGAGGACGTGATCCAATGTCTCATCGGCTTTGAGATGATCTTTCCACCGTCATTCTTCAATATAATGACGCATCTTCTATGTCACCTTGTGAAAGAGATCAGTATTCTCGGTCCTATGTACCTACACAACATGTTTCCTTTCGAGAGGTACATGAGCGTTCTAAAGAAATACGTTCGTAACCGTTCTTGTCCGGAAGCAAGCATCGCCAAGGGTTATGGAACAGAGGAGGTCATTGAGTTATGCGTAGAATTTATTGAAGACCTCCATCCAATCGGGGTACCCGAATCAAGCCATGAGGGGAGACTACGGAGAAAGGGGACTCTTGGAAGAAAAGCAATAATGACCGTGGACAACGATTTATTTCGTAAAGCACATTTCACGGTTTTGCAACAATCTTCGTTGGTGGCTCCTTACATCGAGGAGCACCTGGCGATTGTTCGGTCGAAAAACATCGGCAAGTCTGATGCATGGATTACACGCCATCACATCGATACTTTCCCCGTTTGGCTACGACAACGTCTAATGGGTGCAGAAACCATTGACCGACAACTAGCCTTCTTGGCGAGGGGGCCTTCTTGCTCGATATCGACATTCCAAAGATATGAAATCAATGGGTATACATTTTACACAAGAGCCCAAGACAGAAAGAGCACAAACCAGAACTCTGCTATACATATCGACGCCATGAGATACGATGGTGAAACTAGCACGTATTATGGTGTCATCGAGGACATATGGGAACTAGACTACGGACCCTTGAAGGTACCTTTGTTTCGATGCCAATGGGTTAGGCTCACCGGTGGAGGCATAACGATTGATGGCAGTGGGATGACAACGATTGACCTAAGCAAGGTTGGATACTCAGACGAACCTTTCGTCTTAGCCAATGATGTCACATAGGTTTTCTACGTGAAGGACATGTCTAGCAAACCAAAGAAGGGTAAAGGACCCGACGAGCCAAAGCGCCACGTGGTTCTCCCAGGCAAAAGGAAAATCGTCGGAGTCGAGGATAGGACTGACGAAGATTACGATCAGTTCGACGGGCAACCTCCGTTCACGGTGACGGTTGACCCGAGCATCCTCCTTTCAAAGGAGGACACCCCTTACTCACGCAACGATCATAGCGAAGGAACATTAGTGAGGAGAAAGGACTTCCGAGCACGGGCAAACGCAAGTAGCAAAGAACAAAGCCAATGCCGCTAAGAAGCAGTACCATCACCGGCTAGGGTCAGGTGGCTATAAGAAGGCAATCCCCAAGTGGGATGAACTGGAAGCCGGGTTGATTGGAAAGGGTATTGAGCCGGCCATAACGAACTGGCCTGAACGTTCAAGAAATTGGTACTATGCTCATGGTGGAAAGCTCGATCCCACTGATGGCTCCCTTGTATTTGGCGATGCGATCCGCGAAGCAGCTAGCCAACTCACGGAAGCAGTGGAGGCGTCTGCTCAGGGAACATTCCATCCTGACAGAGAGAAGGACGAGCTTACGCTCGCACTACAGAATCCCGAGCATCCAGGACGAACACGGGGGAAAGGCGTGGTTGCATGGAAATACGGATTTTAAGAGGCCAGCCACACTTACAAGAGTCGGATGAGGAGCAAGAGGGATACCGATGACAAATTAAGATACCTCGAGGAGAGGGTCGCCCTGCAGGAAATACGGATGCAAGAGGAGGTCGAACAACGGGTGGACCAATGCCTTGCGGAACGACAGAGCGAGCAGACGGTGCAGCTGTATGCCCCTGCAATCATGGTGAGCCCCTCGGGCAATCGCAGAAGCTGTGCCTCTACAGGGCAGGCAGGAGAACAGGTCATGGAAGGTGCAGCAGGGCAAGCTCAGGCAAACCCATCGTACCCCGTAGATGAAATCACGCGGCGGACACCTTGTGAGCTGCACATTCCCTTCAAGAACATATCACTCAAGGTATGCTTTTAGTTTTATCATATGTGTCTTGTAAATTGCATAACCGGTGGTGCATGCATCTGTTAATTACTAAGTAATCCTGACTCTCGTGAAGGTGGCGTCGGGCATGGCCATACCAGTGGACCCTTCGGGGACATATCATTGCAGACCGATTCCACCTGTGTACTCAAAGGTCGAGGTTGAATTGGTGGAACGAGGGTTCGACGATCTCGAGCTGGACATCCCCGGAGGAGACGGGGAGACGAAACTAGGAGACACAGCCCACGCCATTATACTATGATGCAAGCGACACATCGTGTTTCCCGGGCGAGCAGCGGCGTCTTCTCCTTCGTCTCCTCCGCCTGCACCCTCTCCTCCGCCTGCACCGGCTCCTCCACCGCAGTCTCCTTCGCCTGAAACCTATCCGTCGCCTGCACCGGCTCCTCCACCGCAGTCTCCTCCGCATGCAACCTCTTCTTCGCCTGCACCGGCTCCTCCGCCTGCACCGTCACCGTCTGCTCCGCCTGCACGGCCCAAAAAAGTCGTGCCCACTTCGTCCCGCGTCGTCAAAGTCCACACCACCAAGAAAGAAGCCAAGACTTGACGAGCCAAAACTCCCCGCTCTCAAGAAAAGGGCGTACGACCGCACTCTCGAGGAGAATGAGGAGGTCGTACGAGCAGAAGTGAAGGTGTTCTTCGAGGCACGGAAACCACCAAAGAAGATTCCAATAGATCCGGCTGCTAAGAAGTTCTTCCAGAAGATGAGCGAACCGGTCAGGAGGGCTGTACTTTTCGATTATGACCGGTCGGTGACGAAGTCGTACAAGAAACAAAGAGCAAAGGCCAAAGAAGTGCCTCAGCTCGGAAAGCAGCGGAAATAATCAGTTGAGCCGTTGCTACCACCCGGTGAAGAGGAGCTGAGGCAATGGATGAAAGAGACGAGTCTGAGCAGGGCGCAACTGATGGGAGACACACCGATAACCATGGCGACAGAAGCCAACTTGAAATACAAATTTAAAGTCGGTGAACCGCTTGTCAAGCCTGGTGAGGTGAACAGTCTCTCAACACAAATGCATCGATTCCATCAATGGTATATGTAACATTCATCCAGAGGTAGAATAATGTTTGGAGCGAGGATAAGAAACACAGACTACTACCAAGGAGATGATGTTCTGTGGATGAACTTCGAGAATGTGTTCGATGTATACCAACTAGACGCTCTCGACGTCTCCATTCTCAGCTGCTGGGTTTTGTAAGTATCGTTTTAGCAAACTTTATTTTGTTCCTTAGCTTCTTCTATGTACCATTCCCTGGTTAGAATGTGACGATAAGACTGATGCAAATTCCTTTGTCTTTTGTAGAATGAAGATTCAATCGTGCCGTAGGCAGGGGATTTTCAATATTGGATTCATGGACCCTCGCAAAGTCAATGACGTAATAATACGGGACTTTGAGAAAGATACAGAAGAAAATATTGTTCATTTCCTGGTGCAGCAGCATTACAAGACCTACATACTATTGCCATACAACACAGAGTGAGTTTTAACTGTCTTTCAAATTTGTACCAACTTCCTCCCCGTACTCATAACGTCACATATATATCATCGGACGCAATTTGCAGATTTCACTGGGTCCTTTTACTCTTCGACCTTGAACTTTGCAAAGTCTATGTCTATGACTCAATGGATAAACCAGAGTCTACTTTCACCAAGGTTTTTGAAGTGATAGACAGGTAATGCCATCTATTCAACCGTCATTAATTATGAATACCGCTATTGGTACTATGCAGATCTCCGGTATTTAATCATAGCTTCCAACTGTACATAGGGCATGGGCAAAGTTTCGTACATTGGTCTGCGAGGTTTGGAAAGAAAATCTTGGTAGGAGATTTAAGTTTCCGGTGAGTACATGCTCCAAAAGTATTTAATCATTCATTGCTTCTAGAAAAAATTAGTACATTACATCTCTCGTCGTTTCTCTTTAAGTGTGCAAAACAGGAGAAGGGGAATAACTTGTGCGGCTACTACGTCTGCAAATATACTCACGCACTTGTACAGCAAATCAACAATGACAGGGATCTGAAAGTACGTAAAAATTATTCATACATTATGTCCCGATTTCTTATTGACTTCATATACTTATATCTTAAATTTTTTTTTGAATGATAGATTATTTACATGAGGGAAAACCTATCCAACGAAGAATTTATCAAGGTTGTTCAAGAACAACTGATGGGATTTATCAATGAACAAATAATTGATCTCGCGGGAGAATTCTACTACGATGAAAGTGCTATTTATCATCCTCCCCATGGATAATATGTCTTAGCTTTCTTCGTAATATACAATAAAACATTATAATTAACGAAAGATTGTAATATATGTATATTCAGATGTGCATTCATGTACTTATGTGTGTGAGTATATTTCGATAATAAAAGTATATATTTACTTGAGTGCTTATATATATATATATATATATATATATATATATATATATATATATATATATATATATATATATATATATATGTAAAACATGTATTTATACATATATATATATATATGCATATTGCATATATATACATATAAATACATATATTACATATATACGCATATTATATGTACATATATATTATGCATATATATGTATTTATACAGATATATGCATACTATATAAACAAGCAGCTGGCAGAACCAGCAAATATTTTTTTTAAAAAAAAATCATTAGTCTCAGTTAGTAACACCAACCGGGACTAAAGATGACCGAGACAGCTACATGGCAGCCATCTTTAGTCCCGGTTGATAACACCAACCGAGACTAAAGATGATCTTTAGTCCCGGGTATTTCACCCGGGACTAAATATGCCGATTTTTAGTCCCGCATTCGTAGTCCCGGTTCGAGAACCGGGACTAAAGGTGATTACGAACCGGGACTATAGTGGGTTTCTCCAGCAGTGGCCGCTCAACGGGAGAAAGGGGAAGATATGCTATGCGAATTCACGAGAGCCCGGCACGCACGAGGTTGGAGGAGGTTGGAAGCAGAGGGCTCCTGTGACGTTCTAGCTGCGTTGGCTTCATCTGGGCCGTCTGTTGCCTCGACCGCTTGACTGTTGACTGTGGTTCGTGTCTACCTCATGGAGCGAGAGAAAAGAAAATGCATTCGCATAAAAATTTCCTGTAGTCCTCACAAACAGACCAGAAAATCAGGGAAAAAAATTCTTTGCTCAATACTTCAAATTTCTCGTACTTCTGTTTCATCATTCATATGCTAATTAGTTTCCTTCTCTTTATAATCATATGCATAACTGTATAAGACATACCTAATATTTTTTATGTTAAACTCAACGGGACCTATCGTATATCAAGTTTTATACGGAATCATGCCTCATATACGAAAGCTGTTTCGGATAAGAAAAAAAAAGCAGTGTCCTACTTGGACACGACGAAAACTATCGGATTGTATGCATACATGGTTCCGTAGTTTCATTTGGACAATGTTATATCTGAGGTTATAAATACAAGACCCCCCAGAAGAAGAGGGAAGAGACAAAGACAAACCAAGGGTATACCTGAGGATATAAATACAAGACCCTCCAGGAGAAGAAGGAAGAGACGAAGACAAACCAATACAGATCTAGACAAGCCAATATAAAACAATTACAATTTCGTCGAGTTCATATTCGAGGAGGCAGACTACATTAGTCATCGATCACATGTGAGAGCTCTATGCCACTAGGCTGACTGGGACTAGATTAAGTCGTCCCTAACATTATACTCGTGCGATATTGATATATAAAGGTAACACCGACTTCGATCAACAAGAGTAGAGCTATTACCTATCAGTTAAGGAGCCCGAACTTATATAAAAATCTTTGTCCCTCATCTTCTTGATACGATCTCGCGTATACACTGGTTCCAACGTTTTTCATACTCTACAAACACCATAGGCGGGCATAGTCCGTCGAAAATAACATTTTTGTTAATTGACCGTTAGTGCTACTTGCTTGCAACCATATCTCCATATAAATGATAACCTAGCTAGGAGGTAAGACGGGAGTACTGGGTTGAGAAGACAATGGTATTATCTCTACGAATGTGTGAGGGAGGAGATAGGAATGGCCCCCAACCTAGCTGGATCACTATAGTGATCAAGGAGAGTAGAGAGAGGAAGAAGGGAAGAAAAAAAAGAGTAGGAGGACTGAACGAAGAAGACAATGAGGCCCCCTCCAATCCAAAGCTAGATTTGTCTCTGCTTGTTTGAGCTCTAGAGTTTATGAATTTGAATTTGTATTTTTGTGAAGTGATATATTACATATCAATCTATCTTATCAATTTATTTTAATTTTTTTATAACCATTTAGTTTGCATACCAGAAATAGATGGACGTCGATATGATAGATTAGAATCTATCTTTTATATACTCCACTAGATAGTGTACTATCTAGCGTTAATTGTGTTCACCTTAATGTACCTTCCTAGTGCAGATGCATGACAATTAATTGAAGCTAGATACTCGGTTACATTTTGATAGTAACTTAACTTAGACAGGGCAATAGGAGGATGAACAACTTACATCTCCATCTCTCCAAACCCCTAGTAAAAATCACTCGAGGAAGAGGATGAGAACGCGTTAACAATTCCATGGTCTCTTCACTCTTTCCTCCGCATTAATCGCACTCCACTGTCTACCACACGTAACAGTAACACCACCGCTTGTTGAAAATGTTGATGGGGTCAGCTCAGACCAGCTTGTAGCCGGTGACCCACACGTTCGCCGGCGCCGCCGGCTGAACGTACACGAACCTGAGGCTCCTCCCCGGCCGCAGCGCCGGCAGCCACCTCGGCGGCACGTACCCGTACCTCGCCTCCTCGAGCCCCCACAGCCGGCCTCGGAGCTCCGACACGCCGAGGTGCAGCTCCCTCACCGTCTTCCTCCGCGACCTGTTCGTCACCGTCACCGAGTACCGGTAGTACGTCCTCCGCCTCATCGCCCATGTCCTCGTCACGTTCTGCTCGATCTCGATCGGCGTCGGCGAGTGCTGCACTCCGGCAGAGCCGCCGTGGCGACGACCCCGCGCCGGCGCCGGCGCCGGCAGCGACGACGACGACGTCCGGTTCGCCACCGGCGCCGCCGTTTCTTGGTCGCCGTCCTCCTCCTCCTTGAGGCAGCCGCAGGAGCCGGCGAGGCGGGCGAGGACGCCGAGCAGCGGCGCGTTGTTGTAGGTGGCCGCCTCCGTCTGCTGGTAGTTGTCCCGCTCGTCCGCGAAGTCGTCGTACTCGTCGGGCCCGCCGACGATGGCGCCGTCGAGCAGGTTCGGGTTGCCGGCCTGCCTCCCGTACCACGACGAGTATCCCTCCTGGCAGCTGACGAACGACGGGTCCCTCCTGATGGACACGATGGACGCGCCGCGGTGGTGCACCTGACGCGGGTAGCTCGCGCCATACCCGACCATGTAGCTCGTCCCCCTCGGATTGTCCCCCAATATATAATTCACCTGAAATCAATTTAACAAATTTGAGTAATTCGTCAACAAAATTTGACGATGTTTTGGTTTGTTTTTTACCTGAGATTTGACGAATTTGAGGATTTCGAATGGTTGGGCGGCGCCGGCGGGGCAGTGGACGGCGCCGCGGCCGGACATGGTGGCGAAGTCGGCGTAGACGGTGAGGAGGAAGGAGGCGCTGGTGACGAACTGGAGGTTGTTCCACCTCTGGTGGTACATCATGCCGCCGGGAGTCCTCGCGACGTTGACGGCGCCCTTGCCGACGCAGGAGCACACGAAGAACTCCGCGTTCTGCCTGTACCTCTGCAGCGCGGCGGCGTGCTCGCCGGCGCGGCCCTGCAGGAGGAACTTGGCGGCGAGGACCTGCACACCGGGGTACTTGACGTCCCACCCGAACTGGTTGATGGACCACCCCGTCCCGCCCAGCGCGTCGCCGTTGCCGGCGAGGTACTCCAGGTAGAACCTGTCCTCCGTCGCCTCGAACAGCCACGCCGCCGCCCAGAGCAGCTCGTCCTGCGCCATGTACGCCGTAGCAGGTCAGGTCAGCAAGGTGTTCGTCCGAATCCAATGGCGCCGCCACGCCACGTCTCGCCGGCAGGCCACTTACCCCGTATCCGCTAAAGGAGCCATAGTAGTTTCGCGCCACCGTGATGCTGGCGTCGTACTTGCCCCGGTACTTGTCGGCGAACTCGAACAGCTGAACACGCCACAAGATCACAATTTCTCAGAGGAAATTTCGTTTGATTTCGAGCTTATTTGATGTTCTTGGAATTTTTTGTACCAACCTGCTTGGAGTGCACGAGGAGGAGATTGGCGTAGCCCGGGTACGTGCCGCGGAAGACGATGGACGCGGCGGCCATGGCGGCGGCGGTCTCGGCGGCGAGGTCTGACCCGGGGTGCTGTGGGTCGACGCGGAACGCCTGCCGGCTCGTCGTCATGTCCTCAGGCCGCTGCCAGCAGCTGTGGTCGGTGTCGCCGTCGCCGACCTCGCCGTACAGCACGTCGGGCTCCGGGTGCGCCTTGATGAAGTAGTCGGTGCCCCACTTGACGGCGTCCATGGCGTTCCGGAGCTCGCCCGCCGCAGCCATATGCTTGCCGTACTCCAGGATGCTCCACGACATCATGGTCACCGTGAACGCCATTGGCAACCCGAACTTCACATTGTCCCCTGCATCATAGTAACCTCCAACAAGATCAACCTGAAACACAAACACAAACACAAACATTTGCATTGCACTCCATTAGTACCAACACATGATATCTCCTGAACAAATGAACACAATGCCATCGATGGCATCATGGTATGATCAAAGATTTGAAAGTGGAATGGTGCATACTCCATTGGACTTTCCATCAAAGAGGCCAGAGCTGGCTCTCCAGGAGACCCTCTGGTTAGGAGGGAGAACGCCGGACCGCTGCGCCTCGAAGTAGAGGATGCTCTTCCTCAGTGCCAGGGCATAGTCATGGCCACCACCAGCAACAAATCCCAGCTTCACCATTGATGCAAGTGCCAAGAAACCAAACAATGTGGCTGCCCCATTTGCCATTGCAAATTTGCAATGTGTGTGAAGCAGAGTGAAGGAGCAGGGGACTTGGTTGGCTTGGCTTGGAGAGAACTCAAAAGAGTGCTTCTTATACCACTGGAGTGGAGGGAAACTGATATAAAGCAAGAGATTCAAAGCATGAGTTCTAGTTTAATGAACTCCAGGGCCCCTTTCACACTTTAGCAAGTTGTTGATGGCAAATATTATTCCAAATGCATGCAACTGACGAAGTCCTAGGTAGATTACAGCCTCCTACAAAATGGCAAGCTTGTCCATCTCTTTTTTAGTAAACTACTGACTAATATAGCCACTTCTATGATTGATTATTCATCGATGGTCACCTTCTATTGTGAGATCTACAGTGAAATATGATAACCAACATTAGACATTTGCCACATTATCAGGATATGTATTTTAGAAAGCTTTCATGAACTCCACAAAAGCAAACATTTGGTGAAAAACTGAAAATGAATATAAATCGGACTAAAGTTGCTAGATTGCCGATATAAAATCATGCTCTCATAGTTGTAATTTTACAGTTATTGCCACGGAGAAAAATTTTGGTGATGTTATGGATAGTTAATAAATGGGATAAAGATATTTCAATTCCATTGAAAAGTAAATAAGAAAGCTACATATTACAGAAGTAAACTTTGCATGCATATGCTTGAGAAACAAGCGATTCCTCGTGCAAAAGAACATCATAGGAACTACCAACTTTAAAAAGGAAATAATGCAGGCAATTGTCTTGCAATTTTGGGAGTATCTGTAAAAGCCAAAGAAAAGGAAAAGGTTAAAGAACGTCGTTTCTCTATAGAATGATCGTACCAACACTATCACTATCGATAATACTCTTGTTCTTGCAATATGCATGTTTTTTTCTATTATCATTTGTTTTCTAGCAGTTTACTGAAACTAATGTTCCAGTTGAAATCCAAGTATAATGTGCGAATTTCATTAGAAACAGTCTCCCACGTCGCCTAGCTAGGGACTAGAAACATTTCCCAACTCCAAAATATTCTTACAAAAGTATATTTCCATCCCTTAATTCCCTAAGTATCTTTGGATGATACCTGAGAATATTCGCTTTATTAATGCGTGGTGACTTTGAAATACTGTTATGTGGATTATTAGTACTAGATGATGTCCCGCGCTTTGTTACGGGATATATGTTAAATATTGTAGAAATAATGAAATGGTTTGGATTGAAGTACTGTAAAAATGATTTAAAAATGATGATTTAGTATGTGTATGTTGAGTTTTAGAATAAAATAAATTGTAGATGTAATTACTATGCTTGTATGTTAAGCTTTGGGTGTTTAGTAGGTTGATGTGGCATGTTTGCACGTTAGGCTAAATACTAATAAATACTATGTTTATATGTTGAGTTTTAGAATAAAATAAATTGTAGATGTAAGTACTATGCTTGAATGTTAAGCTTTGGATGTTTAGTAGATTGATGTGACATGTTTGCATGTTAGGCTAAATACTAATAAATACTATGTTTGTATGTTGAGTTTTAGGTGTTTAGTGGGTCGTAACTTTATAAAATGTATAGATTTGTTGTTACGTTTTACCAATTCTAGTTTATATTCTATGCCATATGTTAAAGGCCAAAATTGTTCATATTAGACCTTAAAGACAAATAATGAAAGGAGAATCAAACCGGCCGTATGCATATCAAATATTGACCTCATTCCATTGGTCTCGCCACACGAAATTAATTTAATAAACAACAGCAAAAAAAATCGCCAAGCGGATTTAGTGTTTAAAATTATAATCATTACTTTTTTAACATACAAAATTATTTAGGTTGTATTGTGGACAATAAAAAAGAAAGAAGTTAAAGGAGAAGAAGAGTGCTCACAGGTACTGCACAGTTGACCTCCGTCTTCTTCGGGGCCAGGAGTGTCAGCCAAAGCCTCAGAAGATAAGATCGTAATTTACGGCCAACATCTTCCACTGTAGAGTGCATAGATTTGTTGAATTTAAAATTAACCAAGAACTAGCTGTATTCAATTTGGACTCTTGTTTAAACTTTTTCATGATTTAATAATAATTTAAAATTTTGGAATTAGTAAATATAGAGTCATATTTGGTTTGAAGTATGAATTACAGTTTTTTTTAATGATTTAGGGTTGGTTTGGTTTGCTAGATAACAGATTAATGACAATGCCAAGTCATGGGCATGTTTTTTTGGATAATAAAAATGATTTATATTTTCGGCCTCTGCCAACAACAGAAACACATTTAATGAGTCAAGAAAAGAAAGATAAAAAAGTTAAGGTTATGGGACAAACTCCCTCTCTCTCTTAATGTTATCCAAATGAAATACCGAATAAAAAATACGTAGAATTTATAACGATATTCTAAAGGAATTACACCATCCAGAGTGGGATAAAATACCTCTGGTTACCAATTCCAAGAGTATAGCTTTACTGCGCATAGTATCCCGCTCCTCCTATGAAAGCATCAAGGACCAAGAATGGAGCCAACTAAAAAGACGTGAAAATAACTTGCATGGGGTTAGACAATTTCTTGTTATTGAAAACCGACAATGACAAATTGACTAACATAAAGCACTAGTTCCAAATCAAATCATCTTTTTAATGGATATAAGTACTCCCTTTAGCCAGTTACCAAAAAATGTTTAGCATTTCGGGGAAGGAGGGGGATGTTGAAAGCAAAAAAGAAACATCGCCAAGCACACTGTGCGATATGGCAATCAAAGAAAAGATGTTGTATGGTCTCATTTTTATGGAAAAACAACGGTGCTTTCCTCCTCCCAATTTCTTTTAGCAAGATTATCTTTTGTTAGGACTACTTTTTTCTGTATGAACCATATAAAGACTTTAACTTTTAGTGTTACTTTAACTTTCATAAGATCCTCATGTGGATACTCTTATTGGAATTTATGATCATATTATACATAGGTTTAACTAAAAACTAGCTATTTTTTGTAGCAACCATGTAAAGTAATCCATTTCATTCGATAGGGTTATATTTGCTAGACGATAGACTAAACCGTTCCACTCAGCTAGGTTGGTTCCAACAATTGCCCATCTAAAAGAAATATTTAATGGTGTTGTACTCGTAATCTCCGTCAAAGATGATTGTTTTCTTCGAGACACATTGTAGAGGGAAGGGTATTGCTCTTTGAGAGGGCATGGTCCTAACCACTTATCCTCCCAAAATCTTATCTCTGTCCCATTGCCTTGTTTAAAAGACCCATATCGAAAAAAGTGGTCTTTCGCTCTTATTAAACCATCCCAGAATTGAGATATCTCGGGTTTGCGTGACATTTAGGAGAGGGGTTTACCCTCTAAATACTTGTTCTATAGCAGACTTTGCCATAGGCCTTCACCATTGAGCAATTAAAATAGCCATTTGCTTAATAAGCATTTATTCTTAATGTCAAGGTTTTGGACACCTAGTCCACCTTGATCTTTTGGTCTACAAATGTTTCCCCCTTTGGTTAGTCTGTACTTCTTTTTCTTACTATCACTGCACCAGAAAAAATGAGATCTGTAGTAATCTAATCTTCGAAGTACACCCCTAAGTATTTCAAATAAGGACAACATGAACATAGGCAGACTCGAAAGAACTGAATCAAGAAAGACTAATCTCCCGCCGTAGAAGATGTTTTTTCCCTTGCAGGTACTGAGTTTTCTCTCAAATTTATCCTCTACTGCTTTCCAATCAATATTTCAAAGTTTTCGGTAGTGGATGGGGATACCTAGGTATCTAAACGAAAAGGAACCAGAATTACAACCAAACAATTGTCTATATTGGTCCTCCATTTCCATAGCCTTCCCAAAGCAGAAAGTCTCACTTTTGTGAAAGTTTATTTTCAGCTCAGAGAGTTTCTCAAAAACACTTGGAATGACTTTCAAATTTTTTTGCCTGTTGAAAGTCATGTTGAAGAAATAATACAGTATCATCAGCACATTGGAGTATGGACAATCCATCACCCATTAAATGTGGGATTACTCCTTGAATCTAACCATCGTGTTTGGCTCTTTCAATTAGAATAGCTAACATATTCGCAACTATGTTGAAGAGAATAGGGGACACTGGGTCTTCTTGTCTCAAACCCTTACAAGGCTGAAATTTATGACCCATCATCACTGACTTTGACACTGACACTTCCTCCTTCAACCCATTTGGAAACCCAATTATACCACTGTTGGGAAAAACCTTTCATTTGGAAAGTCATGGGCATGTTTTGGCAATGCCAATATATCGAAAACACATGTGTGTTATAGGTAAGTATTTACTAGGAAACAAAATATTGCCAAATTAGTATTCAAAATATCAATATTTTTGTAGGGTAAGTTTTGGCTTCAAACCAAGACGACTCTTAATAATTCAAAATTCGAAATTAATAAATACCAAGACCAACTTGGCCTTCAGTCACAATTGTAGTCGTTTTAATGATTTAAAAATCAATGTCTACTCGGTTCAGTGTCGCAATTATAATTCTTTTGATGATTTAAAAATTTCAAAATTTGGAATTATTATATACCAAGTTGTATACTCTCATTTATAGCATTTTCTTGATTTAATAAATCCAAAATTCAGAAATAATAAAAGTAAATATATATTGCATTGTACTTGGTAGGTGTCTCAATTAATACCGGGTTATCCTTAGTTTGGATTATTAATTATAATGTTTGTCTTGATTTAATAATTATAAAATCTGAATTAGCATAAATTGAGTTGATATTGATCGTAGCATGTGTGTATCCTCAAGTTTACTTATAGGTACCTTTCATTCATATGTCCCCTCTACCCTTTTGCATACAACCTATCTTGAATGAGAAAATTCTTTCTATGCCCTTAAAATTTCAGCCAATCCCTCATATGTACCTGAGTTTTGCTCACTCCATTATATGCCTCTGAATTTTGGTTTTAATCCCTTCTATACCCATTCCGTTAGGTCACTGTTAGTTGACTATTTAATTTCTATGAAAAGGTCAATTTTGGCCTCATGCATAAAAGAAAAACACATAAATTCTTGAGGTATATTGTTAGAAATGTATAACTTTGTTGTATGCGACTGTTTGTATTCATGACTTTGTTATGAGATGTATTATTCACAGCAAAAATATTTCTAGATAATGATAAAAAAATATTTATTTATTTTATTTATTAACAAAGTATGTGTAAAATATTTTTGTGATGGTAGTACAATAGATTTTCCAAGTCCTGTATATCTTATCGAAAAGAAATGCTATCTAAATCTGAATTGTTATGTTTACCATTTTAAAAAGCTACAAATAATTTTAATTATATATTAAATTTTAATGTATAATACATCCTCATACAACAAACCTATAAATATTATAGTAACATAACAAATTACTATATTTCCAAAGTCCAAAAGTAGATTCCACAATTTTTACATTTTTATATGTCCAAGGGTAAAACCGAGAGTTTTACACCTATTTAACAATCAACTAATGATCAATTGACGGAAGGGGTATAGAAGAGATCAAAATCAAAGTTCAGGTGCATAAATGGCGAACAAAACTCAGGGGTATTGAAGGGATCTGTCGACGAGCTATATCTCATAACAGTTTTTGTAAAGTATGGAGATCATTGATATCCGAATATATACGAGATTGTATCAAGAAGACAAGGGACAAAAGTTTAGGCTCTCAAGATAAGTAACAACCCTACTCCAGTTTATATGTATTGCTGGGGAAAACTATCACAAAGGTTACAATGAAGGAGGAAGAGATGGCTAATCTGATCCGCCGACTAGGATTCGCCGAGAACAGCTCAGCAGGGTCTAATTGGCGACTAGGGCTTTGGCTTCCTCCGAATTGTATCTCGATGTAGCCCTGGCTATGGCTTGTAATTCGATGCCCTCCTCTCCACAAGATGCCTTGTATTTATAGTGATGACCACCTTCTTCTTCAAGTAGAACTCAGAGAACTTAAGCTAGATACGAGCCAAGGAGATTGTCTTTCCCGAATAGAACTTTGATACCTTCTATCCCGTAAAGACAATTTCCTTACAAACTCGTATTATTTCCATATCCAAGGACACCTTCTTGTATATCATTAGGTATGAGGTATTTTCGTATAGCACAAACCCATGTATAGAAGGTATACCTCATCTATGAGCCTGACATGATCGGCTAAACTTTTAGGGGTATAGAAGGAATTTTCTCTGAATGGATTTGATGTGTTGGTGTCTTGGAGATGAAATTAATATATGTTGGAACATTGAACATGCCCTTAGGTCATACAGTAAGAATGAAAAAGTCATGACAAAGAGTACTTATCCATTTGAAGGATTTTTTGGGGGAATTTCATGGGAATCAAACTAGTTCCTATAAATTCATGTGTTTCAAACACGACCCGGTTGCTAAAAGGTTAAAGCAAAGCTATCCTCATGATATGCATTGAGTCTTCTCTTTTGAATGAAAATTGATCAGACAAATACGGATAGTATCATGGTTTTTATTAGATGATTTCTGTATAGAGTTATGGACACACATAGTGCCAAATAAGAAAAATTAAGGACTGTATGGAATGTACTTTATGATTATTACTTGAATTGTGAAAAATCACTCGATTATTATATCATAAACGAGCAAGAACAATGAATAATGAGTTTATTGTAACATAATTCATCCTTAATGCTTAATACAAAAATTACCTATATTGTTTGCATCCTTTCTAATTTTGAACTAATTAGTAGTGATGAAAACAGCTGGAAATGGTCGAAAACTGTATCATTATTTTATTATCTTTATGCAAATGGTTAAAAGTAGTCGAGAAATTTCTATATTCATGAATTTAACTATTTAATGTCAACTTTAATGTGACGCTGACATAAATAAAAAAACTAAAATTTAAAACTATAATAGTTGATAAAGATACAATTATTATATTATTATATTAGTTATTAGTTTTGTGAAAACAGTATTGATATAGTCGGGAAATTTTCATACCATTTTCACACGTACTAATTAGGATTACTTTAGAACAAAAGAATTAAAAAACACATAAATATGATAAATTATACATTGACATTTCGTCTCCAATCTTACAGAACTGACAAAATTAGGAAACAATCAAGATGCTATATATGTTTCGTCAAAGAAAAAAAAAGATGCTATGGTTGAAAGAAAAGAACAGATGAATTAGAAATAGAGAGAAGGAAGGAGGTAATGTTAAGGCCCCTTTTAAAATGCGTGAAGATGAGAACATATGAATAGAAAAAAAATAAAGATTTTCAAAAAAATAGAACTATAAAAAATAAAGGATTATAAAACATGAAAAAACTATGAATTTAAGTAGTGCTAGAATATATTCAAAGACCTTGCGAAAAAAAATAAATCAATGCATTGGGCCGGGCCAGGCTTAGTTTGAACATGTCTGCTTGTGATGGAGTAGGTTCCCAACTTATCTCTTTTGTTTTTCACGCGCATGTTTTTCAAATTACTAAATAGTATGTTTTTTTTAAAAAAATAACGATAGTTGCTTTAAAAAAATCATATTAATCCATTATTTAAAAATGATTAGCTAATACTTAATTAATCTTGCCCTAATGAGTAGTTCTGTTTTACGTGCGCGAGAGATTAGTTTTCAATTCCAATATAAGAAGACAGCTTGAAGGACCTTGGAAAAGAAAACAAATACGATGAATTTTTTTTGTGGGGGTTTCTGAAGAACTTGTTTGGGTTGAAATCTAATATAAGATGTTCGTTACGTAAACCAGCAAATTAACCTGCTCTCTGTCTCTGCTGCTGCGCGTTCGATCGACATGGCGCCGTTTGTCCAGCCGCACCACCAATTTTCAATTCCGCCACCTCTTTCGCGTCGTTTGATGCAGGTGGCCGCGCGCGTGAGTGCTTTTTTGACTTGGGTAGCGGCCGGTTTCAGAGAATTCAGGGCATGATTTTAGGAGCTTCAGCGACGGCGGCTGCCCGGATACGTGAGCTAATTCCACACGCTGCGCCCCTCAGCTTTTCTGTGCACTCGCCGTGTCGTGCGCCAGAAATGGAGATATACCCTATTGTCTTGTCTAGTGTTAGACTGTTAGTACACCCAGTAGTAGAATTCAACTTTGGTGAATGAACATTTTAGATGGTTTGGATTATTACTCTATCATCAAATTTCAGATAACTGACAACGTTGATGACACTCTGTACGTTTTGACCATTAAACTATGGTAAATAGAAGTTTTTTTTTGCTTATAATTAGGATGACATACATTTCAATAATATGGCATCCTTTTTAGTATTTACAAATTTATTTTATGTAGAAAAGGCGAGTTGTCAAAGTTTAAAAATGAATAGTGTTAACAGTTATTTAAGAAAACGGAGGGAGTATATACCAATTTCCTTTTATAGACAGATGCCATCATTTTTAGATTACGTCAAATCAGACCTTAAAAGTTTTCATAATGCTTTCTCTCGGACATCCGAAACCCGAGAGAAATATAGGATGCTCAAACCTACTTGCCATTCCTCTCCCGCCAGTTCCTAGAAACAACGTGATGATCCACCTCGAGACAACGATGCCACTTCTCCCATGGTGCCTCCCCATCTGTACCTTGTTTCTCCAGTTGCCCTCTCCCTATCCTCCTAACCGCTCTTCTCCCCAATCTCCCTTTGTCACTCTTGGACCAGAGCCCGCTACCCTCAACCTTGAGATGCCAAATCTGATCGAGGGTTGTATAGGAGAAAGGGAGTGAGGTGGGGCGAGGGCTTCAGGTAGGGCTTTTCCTTAGCCTTCATGTTCCTTGCCGCCACGAGAGACAGCGGTGAAGGTGAAGCTAGTGGTAAGCGATGAATGGGTGAGGACATACCATAGGCTAGTGTTGGAGGTTGCCGGACACATAGAGGAAGCGGTGTTCATGGTGCCATTGCCGGCACCAGGAGCGCTAGAGGATGCTGCACATAATTCTTCTTCATGTTGCAACTGGCCGTTCGTTCGAATGTTTCATATATTAGGATATATTACATAGAGGATGTTTGAACGGTGTTTGGCCGTTTATTTGTTTCTTGGATGTTTCACACATTGGTTTTTTTGTTGCAATTAATATTTTAAATGTTGAATCTGTTTAAATATTTTTAATCAAGTGATAAAAATTTTTTTTACCAAGTGACGAAATATTGTTCGATATGTTAATTGGCCAGGATCGCAAGTCCAGTCCGTAGTCACGTTCTAAAAATTTTGGCCCCAAGTATCGAGATATGCGGAGAAGATGACAGCAGTTGTTGTGATGGAAAATAATTTCATATCACTTACACAAAATTTGAGAAGTAATTGTAAATGGTAAATGTTAGAGGTTTCCAATGTCCTTAGTACGTCCTTCGTCCCAGAATATAACAACTAATGATTGGATGTGACACATTACAGCCCTATAAATCTGGACACGGACAAAGGCAGTAAAAAAAAGATGAACTTTCATCTTCATTGTTAAAGGCACTGTTTTTATTCTTTAATTTGCAGTAAAAATGAAGACTTATAATAATGAAGTTTGTTTTGTAGTGCAATAATTTGATTGTCCTGCTTTCAAAAAATTATTTAATACTTTTAAAACATTTTAATATTATTGTTTGCAATACAGATCTAAATATAAAAGTGGTCCACCAAACACCGAAATATCCAAAAGTTGTTGCACTAAATGAGATAATCATAATTCACCGTAATAGAGTACATCAGTGTAATGATAACGAGTATAAACAAGATGTACTGTCCAAACGTCGTCTTCTTGGGAATTAATGATGCTACATAGGAGTATATAGAGGTGTACTAAAAATACCTAGATAAAAAAACCAGCAATATGAAATCCAAAATTCCGTACTCTTTTTATGTTAGTTTGGTCTCATCCTCTTTGTTCCCGGAGGTACACACAGGCATTATTAAGTAGGCAATGATGATTAACCTAGGGATAAAATGGGAGAGCGATAAAGCGAAAGCAATTGGAATAATTTGTACGTAGACGGCGAAGGGACAGAGTGAGTGTGTGAAAAAGGCAAAGGAAAAAAGAAAGAAACCCCGAACACAATAACACAAGGTAAGGCCGTTTCTCCCGGGAGGAAGCCGCAATCTACGGTTTCAATTTCCAATCCGACCAACATAATCCGAGCTGCATAAATCCTTGTGAGTTGTTCAATCTAACTTTGTCAATTTGTCGCATACTCACTTTGACCCATGCAGATCTTCTGTAGTATAATATTCTTCTTCCTCCACTGTCTAGATCAGCTCGTTCAATATGAATATATAGCTTTAATTATTTGAAAGAAAAGGAGAAAACAAATTAAAGTAAGGAGTAAACTGCTGCTAAGATAGCAACGGCGGCAGCAGCACCTCGTCCAGTGGTGACCGCGAACGACGCTCATCCATTGATCGGCTTAGATGGACATCTCCGTGGTGGTAGTGTCTTTAGATGTGTCCTTAGTAAACTGGTTTACGGTTCAATTAATTAATCTTCGATATTATCTTTCATTTAGGTTCAACGTTAGTTGTCAGTATCGATGTGTACGAAATTTGATCGGCACCATGAACAACCGCTGGTTTCACATGTTTTTTTTTTTTGGTTTGACAAAGACAACTAATACATACAACTTACAAGTTGCAATGCAGAAACAACGGTCGTCTACCATAGATGATTGTTTAGTAACAGGTGTTAAGTGTTATCTTTGTGTTTAAATTGGTATTAAGTAATTTTAATTCTTGTTTTTAGTTAAGCTGAAACTTTGTAATTCGTAGTCGTTAGATGTGCGATCTTTATAACAATTGGTTGTAGTTTTGTAAAAGCCGGAATGATTCGATTATTTTGAAGAAATAGTACTGCCTGGTGGATTTGGATAATAAGATGAATGAGATAGACAAGGAGAGAGAGAGGATGAGCTGCCACCCCTTTTAAGAGACTTGGACATGAGCTTAAGAGGAAAAGTAGATTAGACAAACAAATAAAATAAAATATTATAGCTAGTTATAACTATGTTGCTCTTAATTATTTTTCCAGTTCTAAAACTGACACATACAAAGGGATTGGAACCGGCACAGATAGGGATTTATTATGTACAAGTGGTTGCTCTAGGAAGAAATAGGCTAGGCATTTTTTCCGTTAGTGCTAACAAAAAAACATTAAAAACACTTTTTGAGTTTTATATTTAGATTTTACTGCGGACAGATCTCATATTAATATATGACTTTTACTCCTAACACGGAAATGGACATCCAAGCTGACCAAGCCTTAACATGCATGAAGGTCGTGAAAAAGGGAGTAATAGTACTAGCAAATGCATTAATTTAGTAAAGTTTTAATACTCCCATCTGGGGTACGTATGTAATCTTTTTACCTACTCTCAATCCAATATTTGCCGCTAAAATAATAATAAAAGCCCAACTGTCGGGGTCTATTTGGAACGTAGGATATAAATTATAGGAATAAAACACGGGAATAAAAATATATAGGAATGTGAGCGTTAAACAGAGAAACTAAAAACCCCGAAAAATGTAGATTTTTAAAGTGGCGTTTGGAATAGAGGAATTCTAGAAAATGTATTAATTACCTAGCACTAATCATCTCTGTTTTACCTGTGATGACTACCCAGCCTCATTAAGGGTGAGTTCTCCATCGAACTTTTCCAACTCATATCTCTTTTTTTTCGCGACAACGTTTTTCAAACTGCTAAACGATGTGTTTTTTTAAAAAAGTTTATATACAAAAGTTGTTTTAAAAATTTATATTAATCTATTTTTTAAAAAAATTAATAAATACTTAATTAATCATGTGTCAATGAATCGTTTCGTTTTCCGTGTGAAGAAAATACCACCAAAAGAACACAACCTAATTGCTCATTCCTGCACAAAGGAAAGGAAATTAAGAGGTTGGACTGGATGTGTTTATGTCCTGTGTTTTGCTTCTGAAATGGAGAAAAGGAAACCTTTCCTCTGTTCTGGTTTTGCTTCAATTCCTTTGAACCAAACGCAGCTACATTAGTTTTGCCTTGAAGGAACTAAATCCTTTGAAAGCAGCTGCCACAGCAGTTTTCGCTAACCATTTCATTTGCATCGAGCCATCGATGCCTTCTTCCTTTTGGAGCTCTGCGGTGCCGGAGTGTCCAGGGACGGAGCCAGCGTCCGGCGGGACGGGCTCGAGCCTCTCCATTGCTGTCCGGTACGCAGAGCCTCTCTGGAGCCCTCGGTATGTATGAATGAACCTCGGTATGTATGAATGAACTATCTTTTTTTTCATGTATTTTATGAATTTTATTGTTAATCAACGTTTTTAATATTACAATGCTTTCGATTTATTATATATTTGTCTAGTATAGTTAAGTCGCTGTAGATTTTTTGTTCGGCCTGTCCTAAATTTTTTCATGCCTTCCTCCCTTGGAGTGTCGGTCAGATCGATGAAGCCGTAAAGACTGTACTTGGCAGACTGACAATGCTCCTTCAGTTCGCTGCTTTTTGTTTGCTGCTTTCGCTCAACCATCCACAGCTTCATATCCCGAGAGCGAAAAGCCACAAACATAGATCCACTTTCCCTTTTCTTTTCTTTTCTTTTCTTTTCTTTTGTGGAGGGCTCATTTGAGGGGAGCATGGATGTCTTCTTTTCTCTCTTTTTTCCCCAAAAGAAATGCATGTTTTTATTAAGTAAAGATACAAATAGAATACTCAACAAATATAAATGTAATTATTATATTCTCTATTTTCATTATATAATAAAACTGAAGTCTAGAATAAATAAATAAATATCAAGTTGTTCTCAAACATGGAATCTCAATTTTTTCCCTTTGATTTAACTATTATAGTATTTTTCTTGATTTAATAATTTTAAACTTCCGAAATAGCAAATAGTAATAACATTTTCCTAATTCAACCCTGTATCACTATTACAACTTTTAAGTCCAACCATCAACTACCAGGACTTTTGACACCTATTCTAGCAGAACGTCTGTGAAGTTCGAAAGACGCATAAAAAAAGATATGTTGTTTTGAACATAGGAACCGAGAAAATACGTGATTCTCACTAACTTACTATAAAAATACCTTTTTGGTTAATATATGTTCAAAATGATCATTTGGAGTCATATGCATTAATTAGTCTTAGACTTATCAAAGAAAAATAAAAAAGAGGTCGTAATGGATGTTCAAATAATTTCTATGGATTTTCTATGAAATCAGTGGCAAACAAAAATTTCCTCCAATTTTCCGTTGTCCTATTCCGCCATTCAGAAGGGGTGAACGATGCCAAATCCTATAAGAATTAAAATCTTCCAATTTTCCTTCAAAAATACCTAGCTCCTTTTGAATGCAGGAATTTTACTATATTTTCACATAAATGAGTTCATTTCTATAAAATTCCTTCCTTCCAAAGAAGGCCTAAAAAGTACTACCTCCAGTCAAATATATTTGACCTTGGCTGAACAGAGCTTGGTCCTCCAACGTAAAATATAAATGGAGGGAGTAGTACCTTTACCGTCAGGGAAAAAGCCAGTCTATATAAATCCTAGTGTTAAACTTCTTGTGAAATTACAAGATATCATACAACCAAAAATAGTATTAGCAAGCAGCCGATCTTTGAGTTGGATGCCAATGTAATCAAGGAGCCCTTTCTTCCTCAATTCCAAAATATAGCAACCTAGAACCGAATAAGACAAATCCCAGTACAAGGAATCTAAACGTATATTTGTCCAGATTCATTGTACTATAATGTGTCCTATTCAATTTTAGGTTGATATATTTAGAGACGAAAGGAGTAAGCTCGAATCCGTACACACAAAACAAGAACCCAGTTCTGGCTGCGATGTGTCTTTCTACTAAAAAAACAGATAAAAGGAAATCAAAATATACAAGGCATGTCCCCACGAAGAACTGACTCAATCTATTATTATCTACCAGACTACCACGACCAAAATTCACGTGTCAACAACGATTGCAATTGTCAACAGTTTGCATTTTTGGTTAGCAAATATTGCGATGTTTGGAATTTCAATACAGCTTCCATGTAAGAGCAATTTGCAGCTGGCATTGCCACCGCGATAAGTTGGAAAACCCAAAAATTTCTAGGCAATATAAAGAGCTATATACAACATCAATATAATTTCCCTTATATTAGCTTTGAAGATGCCATGCCACCAAAAAACATGTCCAGGCGATATGTATAGCTTTCACAATTTTGCTACTTGGTGCAGATAAAAGTCACCTCAAGTGTTTATTATAAAAAATAATATTAATCAGCACAAAATTTTAGTTCTACTAGACGAAAGGCTGCTTACTGCCTAAAGAAGGCAGTTTAAAATAAGAAAGCCAACAAACCAGTTTAGATTGCATACATCATTGCAGCTTCCCAAACAATACAAGTAGCAGCCTGACCTGAGTTTCTCGAGACTCTTTGAATCTACGACTATTTCTCTTCGTCTGACTGAGAAGGCCCATTGATGGCATCAGCAAAATACTCAACTGGAATCACGTCAACATACAAATCATCAAACTTTTCTAGTAGTGAATATAGGTTTTTCAAAATTCACTGTACTGGTTGGCATATTTTAAATAGACAAGTACAAAATTACCTATGTCATCATCCGGGGATTCAAAAATATCAGAGTCTGAAGGCAGGAATGGGTTGCCTGAATAGTTTTCAAGGGCTGCCAGGTCTGAAAGTCAATGCCAACAGTAGTTAGATGTAAGCAGTAACAAAAGCTAAAAATAAGTTCATTTAGCTGAGTGGGGAGCGTTTTTGTTTCCCATCTACAGGTCAAATTCTAGATCAAATATGATTATGCCATAAAAATATTAAGTAGAAACATAATCTTTTAAGCACTGACAAAAAGTGAAAAGCACAGATCTTGATGCACATTCAGGAGCTTGTTTTCAAATACTACACTGCTAGAATACTGTCTACAAGTCACGTAATTCAGTATGTGGCGGAGAACAGAAGCAGCACTACTCAAAACATTTTAGCCAAGCGAAGAACTTGATTTACTCCAACAAGGTGTAAACAAAATAGAGAGAAATACAACACTATATATGGCATAAGTTCAACTAATTAACCAAGATATCAAACAAGCAATGTGAATCCCAGAGAATTAATTAAAAATGCAAGTGTTATACAAGATAAGATCTCACAAGATAGGACACTACCTCCCAGATTTGTCAAATCTGCTGATAAATCAGAAAGACTGAAATCCCAGATCTGCTGCCCCAAGGAAGAGCTATCACCACCATTTGGTCCTATTTGCAGAGGTCCTCCATTCCCTAAGTCATCTCCAAAGGTGGCATTTACAGTAGATGCATCCACATCCATCCCTGATATATCAGGAGTGAAAGAAACATGATTGCTTGACATTGCAGATGATGGACTCATAGCCATCTCTGATGACATGGCTCCAGCATGTGCAGTTCCAGGAACTTCATTCTCTGTCATGCTTCAGAAACATAATGCAAACATCAAACGAATTGTAGAGGTGCTGACAGCAAGATTTTAACTGTAGCTAGCTGATAGGTACATATTTATGCCATTGTCTTACAAGACACAAGAAAATAATTAGTATATGAAAAATGTATTCAGTTTTTACAGCCAAAATGAACATTTGCTGAAATAAAGAGGACAATTTGGTAATTTTGAAACTACAACATATTGTGTGACTTGGAAGAACTAATGGATCAGAAATTTACTCTAAATTAAATAAGCATTCAAACTTCCAACATGGCTATCAAGTGGTTTGGTACTGCACCAAGAACAAATTATTATCATTCTGTATGTTGTCCAAGTCTGTATAAATGGTTTCATTCTTTCCAAACACCTAATTTGGAGGGTTTGCCAGTAAACAACAAAAGAGAAAATATATGAGATAATCTCGATAGTAGCAATAGTCAGTGTGATGATAATTCTTTCTAAGACAAAAGGAAAGAGAGAGGGCTGTATTCAAGACAAAACAGAGTTCACATTGTCTATCTTATCATAATGCAGTTTAGAGCAATAAAACAACAAGACAAGCATTAGAACAAAACATAAGAAAAATATTGTTTACCCATTTCCTGAGCTCATGCGAATCGGATTATAACCACCTGGTGCAGGAATTCCATTTACCACATGGCAGCCAGGTGGACCACAAGACATTGAATTAACATGAGGCTGACCAGGAGCAGGTATTCCAGGTCGTTGGAGCACTGGATATCCCATAGGCCAATTGTTAACTGCAGTGGTACCAAGTAAATTGTAAGGAAAACAAATAGGACTTCATAAAGCAGGCCAACCAACAAATACTAGCAAGCTAAGGCATCTGATTCAGTCGATTGGTCCTTTCTTCTTGAGGTTTTGGGCCATTGGGGTTTTGGGAGGAGATGGTGTAATTTGCTATGCCTTTTGCTATCAACTTCGTCTACAAGAGTTTTGGTAAATGGGGAACCCGGCCAGGTTATTGATCACTGTAGAGGTCTCTGGCAAGGTGATCCCCTGTCGCCGATGCTCTTTACTTTGGTTATGGATGTGCTGAACTCAATTGTGGCTAGTGCTGATCATGAAATGCTTCTGGAGCCTCTCGCTGTCCCGCAAACAGCACATCGGGTTTCTTTGTATGTGGATGATGTGGTCATGTTTTTGCGTCCTACAAGTGGGGACCTATCTCTAATCAAGCAAATTTTGGAGTTTTTTGGTCAGATCTCTGTGCTAAAGACCAATATGTTGAAGAGCTCATGTACTCCTATTCACTGTTTAGAGGATGATTTGGAATTAATCTCTAATGGGTTGTCCTGTCAAGTGACGAGTTTCCCATGCAACTACCTCGGACTTCCTCTTACAGTCCGGAAACTCACCAAGTCAGACTTGTTGCCTCTTGTGGACAAAGTGGCAGATAATCTACCGGGATGGAAAGCTTCTTTGATGAATAGGGCTGGCTGGCTTACAGCAGTTAGGGTGGTTTTCTCAGCCATTCCTATCATTGTTGGCCCTGGATTTTCCTAAATGGGTGCTTAAGGCCATTGATAAAAGGTGTCGTGTCTTATGGAAGGGAAGAGATAACGCTAATGGAGGAAATTGTTTGGTCTCTTGGGATCGGGTGTGTCAGCCACTGTCCTTAGGAGGCCTTGGTATTCTTAACCTAGAGAAGATGGGGTGGGCTCTTCGCATGAGGTGGTTGTGGCTTCAGAAAACTGATTCTGCTAGGCCTTGGGCCGGTTTATCTATTAATGTGCCTCAAAGCGTCCAATCCCTCTTTGATGTGGCTGTTAAAACTATAGTTGGAAATGGAGAGAATACCAAATTTTGGAGTGATAAGTGGCTGCAAGGGAAAACAGTAGCAGAGCTGGCCCCTAATCTCTTTGCCTTGATCCCTAAGAGAGCAAGGAAGCAATGTACTGTGGCGCAAGTATTGATAAACAGAAAATGGGTTACTGATATTCATGGGGGGCTTTTGGTCCAGGTTCTTTTCGAGTACTTGGCCATTTGGGATCTGGTAGAAGAGGTGGTTCTGATACAAGATGTCCAAGATCAGCACGTTTGGAAGCTCGTCGCTGATGGTATATACACGTGTAAATCTACCTATGAAGCTTATTTCCTGGGATCGATCAAGTTTGCTCCTTGGAAATGCATTTGGAAGAGTTGGGCTCCTCTTCGGTGCAAGTTTTTCATTTGGTTGGCTGTTAATAATAGATGTTGGACAGCTGATCGACTTGCCAAGCGAGGTCTGCAACATCCTGTGGTCTGTCCCCTTTGTGATCAAAGTGAAGAATCCATCCAACACGTTCTGATCTCCTGTGTTTTTTCTCGCCAAGTGTGGACGACACTCTTCTTGAGACTGGGGTTATCTGATGTGGCGTCTCAACCTTCAACTGATCGTTTTTTGAGATGGTGGAGCCAAGCTACTAAAGACCGGCCAAAGGAGGTGCGTAAAGGGATTAACTCCTTGGTTACCTTGGTGGCGTGGGAAATTTGGAAGCATCGCAACGACTGTGTCTTCAATGGAACCAGTCCTAAAGTTGCGACAGTCTTGCAAGTGGTAGAGAACGAGGGCAGCCTTTAGTGTTTTGCAGGAGCTCCAAAAACTTCTTAGTGGGATGGCAAACCTGGGTTGCTAGCGTCCCCCGGTATGGTTTTGGGGGTGTGTGTCTCGGTGGGAGGGTTTTTGGTCCTACCATTCTTTGTAAATACTTTTTAGTTTGTTTTTTCTTCCCCTTAATGAAATGAATAGTATTTCTCCTGCTTTTTGGAGAAAAAAAAAGCATCCAGACCAAATAGAGGTGACATCAGCAATGTTATGATGAAAACACACGAATTAACACAATTTAGCATGAACTATATAGAACAGAGACACAAGTAAGACACTTCAGTGTCATGTGGGCCTCAAGAACTCCCAGAGCAGCAGGCACTGATACACCTATCTTTCAAAAATGTGCTCATTTAGTATCTTTTCTCCAAGTTATCTAGAAAATACATATTTATCAATTAGCTAAGCTACATATCTTTTAAGAAGACCATGCACATCACAAGTAGCCCGTGAAATTTCAACACTGTTTATCAAACATCTGTGGCTAGCACATATACAAACAAAAATTCCACAAAATGATGAAATGAGTCCTCCAAAGTGCAGTAGTCATTCTCCATATCAGGACAGTTTTGTTAGAGCAGAAATGCAAGAGTGTTTAGGAATTCTTCCAATGTTATGGCATCGATTATGAAAGAAATATGTGGAGAAAGGCGAAAGCAACATGTATTCATACATATTTTACTTCATAAATCAGTGCTTTTATATTTCTTTTTCATTTTGTCAGTGCTAAGTGGTCCTTGAGTCCTGTAATACACCGGCCAACAAGTACAGGGCCATGCAGCACATGGTGTTAGATAGGTCAGGGCCAACATACAAACCTAAACATTTTAACTATTAACACTTATGGTTTAACCCTCTAACACGAAATGATCATGAAATACAAGGGGACGCTATGTGTAAGTGGGTCTGCTCCTCCAAAGATCTAGGCTAATACGGATTTTAGACGCTGATAGAGGCCTGTGTGGTCCATGGTGTGGCACTGGTTGGATTCTCACATGGAGAACTTAGATTGGTTGGAACTAGCATATAAACCCACGTTCCAATTATACCTCAAGGTTAACTCTTCTATACAAAGCAAGGCTAGAAGTGTAAGTAGGGTGCTATCCGTACATGGCCTGCTCCTTGGAAGAGTTGGGCTGATGCGGAATTTTGAAGTTGGGTTGTTACACCTTGTACAACTATTGGTATCTATAAGACCATGTAGGGGCATGAGAGAATGGAGGAGAAGGGGAGAAACCAACTTAGAAATCCAAGTGCCAAACATATTCCAATCCCAAGTTAATCCTTTTACATGAATTGGTGGTTTGTGTGTGCTCCAGATTTTGCCATATTCTTATAATGGTCCCTAAAGCACTTGTCTAGTTGAACTCCAAAAATCGATGATTGTGATCAAGTGCGGATGACTAGGGACTACCATATGTGAATGCATGGAGACAAAGAAACAAAGGGCTTATTTTCCAAATTAAGGGTTGAACGTAGCATAGTGCCTTGAACTAGTTAAGTTCATATCTGTTTGATAAAATCTATGAAGAAATTTCTTTATGACAGCTCTGGACCGAAACTATGTGTGACGGATGTTCAAGATTAGGATTGACCTTACTATGATTTCCAAAAGTTTACTATGAACCAAGCATATGCAGGATCAGAGTGAATTAATTTGTCTCTTTCTATACTCTGGTTCAGTGCCAAGCTGTATACAGCAGAGCCAGTAATATCAATGAAAGCACATTGCCTTAGATGCACATCGGTCGATCAGGTGATAAACTGATGACCTAATAGAGAATAGGGCACCCATTAAGGGCAGTGCTATGTATGTAGTAGTAGTAGGCACCATCAACAGGCAAATGGCACATAAAAGTAGCATGGTAACTAGTAAAACAACAACATTCTGAACTTACAATAATAAACAATGATACATGAGTGGTTAACACTGAAACAAACAAAAAAGGCTAAATAATGACAAGAAACTCTGAAGCATGGAATCTAAAAGGAACGTGTAACATTATAAGTACAATAAATTTTGTAAATTATGATTATAAGTGAAATCTGGTTTTCAATTAATTTTCACACAAGTCAAATATGCACATTATCACAGTTATGGCAGAATAGCACATATCCTACTTGGATAATTTGATTTTTGCGAAATTACACTATAGAGTTAGATATTATACTATAGAGATAGACATTACCAGGCATAGGACGAATACCGTTCTGTGTTGGGGTCAACGGAACCTGCTGTGGTACTGGGTACTTCATAAGATGGTATTGATGCTCCAATAAGTGGTTAAACAAGTTAATCTGTTTTTTCAATTTCAACCTTATGTAGTAAGCCTGAAAGAACTCAGAATTCTCTTCTTCGAGTTTCTGCCATACTGAACAAAAAACAAAAGTGAAGGCTTTAGAGCTATACTGGATACATCAAAATGCTGAACTGTCTCCAAGCATCATAGAAGTCACTCAAGTACTCAACAGATCTTTTTCATTGATAAACAATGTTAAAATATGTACGACGATAAAAAAACAGCTTTCAAGTTTTCACTATAACTTCCATATTCAGGAACAGAATACTAAACGAAAGGAATTAGTGGATTATTTCAGTATCCATACATATTTATAGTACTACATGATCGATCTTGGCTATAATCAAATGAAAATAAGCAGAGTTGTAGATGCACAGCTGAAGTTCACGAAACAGATTAGGGAGAATCTTATTACTCAACTCAATAAGGTGACTAAAATTGTCCTGACAGAAGAAGAAAGAACTACTCCTATATTATATACAGGTCAGCTCTCTTATTAAAATAGCATACCCTGAGCAGATTATAAGAAACAGGTGTTGCGAACCAACTCAACATAAGAACCTTACCTAAAGTAGTGAAACCAGGTTCTATTCTTGCACGAGTAGAAAGAGTCCTAACAACTTCTCCTCTATTCATATATAGCTGTAGACAGCGTTCTATTAAATTCTGGACCTGCAGCAGCGCAAAATGTTTGGTTAGTTAATAATAGAAGGCATTATACTTTGTATACAAAAATTCTACACTTTTCAACATTGCCTCCATAATATAATAGAAAAGACTAGCCATCTTACAAGTTCAATATCTTCACGAGAAACCCTTTTATTATCATTACTCGCAGCGGATAAGGAATCAGAATCCCATAAAGGTGCATCAGTATTTGGCTGTTCACCCTTGACTTCATCATCACCTTGCACCAATGGATGCACCTTTGCCTTGCTCTCAACATCCTGTAGAAATATGCTCATTAGGGTATAGTTCACTTGAAATGTGGTATAAATGTAAAGATGTAGTAACAAAAGGTGAAAGCAAGGGCAATCAATGGTCATGACATCAGCAAAAAGTGAGAGGAGCCAATACAAAGAATATATAACCTTGAATGAACTAGTTTTTATGTCAGAGATCCACAAGAGTTTACCTCATGAGCACTTCGTATCTTGAACAGTTGCTCTTATATTTACCGAGTGACTCTACTGACTACTACAGAGTTAGCAGGCCGGTTACTAGAGATGTTCTTTATTTTGTGCCTTTCATAGACATCCTTACACCTCTCCTGTCTTCATTGAAGTCTATCAACTACTCCATACAAGCTATCCTTACTAGAATTGTGCATGGCACTAGGCTACTGGAGGCTATCTTTGCCAAACCGATCATTGCGGTAGATTCATCATGTTCAAAACTGATTGAAAATCAGTTGCATGGCTAACAATGTTCTTGGAACCAACAGTTGGCAAGCTCCGACTTCTTGTTCCTCAAAGTGAAAGGCGGGAGAAGATTACAAGGGACATGATTTTCATTTTAGACAGTTCAGTACAAACAAATTCTCAAAAAAAAAAGATTGGAAAAAAATTATATTGCCCTTGTCTTAGAGTCAGCATAAAAATTAAATTACCACATTAGCCTGGATGGCAAATCTTCTAGCATTTTACACTCCAAAAGTCATCTAAGTACATTGCATAGATTCTAAGACGGCTGAAAGTAAAATCCAATCTTCCGAGTTGGCAAGCAACCTATTTCCGAATTATTTTATATGAAAGGTTCTCTCAAAGTGCGACTGACATCAGCACTTTAAACAAAGACAGTGCATCGAATTTATTTTTTACAAGAAAGATTCTTACAGTACGAGGTGCGACATCAGTTCAAACAAAACAAAGACAGCGCAACAAACAAGCTCACCTGGGAACCCTCCTTCATTGTGGCTTAAGCACAAGTGTTCGTCAGATTGACACTTCTCGAGAAGAGCTATTAGAATTAAGAATTTAAGATTTAGGCAAATTGAGAGAAAAGCTTCGAATTAGTCTGAAGAGAAACGAGGGTTAACGCAAATTGGAGGAAGAGAGTGCGTGGGTAGAGTGAGATGGATGCTCACCAGGATGCGGCGGAAGCAGCACCTGCTCGCTCGCCGGGATGGATGGGGACGCGCAGGCGGCGGGCGAACTCACGAGGAGTCGACGACGAGGGGAACGCCGGGGGACGGGGAAATATCCTCGGCAGCCGGCACCGCACGACGATTTCTCCTCTTCTTCTTGGGCACAATTACGCAGGGATGCCTGGAAATCTGAGTATTAACTTCTTTGTTATTTCTTTTTATTTTGGTCTTTTTTACTTATTATATATGTTAATTTAAACTAATATTTTTGAATCAGATAGATATAATTAATGTTTTCCTAGTTCCTACAGTGAAAAATTACGTTCTAAGATTTAAAAATTAAAGTGGAATTTAAATTGTAAGATATGGAATTATAAGATTTAAACTTTTTTCTTGAAAAATGTGGCACTATAAATATATAAATATTTATAGCGAGTCCTGATAAATATTAGTTACCATGTAAATAGACTACAGTCTAAAATAATTTAATTAAATTGTTTCTCAATTCGATTCAAAATGAGACATTTGTCAAACCTGTCAGGAGAACTTTGCGAGAAGGTAAAAAGTAGAGGAGGCTAGTCACCAACCACACACAAGGGAAGAATTGTCCATATCCATTATAGGATATACTCCTATTCGTCAATATTGAATGAACATTATTAAATTTTCATAATTTTAACAAGTTTATTTTTAACATAAATTTGTTGTTTACCACGATGCACAGTAAAACTAAAAATTTGTTCAGCATTTCTTGTGCTATTCCATGTTCTTGTTATCTGGTTCTTCTTTATTTTCAATAATGATATTGCTATTAGTGGTCACTGAAGCTTGTAATTGAACACTACCAGCCAGTTCGTTTGTGCACGCTCTGTAATATATATTATTTATAAATTTTACATGAGTTGATAGTAATTATTTTGACATATTAATAATATTGTATGCATATAAGATGCTTAACTAGTTTTTAAGAATCTTAAATAATAATATGTATATATATAGATATTATTTAATGATATAGCTAGTTATATAAATAGCTGTATTTTATATGAATAAATTGGAGAATAATATTTTTATGAATCTAATGGTCATAGTGTACTATAAATACAAACATTGTTCAAGTGAGTTATAGTTTTTTCACTATGTACAAGTGCATATATCATAAAATTTAGTGATAAGGGTACAGCATATCCTGGTCAAGGGCATATATCTTAAAAATTAGTAATAAGGGTATAACATATCCCGGTATTAAAAAAAATCACATTTCTATTATGGAATCGTTTTACATCTCTACTTATAAATCTCTCTACTACTTAAAAAATTAATCTACTAATAGACATTATTCAAATGTTCCCATTTGTATAGAAATATTAGCATTGTGTTATGTTCCTAGCATCAACAAAGCAATGGTAGCAATGGCGGGCAACCTCCATGAAGCGCTTGCCAGAATTGAGCGGAAGACAGAGGTGGGGTTGGTGAGGAGAGGCAAGAAGCGGTGACAGGGTGACAAGCCCCTTCTAGCGGCCACCTTTGGGCATGGACCAAATCACCCCATAGCCTACACCCAGATCTGCACTGTGCCATCATCTCCCCTGCAGCCATGGTCATTGCTGCTACCTTCTCTAAGCCAACGTGGTTCCTCCGACGATGAGCTCTTCCCACGACATTGTTCCTTCAACAGCGGGCTTCTCCTACAATGAGATCCACCGGTGGTGGTGGTGGGGACAGACCAGGCATCTCCTGTGGTTGCTGGAGCACCGGCATGGTCATGGTGGATGTGCCTGGATCTTGTCTAGGAAAAGTGACTGATGGCATTGGATGGAGCGTAGCAAGGCGGGTGGCGTTGATGCTAGTAGTGGCGATTCCAAAAGTTGTCTTAGAGGATGCTGATCTCTCATGTGCTTTGTGTGATGGTCCAAGAGAAACTTTGGTGTACTTGTTCTTCACGTGTCCCTTTAGTAAGAGTTGCTGGGATCATCTTGGAATTAGGTGAAATACTAATTTAGAAATCTGTCAGATGTTGGTGTTGGCAAGGCTCCAGTTCAGAAGGAAGGGTTTCCTTGAGAACATGTTTTTCACTTGTTGGTACATTTGAAAACAGAGAAATGGGAAGTTTTTTTTTACAGTATTTTGCCAAATGAAGATCGATGGTTTGCTGCCTTTAGGAATGACATTCTCTTGTATGTTTGTAGGATGAATGAAGCTCTTAGCTCCTCTATTCTAAGCTCGTTACAACTTTTATAAACCCTGCTTTGTGTTGTAAATAATTTTCTTTTATTAATATATAACTACTAGGCAAGGTCTGACAGTTCTTTCAATAAAAAAGAAAAAGAAATAAGATAATATAGATCAATCATCTAAAAACAAAAATAAAGATGATATGACTTTATAAGAGAAGGAAAAAAAGAAGTAAGATAATATAGATCAACCATCTAAAAGCAAAACTAAAGATGATATGACTTTATAAGAGAAAGGAAAGAAGGAAAATAATTTGGATCATAGATCAATCATCCAAGGGCTAGAAATAATTCAGGTGATATGGCTTAATGAGAGAAGATAAAATGATATTATGGGGATGAACTTTATAGATATACTAGGTGAAACTATACGTATTGCTGTGGGAGTATTCAGTATGATAATAGTAAAAATAACGTGTAAGATAGCTAGCCGACATAATTTATATAATTTGCATCTTTAATCGATTATTTGAAAAGCTATAAACCATTAAGTTGATATGGTTTATGGTAATTTAAATAGTATATAGATTGATGATCCAAATGCAAAAGTAAGGTGATGTGACTTTATGAGAGAAGAAAAAGAGAAAGATAATTTGGACTATAGATTAATCATCTAATGGTTAGAAACAATTGAGATGATATGAATTAAAATGAGATAAGAGATAAATAACATTAACTAAGTGATAATAAACTATATAGGTATATAGGATATTGTGAAAAATGATGCATAGATATATATTAAAATATTATGTAAATTATATAGGATGATGATTTAACATGTTTGCATTTTAAAGCTCTAAATTATAACAAATTCTATATATCTATAAAGTTCATCTCCACTAAAGCCCCTTTGAATCGCATGAATGGAAAAACACAAGAATAGGAAAAACACAGGATTCTGACAGGAATGCAATTGTAAAACAGAGGATTACAAAATACAGGAATAAACGTTTAATTGAACCGTAGGAAAAACACAGGAATTTGAGAAGAGATAAAGACTCAAAAGAAATTTTCCATAAGGTTCTATACTCATGTTAAATTTCCTTCAAAAACTGCATGGAGTAAGGCATTATATAGGAATTTCATATGATTCATTCTTTTGATTCAAAGGGCTATATAGGACAAAATCGTATAGAAATGAAATCCTCCAAAATTCCCATGATTTTCCTTTGAATCAAAGGGAGCCTTAAGTATAGTTAATGTTAATTTTCTCTTCTCTCATGAAGCCACACCATCTCAATTATTTTTAGCCTTTGAATGATTCATCAAAGGTTCAAACTGTCTCTCTTCTCAAAAAGCCACATCATACATCACAATCATTTATAATCGTGGGATAATTGATTAGGGTATAAGATATAAAGAGCACATGAAAGAAAGTTATATAGCAAGACAAATAAATGTTACAACTCATCTCTACTATTTTGTCATGTAGTTGTTCCGCAGCAACGCGCGATGTTTCCATCTAGTTATAAATAATATAGCATGTTTGTATGGGGTTTAAGATACAATAATTGTTAGTGCATGATGATGTGGTATCCTTGCATGATAAGCTTTAGGATATAATGGGTTACAACTATATATAAAAATACTAGATGATTCTCACGCGTTGTTGCGGGATATACAGATAAATTGGTGAAAATGCGGTGGAAAAATATTAATCTGTAAGTATAAATGTTGCGTTTGAAGCAAAACTAATGGAGACATGAATGTTTAGTGTGAATAATTACGAAAGGACATGTTAATTTGATTGACATATTGTGCATGTACAAATACGATGTGTACATAGGAATTTCAAAGTAACAACAAAACCATTGATTCTAATTTTACACATTACCGCTTGCACACAGATCAGGTTAAGTAATTAAAAACCAAGTGCATGTATGACAAACGGAGATTATGACCATTGCACTACTGTCGGAATTATCAAGTAGGATCATTTTGCTTGAACATATACACATAAGGCAATCAAAGCTGGTTGAAGGAAAATGAGTACGGGAGCAGCACGATCTGATGATATATAGGTTACAGGATATACTGACGCCTCAATCCGCGTCTCCGCGCGGATGCAGCGACATGCATGGCATCGACACCATGGATCACAGCTTGCACCACCAACAGCATGTCAAGGCCACACTTATATACAGGAGCCAAGGGGATCTACCGAGGCAGTTTCGTGCTGGTGATATGGACGTGAATCGATCAATTAATAGGCCATGAATCCATGCATGCAAAAGGCCGGATGATTGGAGGACCTTCTGCCAGATGAATGCACATACCGTGGTTACTGACGATGCTGACATGGTGGTTGTCCTGATTGTGCAGCTTCAACTCGTTGAAGCCCGTCGGCGACGATCACCATCACCAGAAAGTGCATGCAGTTAGCCGGTATATATATGGCCGTCGGCCAAGGCAAGAGGCTCTGTCCAGCGCGCGGTCGAAGATGCTGCTCGCCATGGTTTGCACGAAGATGAGTAGGTGATCGAGACACGGCACCTGGTATCAATGTAAGGAGATTTAGTAATGTCAGCCATAGTCTACATTGTGGCAGTACACCATTTAAATAGACGGTGGTGAGATATACTCTTTCCTTACAAAAGTCTAAAACCTATTTCATATTTTGATTTTTTCAAAAGTGTAAGAACTATTTGTAATCCCAATTAAGTTAGTTAAATTATTGATCGGAACCCAAAAAATCATCTTAATATTTATTGGTTGCATGTATGTATATAATTTATTGGTTTTGTCACATAATCGATGAATTAATACTCATTAGTCTTGGTGAGCTCTTCTCAAACTGCTAAACGGTATATTTTTTACAAAAAATTTCTATAAAAAATTGCTTTAAAAAATCATATTAATTTAGTTTTTAAGTTTTTTAAGCTAATACTTAATTAATCATATGCAATCTATCACTTTATTTTCCGTGCGTGGGGATTAATTCTCAATCCATAGCCAAGAACACAGCATAGGAAAAGTGACCGACGCCATTGGAGGGAGCACAGTGAGGTCGGTGGCGTTGCGTGGATTTTTTACAATTTGATCTTTTACAAAAACTTATTTTACAAATAAAACCCTAAAAAATTTATTTTAAAAATGATTTTTTTGGGGCGCCAGAGTGACTGGCGCCATGGTCCAACAGGACGGTGCCAACATCACTAGCTCTGTCACCCTGCCACCATGGCAAATCCAGTGGCCCAACGCTAACATGGCAGTAGGAAGGCGCCAGCACTGCTGGCACCGCCCTCATCACCACGGCGCTATCATCGCTGGCGTGCCATCATATTCTTCGTTGTTTTTTCTTATAGTCAAAAAAGCAAAAAAATTAATAGATTAGTTTTCCGTAGTCCTATAAACCTTTGAGCTTTTTTTACTGGTACTACTTAGTTAGGGCTTGTTGAGTTTTCTGTTACATCGTTGTGTCGAGTTGTTAGTCTTAGCGTTCCGTCGTTTAGAGTTTTGAGTTCTTGTTACCATCATCACTATTGATGCCCTTATCAACATCGCTGCCACCCACTAAATCTCTTTCCGTTTGTGCAAGATCTGTTTTTTTCTTGGAATCCGATTGCCTTTGAATCTACCACCAAAACAGCCATAACTCGAGTGTCATTTCATAAAACAGTCATATCTTTTTCATACGAATTCGAAATCAGACATATAATATATCCACGAACATCTATAGAAAAAATTACATCTGCTTTGCCGGGTTCAGTGAAATCAAAATCTCGAAATTCCGCTTGCAAGATTGTGTTTTGGAGGCAAGAAGTTTCGGGACCCATTTCGATAGAACTTTGAAAAAATTCTGCGGGCCACATATTTCGTCCGTTCGAGCTTAAATTTTCTGTGGTTGATTCCTGCGTGCTCTTATGTATGAAAAAATATTAAAAAAAATAAAATAAAAAAGTTGCACCTCTCTTCACAACAATAGAGAGAGAAAAAAGAGGAAGATTGGGGGAGGGCACCAACATTGCTGATGTCCTCCTTCGGTCATGTCAGCGTCAGGTGTGCCATGGTGGCAGGGGGACGGCGCCAGCATCCTTTGTGCCGTCCACTCTGGCGTCCCGAAAAAAATCATTACTGGAATAAGTTTTTTCAGGGGTCTATTTATAAAATAAGTTTTTGTAAAATATCAAATTGTAAACAATCCACGTGGCGTTGCTGCTGCTGGTGATGACGCCAAAAGTGTGCTCATTATCTTTATCTTTACCAAGGAGTTTTTTTTTCTGCGTGTAATTATTTCATTCATGTGGTTCAACATGTATTTTTTTAACCTTATACTGATATATATGAGATCAATACGCTTGCTAAAAAAAAGTTATTCTCAACATATAACACTTTTATCCTAGCAAATTTTCGTAACTGTACTACTCTAATACCCTGAAAATTCCAAATTTAAAATAAAGAAATAAAAATTTGAAATAATCAAAATTCTTTTTCAAAATTCTCTCATGCTGGTATTTATTGGATGTTCCTTTGCTTTTCTTGTTCTGACAGTGCCAAATTAAATCACATAAAAAATAAATTCAAATTCTAAATTTTATTGTGGATTTTAAATAATATTTATTAAAGAAGTTATAGGATTGTAAAGGGCCTTTCTCACCCCAAAAGCTAACCAATAAAGTGAGAGACTCCCTCACTTATATATTAAGTCTCTTGCTATATTAGGTCATTTGTCCTTTCACATCCAATGTCCTCCTTCACACATTAGTGTCCCTAAACCGTTCACTGTTCCTTTACCGTACACCGATGGTCCCTCGGGTATACGGGCCCCGCAGGTACCCACGGTCTCGCAGGCCTCAGCCATTCATCGCCCTTTCACCATGCACCGATGGTCCCTCAGGTATACGGGTCCCGCAGGCACCCATGGTCCCTTAGGCCTCAGCCGTTTACCACCCCTTCATCGTACACCGACGGTCCCTCGGTTATAAGGGTCTCGTAGGCACCCACAGTCCCTCGAGCCTTCACACACTATGTCTCTCAGGCTAGAGATGTTGACCTAGCTAAACTCTGATAGCAATTGTATGATTGTAAATGGCATTTTCCACCTAAAAGCTATCCAATGAGATGAAGGGTTCCCTGACTTATATATTAGGTTCCTTACCCTTTCACAACCAATGTGGGACTATTCAACAGAAGCATGATTATGAATTAATATCATTTAGGAAAATATTTTGCAAATAAAAGGAAATACTAATTATTTTCCTAAACGTCCTTTTTATAAACTAATATCCCTTTAATAAATTATTTTACAAATAATATTAAATTTTAATTATTTTCTAAAAAGCTTTTTTAAAACTAAATTCTTTAAGAAATTGTTTTTCAAAATCTAAAGCAAAAGTCTACTTTTGTCCTTACTGGGTCTAGCCCAGCCCACCTAACCCATAACTCTAAAACTTCTTAACCCAAAAACTCGAATTTGGGTCCCTCAAGTTTTCCCTTCTCCTTTTCTTTCCTTCCCTTCTTAGCCCAGCCCATCAAGGCAGTCCATCCCGGCAGCCCACGTGGCTGAGCCAGCCTAGAGAGCCGTTAAGCTACCAAGTCGAACCGTCGCCCTTTCCCTTCACCTCGATGTTCGTGCCCAACCGCCACCGTTCACCACAATTGCCAAATCATTGGAGTTCGGGGTGCCCCTATCATCGTTGAGCTCGCTGCCATGCTTCGCCCTTCCCGCCGTGCCCTGATGCCACCGGAAAACGTTGTGCCACGTTGTCGCCCTTAACCCTAGCTATCGAGCCGCTCCCCCGAGCCACGCCCTGCTCCTGTTTGTGCCATGCCATGCACCTGTACCCATGACACTAGCATGTCACTGTGACACACCAGGACAGGACTAGCGCGACACAGCACGGATGCTAATGAACTGTGCACCATGACTGCTTGTTAACACCAAATTTTGGTATAATTCTTTAGTGGATTTGGTTAAGGAAAGAAGTCGATTGGTAGCTAAAAGTTTATCTAGATCAAGCTAAATTCAAAGAAGAATCATGAAGAACACGACAAAGCCATTTTCATATTTTTAGTATATATCTATAAATAGATAGGATTAGTTATTTTCCTTTCTTTGTTAGGAGTCTTATTTTGTGTCCGATCAGGAATCAACCCAAGAATATAAATATGTACACCCAGGGTCTTTTGGCGCATCGCCAACTTTTATTCCGGCAAGTTCTTAGTTTTGAGTTGGATTGCATCGGCTTTGATCTCCGGCGAGAAAGTAAGTTCCGTCAACTTCGTTTGTGTTGACGTGGCTATAACTTTCTTGGTTAGGTCCAATATTCTATTCAAGTTGATGCAAACTTTGCTATTAGATATATCGACTCTAGCTTTAACTGCATCGCTGTTTACAGTCGTGTCAGCTTGGTTAGGACTTTCTCGGTTAGGTCCGATATTCTGACTAAGTTGGTATTTCTCTAATTGTGCTGTTGTTTTAGATAGATTTGTTATATCCTTCATGTTTGTGTAGATTTATTAGCTAAATAGTTTTTGCTTTTTATCTTCAATCTTATTCTATCTCAGTTAGATCCGATCTATTAGATTGGTGCTAATAAGTTTAATTCTAGTAAGACGATAGGTTTTTATGTAACATTCATCAGAGTTCTAGCCGATAAGTTATCACTATTGTCGGCTTCAGTTATAAGATGTACTGGTTGGTTAGCCGACATACATTTAATTTACTTACATCAGATCTCCAGTCGATGTTTGTTTTAACCATCAGATCTACATCTCTCACATTAAATCAGCTTTGACCGATTGGTTCACATTATATTACCTCATTGCAATTTCTGAATTACATCGGCTTACAATCAAAACTTGTATAATTACTAGTTAAATATCTCTTTATAAACTTCAATCTTATAATGTCTCAGTTCAAGCCGATCTATCAAGATTATCTTTCATAAGGGCGGTTTATTGATGATTATGTATAGTTTGGTTCTAGCCGATGATAGCATAATCTCATTGTTTATCTGATTATTTGAATCCGTATTGAATCTATAGCCGATTGATCAAAATCCTATTGACATCAGCTGGCAACGTTATATCACATCGGCCTATTGACCGATCGGCTCCTTGATCTTATACAGTCAATCTATCTATCTTATTAGTTATAGGATCAAACTAACTGGCACGCCCTAAACCCAATTGATAGGACCTATACTGAAGCTAAGTAGATTTCCTAGGCCTTCGTGTATCACAACATATTTTACGTCAACACATTTTTGGCACATCCGGAGACATTTTTTTATGTCATCGTTATGTCTAAGGAAGTTAATCAAGACGATATTATTCACGTGACAATGGACAAGCTGACAGAGGAACAAAGGCAACAGGTGGAGCAGTTTGTGGCTAATTTTCAAAAGCTCTGTCTAGATTCCTTCGGCATGACACAACAAGGACCAATTCAGAAGACACAATTTCTAAGGCCAGTTATGATCGGTAAACAAAGCCAAGATGAGCTCACAAGTTCACAGAAGTCTTTTCAAGATTTAGTCCACGAAGTTGTGCATCTTGCATTAATCGGTCGATCTAGAGTGTTGGCGAACACGCTTCAGGATTTAGTCAAGCAAACAATGGATGAATCATTTGCTCAAGGATTAAAGACATCATCAAATTTTGATATACATGTGCTGATGCCAATGTTGATGCCTATGATGACAACAATGCCTCAAATATCTTATGGACGTTTTCAACTCGGGAGGCAACCACAACAGTATCAGCATGAAGAATCACATCAATATCGGCAAGACGAGTGTCATCAGCATAGTCATGGTGAAGAGTATCAATATCAACATCAAAGGAATTAGTATATGCAAGGAACAGTACCACATCAATATAATATGGACAATGCCAGAAATAATGAGTGGGCTAATAGAGTTACTGAGATGATGAGGGAATAGTTTGGAATCAAATCTATGGAGCAGACCTATATGTATCGGCGCCCATATCCTAAGTGGTTTGATAGGGTTCCAATGCCTTATCAATACAGAATTTCAGATTTCTCTAAATTTTTAGGACAAGATAATATATCAAAAGTTGAGCATATCAGCCGATTTTTGTCTCAGTGAGGAGAAGTATCGGCTAAGGAAGCTTTGAAAGTTAGATTTTTTTTGTTATCGTTATCTGGATCGGCTTTCACATGGTTTTCATCATTATCTCTATATTCTATCAACGGATGGGCCAATCTAGAAAGGTAGTTTCATAAGTATTTCTTTGCTGGAATCAATAAGATGAAACTCACAGATCGATTTGACATGTTAAGTAACGAGCAGGTGAATTGGTTCTAGAATATATTCAAATATTTCGTGATGTTCATAGCCGATACTATAGTTTGAACTTAAGTGATGAGCAATTAGCAGAATTGGCATTCCAAGGATTGTCAACACCTATTAAAGAAAGTTTTTTCTTCCAAGAGTTTGAAAGTTTGGCTCATTTGATGCAGAAGGTATCGACTCATGAAAGCCAATTGCAAGAGGCAAAGGGGGAAGAAATTTTGGAGTCATAAAGACCAGAAAGAAGATAATTTGGAAGCATGAGTTCTCATACTCCAAAATTGAGGAGCATGTTCAACACAAAATTTTGGTACGATTGTTTAGTGTATTCAGTTAAGGAAAAAAGCTGATTGGTAGATGAAACTTTATCCAGATCAAGCTGAATCCAAAAAGAAATCATGAAGACCACGGCAAGCCACTTTCATATTTTTAGTATATCTCTTAAATAGGCGGGATTAGTTATTTTTCTTTTCTTGTTAGGAGTCTTATTTCATATCTGATCAGGACTTGTATCAACCCGAGGGTATAAATATGTACACCCGTGGTCTTTGTGAACTATCTCCACAGATTAATACAATTACTTTCAGCGTATCGCCACCTTTTATTCCAGCGAGTTCTTACTTTCGAGTTGGATTGCATCGGCTTTCATCTTCGGTGAGAAAGTATGTTCCGTCAACTTTGCTTGTATCGGCATGGCTAGAACTTTCTTGGTTAGGTCTGATAAGTTGATGCAAGCTTTGCCTATCAGATATGTCGATTCTATCTTTAACTGCATCGTTGTTTAGAGTCGTATCAACTTAGTTAGGACTTTCTGATGTGATCATGGCTACTATTGATAGAACCGTTGCTCACATCATAGTTCAATCAGAAGACATCAAGATCAAGCAGTTCAAGTTCTAAAATCTAATTCGGCCACTTGCTACAGTGCTGAATTCAAACGTCCGCCAAATGTGCATACGAGCTCCATTTTGGGTCCATGAGTATTCTTCTTTTCTCTCAAAAAACCCCTTCCCAAACTGTACAAGCTTCTTCCAAAGCATACGGCTGATGGAAATCTATCGGAGTGCCCTTTCCAATGGATTCAGCCTCATCTCCAAATTCTATCTTAGTAGGCTGCAATCACAGAAATAAGGTGTTGCATCATCTATAATGGGCCTATAGGTTTGTAACTTCATCTGGGACCCCGGTCCAAGTGGGGCCCAGGTGGGGTGCACCCCAACCTGGTGGAGCATGACCCTAGGAACCCCTTGGTTGTCCTCTCATCTCCTTAAATAGCTAGGTACCCCTTCAGGGTTTCTCGGGGGTTTTGTTAGATTAATGTTTAGCCATTGCTACTTTGCCTTGTACTTACGCGTGTCGGCTAGACCACCTAATTACTCGTCTTCGAAACCCTATCTTATCATGGGCTTTACTTCCTAATTGTAGGAACAAGATTTTTTTTATCTTGTTCTTACTTGTTTCTTCGATTTGCTTGTAGGAAAAAGGTTGATTTACATCGGCAAGATTAAAAACCCATGGAGAGGTGTATCGATCGCTAAAGTACAACACAACAACGTCTTGTATGGTTGTAGTTTGGTCGTCAACGTTTCTCCCAAATCATAGTTATCATCAACTCACCGAAAGATCGGGCCAACCAGAGCCGTGAGCGTATCTAGTGGAGCTCAGGCTTTATCAAGTGGTATTAGAGCTTTCGTTGCTCAGTGAGGTTTTATCTACCTATAACCGGAAAATAGCCATACAAAAAAAGAATTGCATCATTTACCAAGCCATATTTGTGCCATTGCATTGTTCTTTTCAGTTTTTGCTTTGTTGAGTTTTGCGTTGCATCGTCATGTCGTGTTGCTGGTCTTAGCATCTAGGATTAGAATTTCGAGTTCTTGTCACATTTGGTACCACCGTCGTCACTGCTACCGTGTCATTCATGTCGTCAGGACCTACAAAAACGAAATTGCCTCACTTCCACGGTTCTATTTTTGTAGTGTTCAGAAGTTTCTGTCGATCGGTTTTGGAATTGTTGAGTTACATCTAGGGTTTGACATACCGTGCTTGTGTTTTTGGTGCATGTTTGTGTCATGCATGAGAGGAGGAAGAAGAATTACCAAATTGGTTTTTGGAAGTAGTCAAGTTTGATTTGAAAAGAAATTGTAGATTGGATCGGCTGGAAATAGTTTCCCTTTTATCTCCTATACCAAATCTAGTCATATCCTTCCAGTCCTCCTCCCACCGTAACGTTGTTTCCTTTTATACCATACCGTGAGTTGACAGACACTTTGATGAAAATTTTTTGAGTGTCGGATTCGAGATCTGTTTACAAAAACGGTACCTATAGGACGAGAGAATTCCATTTTTGTATAATTTTAATTTTAAGGTTTGCACTTTTGCGGTCGAGTCCTTGTAATTTACTTATTTATATTTGAGCCCCTGTAATTTTACATTGAGGTCTTGTTGATGCAAAACACGGCGGCCTGGGAGATTTGCTTCACTCCAGTGTAGGTCCAAATCTTAGACAAACGGGTTAGGGGTGTACCAGTTGGTTTGATCCTGCAACCAACAAGATATACAATAAAACAATTAGATATACGATAGCCGATCGGCCGATAGGTCGATGACATACCGTATGGACCTAGCCGATGCAATTTGACCGAATCGGTTGTAAGGTGTAAGGTAAACAAAATAAAGCAAACCCTAATCACGTTCCATCGGCTGTGAATATATAATCTATAGACAGAGATTAGATACTAGCCGATGAAATCATAACTAGGTTAAAATAGATAATGTGTCGGCTAATACTCCGATACAGCCTTATGCAAGAATATCAATCTACATAAATATATCGAGGCAAGCTTGATATATTTAACCAAAGTGAGATCATTGTATATGGGGCAGATATAACATTAAAAGTATGATTAAAGGAATTTAAACAAAGCTAGACAGTCATACCAGATAAGATTGGCTAAAACTGCAATGCTACCCCTATTACAAGCAAGAGACAAGCTAGAGATCATGGTTTTAATTAGGACTAGGGCTGATGCAACACAAAGTGTAAAAAGATGCATGATATCTAGATAATCAAGCCTTTGCATGTTTTTCAGGTTGGTAGATACCTTATGTTAATCTAGGCTAATAAATTGTTTTAGCCAATGTCGACAAAACCTTATGCAAGGTCCGGCCGATACGGCTAAATCAGCCATGGACTTAGATTGGCTAAGTTATGTGGTAAATTAACAAGCCATATCTCCAGCTGACAAACTCGAAGCACAAATTCGTCGAAAAGTAAAAGGAAAATTGTGGCGATGCACCGAAAGTTTTGTATTTAACTGTTGTTGTTTTTTACATAGACCTCGGGCTTATATTTATACCCGTACATACAAACCTTGTCCTTGCCAGAGTCTTGCCACAATATTATAAAAAGAAACTAACTCTTATTCCTAATTAATAGATACAATTGCCTTATCTGGACTTAATTCCTAGTTAGCAATATCTTTAAACCCTTCTTTGAAGCCAACACGAACCAGGCTAGCCGCATCGGCTCAGCCGAGTCCGATTCAGATCACCCGTATCGGCTGCCCGAGTCCGATTCCATATTGGGCGATACGGCTTCAGCCGATGCGCTGTATGTTTTGAAAAAAATCCTTTATTCCTCCAAATCCGCCTCGGATCCAATCTCGATCGCTGGCATATCTTCACCAAATTTTGCTGTTAACAGGTCCTTAAGCTGGTTTTAGTTGAAAAAATAATCAAAAAAAGAGAAAAAGGAGAAAAGGCAGGAAGATGATTAAAAAAAGAAAAGAAAAGCCGCACCAAAAAAAAGAAAGAAAATAAATAAAGAAAGAAAATTAAAAAGAGAAAAAAGAATATTAGTTGTTATCTTTGAGATTGTTCTTATATATCAGAGTTGTGCTATTTTCTAGTGCTGTCTGGTGGTATCGTTTGTGTCTAGGCTCACGTCTTTAGTACGTTCTAGCATATGACCAGCACGTACTGACTTTGAACGATTATTTAACTTTGCATTCATCGATTTGAGCATTTGCTATTTCTTTACTACACATTTAAGCCTACCCAGACCTTCCCATATTTGATTGCAATCATACAGCAGGTGTTTGCCAAGGCATCGATATATCCAACCTCCATTGGGCTGCTTGGTTGAGTTGATGTATATCGCCATTCCAGTTGCATTAGTGTCGACGGGCTATATGTCGACCACGATATTTGTAGAGTGTGGGGATCATTGGAACCAGGGTATACGCGAGATTAAGGTAAAAAAAGGAAGACATGGATTTTTATATAGGTTCGGACCCCTTAACTGATAGGTAATAACCCTACTCCTGTTGGCCGAAGCCAGTGTTGCTTTTATATATCAGTATCACGTGAGTACAATATTTGGGATGACCTAATCTAGTCGAGGTTGGCTCGGTGTCATGGAACACGTGGTTGATGGTTAGTATAGTCTTCTTCCTCGAATATGAACTCGGCGAGATTGGAGGTAGCTCTAGATTCCTCATGTCGGTCTTTGTGGCTCTAGATTGGGTATGTCTAGACTTGTATTCTGACTTGGCCTCTGTTGGCATGTCCCCTCTCCTCCTAGGAGGTCTTGTATTTATACCCTCGGATGTTCCCTTGTCCAAGTAGAACTAGGAAGACAAGTATGGATACGATCCGAGTAGTTCTTGTAGTGTCCGAGTAAGACTCCACTTCTCCTTCCTTATCCGAAACACCTTCTATTCTGGGAAAGATAATTTCCTTCTTTATCCATCGTATTTCCTTTACCAAAGGATACATTCTTGTATATTATTAGGTATATGGTATATGCCTTATTGATAACACTGATAGTAGCCCCCAACCTCAATGCAAATGATCGGACTGGCGTTGTTGACCATGTAGCCCGAAGATCCATCATTGTTAGAATCACCTAGCCGTTTTTGGAATACCGAGTTGGCATGAAAGTGCTGACAAGCCATCTTTCCTGGCCATGATAGAGAACGTGACCATTGTTGAATTTGGATTGAGGTCAGAGAATATGTGACCATGCTATAGCGTTCTTGATCAAATATCCTTTACATAACCCTTGTCGAACTCATCCAACCATTCTCGGATAGCCGAGTAGGTGCAAAGTACGCGACAAAGTCTTTTTCTTCTCCTGGACCGAGAACTCGACTTGAACTTGAATTCATTAATCCAGCATCCATCTAGTCAGAAATAAATTTCGACTACCGTGTGCTCTGGGACCAGTACATGTTTGTTACTTGAGTACAAGAATTGTTGGTTTGAGCTTTATTGAGTCAAGACTAGATGTTGACTACTATAAAGCATTCAACTAGTCTCTTTTGCTCAAGAAATCTAATTGCTCTGATATCTCATTTTCCTGAAATCAATTCTCAGAACAAATTGTTAGATAGAAAAGCCTCTGAGCAAAAGCTTAGGTGTAATATGATATAAATTGAAAATATTGAAAATAATTTATATGTACATGTGCCAATAAACGAGTACTCTCACCAAAGCTACCCTTAGCTGAACAGAGTTAAATACTCTCCCTAGCCCCCAGCTGTTTTTGTGGAAAGTTTTTCACAAAAGTAGCTTGAATCTCATAACAAACTAAGGTGAAGAAGCGAATTCCTAGCCCCCAGTCGTGAGGTTGGGAAAACCTATTTTCGATTACACGGCTAGTTAATACGTTACAGTGGGTACACTGACATGACCAATTCTGACATGGTCATTGGACCCTTAACGTCCGACTAGCCCAATAGTGCCAGGCATCCTCGGCCAAGGTGCTAAGAGCCGGTGACTAGTCAGACTTAACGTAATAGGTCGATAAGAAACGACTCTAACTAGTAGCGATATGAGAAAAGAGGATCAACAGATAAATATTTCATATTTGATTTGTATTAAAAACATACATATATTAATGCATGAAGATGGTAGGAATGCCACACACACTGGTCGAGAACCAGACACGTAGTGGTACTTGACCACTCACAGAGGTGGCGAGGGAATCGCTACAATGTTGGTCGAAGACCAGGTGTGTTGTCATACTCGACCACTCGTAGAGGTGGTAGGAGAATCATTACAACGTTGGTTGAGGACCAGGTGTGTAGTCATAGTCAACCACTCGCAGAGATAGTGAAAGAATCGCTACAACTCTGATTGAGGACCAGGTGTGTAGTCATACTCGCCCACTTGTAGAGGATTCGAAGAAGTGGTGGGATCACTACCACGCTGGTTGAGGACCAGGTGTAGTCATACCTCGATCATTCGTAGAAGATTCGGAGAAGTGGTGGAATCGCTACCACGCTGGTCTAGGTCTAGTTGTAATCGTACCTTGACCACTCGTAGAAGATTCGGAGAAGTGGTGGGATCCCTTCCACGCTGGTTGAGGACCAGGTGTAGTCGTACCTCAACCACTCGTAGAAGATTCAGCGAAGTGATGGGGTCGCTGCCACACTGGTCGAGGACCAGGTGTGTTGTCCTACCTTGACCACTTGTAGAAGATTTGTAGATTTGGTGAGATCGCTACCATGTTGGTTGAGAACCAGATGTGTAGTTGTACTCAACCACTCATAGAAGATTTGGAGAGTTGGCAAGATCACTACCACATTGGTTGAGAACCATCTGTGTAGTTGTACTCGACCACTCGTAGAAAACTCGGAGAGGTTGTGGGATCGCTATCACGCTTGTTAAGGACCAGGTGTAGTCGTATCTCGACCATTCTTAGGAGATTTGTAGAGGTGGTGGGATTGCTACCACGCTGGTCAAGGACCAGGTGTAGTCATACCTCGGCCACTCGTAGAAAACTTGGAGAGGTGATGGGATCGCTACCACGCTGGTCGAGGATTAGGTGTAGTCATACCTCGACTACTCATAGAAAACTCGAAGAGGTGGTGGGATCGCTACCACATTGGTCGAGGACTAGGTGTAGTCGTACCTCGACCACTCTTAGGGGCGCTTGACTGGATCATTACATGTGCATCTCATGTGGCCAACATGACTCACATACCCAACTTATAAGCATATCAGACGTCTGTTTGTAATCATGTCGGCTGATCAAGCCGACAATGTTCGCGAGGAGATTGTGCATAGCGACCTTTTCACAAATAGATCAGGTTGTGACCGAGGCTTGATGTGAGATAGGCCGTCGGTCTTTATCGATAGGTTTGGTCCGTCAACTCCTCGTTTGTTCAAAAACATTCTCGACAATGGGGTGTACTCGACCTCTACCTACTAGGATACTCTGTCCAAGTGTACTCAACCTCTGCCTACTAGGTTACTCGGTGTCCAAGCGGACGCTGGAATATTTCCTAAAAATATTTTCTAGAAGGCAAGATATATAGAAGAGAATACCGAGTACGTACTCGAAAAATAGTATAAATCTTCTAGTATTGTCAGGATATAATGAGCCTATTTAGATTAAACATTAGGTACTAAATTTACCGTAAGCAAGCATGATTTTTACAGAAGAAAAAGAACGAGCCCCAGTATTAGACCATAGTTGGCCTATTAGAGGAACACTCGCACAATAGATATTGTATAAAAAATATGCTCAGGATAAACATAATAAATTATTGATCTGAAAATAGGTACGGTAAATTGTGTACAAAATATTGCATACCTATGTAGACATATGTCGGATATATCTACGAAATTAGTAGATTAATTAGGTAAATAATCTTACTAAATACCTTGTTTTATGTCTGACGATCAATGCATGTGACGGCCTCCTGGTAACATGAAACACTTTTCATGTGCACGTACTGATCTTATTCCATAAGACATACATATGCATCATATATGTTTATTGGTCGGTGGACATTTATTTGATCGACTAGATCTACAACTCTTGCAGGCTGATACAATTTCGAGGGCAACTAGTGCACCGCGATATTCCATGCAGCATAGTACTTCACGACGCATGTGTGGATGGTGGCGGCTTTGTTGTCTGATGATGATAATTTGTTGGACTTTTGGTAGTGGATGTCAGTTCGGAGGTGGTTGATCCGGATCTAGACCTCGTAAACGACAATAGTGAACTGATGTCCTCCGCGGCAGCGATGTCTTAAAGTTTTGTCGATCCTAGTAGATTGATTTTTTGGCGGCGACGGTCCCGATCTAAAGGGGACGTACTCCGGTTGGGTTATATCTCCCATAGCCGAAATCATTGAAGTATCCCTTGTCGAAAAGTCACGGCGACGACGTCTTAAAGTTTGGTCGATTTTGATAGATTGAATTGTTGGCAGCGATGATTCCGATCTGGTTGGGGAACGTACTTTGGTCAGGTCAGATCTCCCAGGACCAAAGTCGCTGAAATATCCCTCGCCGAAAAATCCATAGGGCAATATCTTGATGAAGATTGAGATGACGAGTGCACTCTGGTCGGGTCGTATCTCCCAAAGCGAAAGTTGTCGAGGAGTTTTGTTGGAAGATCCACTTCTTGAACCCATCTCATTGAACCTTGAAGCACCAAGTACCCTACCTGGTGCGCCACTGTCGATGGGCTATACGCCGACCACGGTATTTGTAGAGTATAAGGATTGTTGAAACCATGGTATACGCGAGATTGGGGTAAAAAGACAGGAGATAGGGATTTTTATACAGGTTCAGGCCCCTTAACTGACAAGTAATAGCCCTACTCCTGTTGGCCAAAGCCGGTGTTGCCTTTATATATCAGTATCACATGAATACAATATTTGGGATGACCTAATCTAGTCGGGGTCGGCTTGTCGGCATGGAGCTCTCACACGTGGTTGATAGTTAGTGTAGTCTTTTTCCTCGAATATAAACATGGCGAGATTGGAGATAGCTCTTGATCCCTCATGTCGGCCTTTGTGACTCCAGATTGGGTATGTCTAGACTTGTATTCTGACTTGGTCTCTGTTGGCGTGCCCCTCTCCTCCTAAGAGGTCTTGTATTTATACCCTTGGATGTCCCCTTGTCTAGGTAGAAGTAGTAAGACAAGTATGGATACGATCCGAGTAGTCCTTATAGTGTCCGAGTAGGACTCCGCTTCTCCTTCCTTATCCGAAACACCTTCTATTCTGAGAAAGATAATTTACTTCTTTGTCCATCGTATTTCTTTAATCAAAGGATACCTTTTCGTATACTATTAGGTATACCACGAACCCATGTATAGGAGGTATGTTTTATTGATAACATTGACAATTGGTAAGAACTTGTAAGAGCTTAGTTAAAAGCTTGAGTGGGTGTGATATTTGAGCTTCCACTATCTAGTAATTTATAAGAGTGTGCATATTCTTGTGTGTGTTTCTTGTTTGCTACTAAACATGGCAGGGTTATACAAGGGGATACAAGACAGTCGTGCTCAACATCGACTTCTTCACCTTTGACGAGATATGATGACTTCTCCACGTGATGCATATGAGGTACCTGACTATAATCTTGCATGAGTTAAATCTAAGTTACCATTCTACGATGGTAAGTACGATTATGTTGCTTATGTTGATTTGGAGATAGCAGTAGACAATGAATTTGATAAATATGATTTTTCAGATGCTCAAATGATTAAGGTTGCTAGTAATAAGTTTACCTCTTCTGCATTATTTTGGTTGAGTTATGTTAGTAATAAACCTAAAACTTGGCATGAATGCAAAACCATGATGAGAAAACGTTTTGTGAGTTCTTATTACAAATGTACTTTTCTTGAGAAATTAAAACATCTGAAAAAAGATGATAGAATTGTTAGGAAGTACATCCATGAATTTAATGTTTATATCTTCTTTACTGGTCTAAAGGAATGCAATGAAAACACAATGCGTATATTTTTCAATGGGCTCAATTCTAAAATTCAGGTTATGCTTGCTAATGTGACATATAATCATATTGGACACCTATTCATGCTTGCTCGTAGCAATGAGAGTCAAATCATATGTAATGCGAGAAAGCATGAATAATGCGATTTATCTCCTGTTTATGAATCTCCTATATCCTTATGTAATTATGATGTGCAAACATGGGAGGAACAATCTTTTGTATCCCCTATTACTAACGTTTTGCAGGGAGTTCAGAACATTCAACAAAATGAGGAGAACGATGTATTTGAGAAGAAAGAAGAGAAGCATGAAGCACCTTGCGATGTCTGAAGAAAGTTTGCAAGGTAAATTAAATGGTACTGAGATAAATAAAGGTGAGTATTCTCAAGCTGAGCTACATATGTCCACTTTTCATGCTATAGTAGAGTAACCATTAGTGGAACCTATTGCTGAGATTCCTTTATCACAAGTTGATTTGTTGTTGTTCCTGGTGATAAAGAAGAGTTGTGTGATAATGCTTCACTTATATCAATGCCACAACTAGTGAATGAACATGCTATTTCTAGTGTTAGTTCTTTATGTGTTGATTTTAAGCATATTGTTCACATTGCTAATGAAGTGGAGGAACGTGAATTGATATCTTCTTTAAATATTTTGGGGTATGTTCTGTTTGATGACTTTTGTGAGCTCGATAATTTAAAGAAGAAATTTTTTGCTATATTTGATTTGCCATGTCCAACTAATGCTATTTTTCATATCTTAAAGGAATATAAGGATAAAGAAATGTATTTGGTGCATAGAGTTTACATATGTTTAGATTTAGAATCTCCTATAGCCGTGGATAAAAATTGCAAACTAGAGCGACATGTTGCTGTAATCATGTTATCTCGAGTTGGTTTCGAAGAAGGGGAGCGACCAGATCACTCAATGCTTCTATTTTATGCCACTTAAAAAGTATCATGTCATTACTTTGTTTCCAAAGAAGGGGAGCGAGATGAGCTGTAAGAGAATAATATCAATGTAGTTCCTATATACTTTGTTGTACATCCCCATTATCAGGTATATTTGTTTCATAGAAGATTAATACTATTTGGTAAAGAACCGATGATATTACATGACGAAAATTTGTTGCGTTTGTTTTCTTGTAAACATTTCTATGGGCAAGATCATGCACTACGCGAAGAGTACCATATGAAAAAACCGAGTACAGTTTTTCATGAAGAAGGAGAGGATGATGTGATCATGGCTACTATTGATACAATCGTTGGTCACATCATAGTTCAACCGGAAGAAATCAAGATAAAGCAGTCCAAGTTCTGAAATCAGTTTTGGTCACTTGTTATAGTGTTAACTTCAAACAGTCGCCAAATGTGCATATGAGCTCCGTTTTGGGTGCACGAGTACTTGATGGAAAGCTCTCGGAGTCCTCTTTTCAACGGATTCAGCATCATCTCCAAATTTCATCTTAATCGGCCACAATCATAGAAACAAGGTGTTACGTCATCTACAATGGTCCTATGGGTTTGTAACTTCATCTGAGACCCTGGTCCAAGTGGGGCCCATATGGGGTGCATCCTAACCTAGTGCAGCACGACCCTAGGAACTCCTTAAATATCTATCTAGAAAGATCAGGCCAACAAAAGCCGTGAGCGTATTTAGTGAAGCGTCTTCCAGTTGACCTATGATGTATCAATAGTAGCCATGGTGATATCATTTTCTCGGTTAGGTCTGATACTCTGACTAACTTAGTTTTTCTCTAATCGTACTGATATTTTAGATAGATTTGTTATAGCCATCATGTTTATGTGGATTAATCGGCTAAATATGTTTTTCTATTATCTTCAATCTTATACTGTCTTGGTTAGGTCTGATCTATTAGATTGCTGCTAATAAGTTTAATTCTAGTAAGCCGATAGGTTTTTATGCAACTTTCATCAGAGTTCTAGCCAATGAGTTATCATTACTGTGGGCTTCAGTTATCAGATGTATTTGCTAGTTAGCCGATAAACATTTTAATTCAATTACATCGGATCTCCAGCCGATGTATGCTTTAACCATCGGATCTACATCTATCACACTATAGCAGTTTTGGTCGATGGTTCAGATTATATTATCTCGTTGCAATTTCGGCTTAAAATCAAAACTTGTATAATTACTAGTTAAATTTCTCTTTATAAACTTCAATCTTATACTGTCTCAGTTCGATCCGATCTATCAAGATTATCTTTGATAAAGAACGGATTATTGATGATTATGCATAATTTGGTTCTAGCCAATGATAACATAAATCTCATTGTTTATCTGATTATTTGAATCCGTATTGAATTTATAGCTGATTGAAAAAAATCCTATGTTACATCACCTCGTCCTATTGGTCAATCGGCTCCTTATCTTATGTGGTCAAACTATCTATCTTGTTAGTTGCAGGATCAAACTAACTTGCACGTCCTGAACCCAATTTCATGTATCACGACAGATCTCCCAGGCTTTCATGTATCACAACATATTTCGCATGTATCACGACAGATCTTCCAGGCTTTCATGTATCAAACTAACTTGCACGTCCTGAACCCAATTTCATATGACCTAGACTGGAGCTAAACAGATCTCCCAGGCTTTCATGTATCATGACATATTTTGTGTCAACACCGCCTCCGTGCGCTGCTGTATACCACAACGAGCCGTTCGCGCGCCGCAAGTACCTCTAACAATAAAAAACATTAACAATTAATGTCAATAGTTTCAACCATGCCATTGATCAAAATTTTCAATTTGCTGTTGGTATAGATTCCAAGATGAAAATTTTGTTTATTAAAGATAGATATAATAATAGCTGTAAAAGTTTGCATAAATTAATTGCAACAGACATGCCTTCCAAACTCTAAATTTATAATAAACGAGGTGAGTGATTTTTTTGGATCATGAGTTCCGCCATTCCATGCTGATTATAAGTTTGTAGGGCTTATAAAAAAATACTTTATGGTTAGCTATTTATTTAAAAACTAATGTTAGAGAGTAAACTACGATGAAAAAACCATAAAAGTAACTCATAATTGAGCTATTAAATTTAAATCTTGAGAGCGGTTTATAAATTGTTAAGCTAACGATAGGAAACTGTTTATAAGTTGTCTAGACAACTATTTGATGTTCCACTTCGTGTGATTAGCTCCAAAGTCGTGCAAAGTAGTTATCAACTTGGCGAAATGTTCACTGGATGTCCCAAATTCTTTGTGATCTGAATGTGTCCACTACTTCTAGAACTCAACATATAAATATGACATATCATCATCCACTAACAATTATTATCTATAGTATTTTAAGGCTCATACCATGACTATCAACTTGACGGAATGTTCACTAGATGTCCCAAATTTTTTATGATTTGGATGTACCCACTACTTCTAAAACTCAACATACAAATATAACACATCATCATCCACTAACAATTATTATCTAAAATATTTTAAAACCCAGGTAATCATGACACATCATCTACAATTATTTACTCCAAGCATTTCAAATCATATCAATCATCATCATCATCATCATATCATTTTCATATTATTTCAACATATATATCCATCATTTCTATAACATATAGCATATAAACATCTATGCATCCCGTGGCAAAGCATCATTTTTGGTCTATTTCTAAACAATACAAAATAAGGATAAAACCATCGGTACAAACTAAAACAATAGCTTCTAGGGTCAAACATTCTGTAACATTTTCACCCCTACAAACAGTACATATTCCTCTTTTTTATTTCTTTTTTTTTCTTCGGGCAAGAAAAAAAAAGAGAAGGAGCCGCAACCTGGCCTATAAACGACATATCATGATATTTCCATTGCATGTGCAGGGCATATATCACTACTACAGAAAGGGACTTTCTGGACGAGGCCCCCAACAGTTTCCAGACGGGCCATAAGTGGCCGCGCCTGGAAAAACCGGTCCCGAGGGCGCCGGCTGTTGAACCGCACGCGATAATAAGTTATCCCGTGCGGTCGGCTTAAGCCGACCGCACGGGATAAGTCATTATCGCGTGCGGCTTCCTTAAGCCGACCGCACGAGATAAGATTATCCCGTGCGGTCCGCTTAAGAACCCGCACGGGATAATGATTATCCCGTGCGGTTCGTTAGGTGAACCGCACGCGATGATGCACTATAAAACACTTCCACCCCCCGACAGTGCCACTTTGAACTTGGTGTTTCTCTCTCCAAAAAAATGCAATTATAGGGGGGGAAGGTTTTCAACTTGTATTCTTCAATTGGAATCAATACAAAAGGTACCATGCTTGATCTTCTCTTCCATTTGCTTCCACTTTTAAAAGTTTTTATTGGTTTAATGTGAAGATATTTGAATTTATTTTAACTCGGTTTCTCTCTCCAAAAATAGACATTTTCTTTTGGTGGGAGATTGTAGAGTTAAAATCTTTGATTGAAATCAATATAAAAGGTAATGTGTTCGATCATCTCCTTCATTTGCTTCCGTTTTTGTAAAATTTCATTGGTTGAATGCGAAGATATGTAAACTTGTGCGAATTGGTACTTTGTGCTATATATGTATGTAATTTGTAGGTCAAATATTTTATTTTTTTGATTGAACCATTTTTTGGTAGCTAATATTGTCTCCGTATTATTATTTGTTGTGAATGAGGTTTTAGTTAAAAAGTATGAATTAAGTTTAATTTGTTTATTTAGAAAACATCGACAATATAATATTAATTAATGCTGTGAATTTTTTAGATGGATCGGACATGGATGTATGAGACACGGAGAACTCATCCGGTGTTCATGAGAGAAGCATCAACATTTATTGACAAGGCTAAGACACACGCTTTGAGAGAGAGTAGGAAGGATATTTTTTGTCCATGCGTGGATTGCAAGAATTAGAAGATGTGGAAAGATCCGGATGTAATCCTGGGACACATAATTCAGCGTGGATTTGTGGAGAAATATACAGTTTGGATTTATCACGGGGAAGTCGCCCCTCCTGTAGAGATTGGTGATATTTGGTTCGATCAGGCAGAGGATTTTATAATTGATGACATGTCTCGTCAAATGACTGGTGATTTTGGCGGCACTGGTTTTGACGCCGCAGAGGTTGATATTGATCTTGATCTTGAGGATATGTTGCGGCACGCTGAACCAGAGGTCCTAACAAAGAAAGCAAAAGATTTAAATAATTGGGAGGCGTTGCAGAAATCAACGAAAGATCTTTTGTACGATCAATCAAAGGGATGTGACTTGCAGTATACAGTGTTGCGGTCAGTGCTAGAACTTCTTAGATTGAAAGCCAGGCACGGCTGGTCTGATACTAGTTTTAATGACTTGATGGGTCTCCTTAGAGCTATACTTCATAAGCCTAACTTGTTGCCAGCTAACACCTACCAAGCCAAGAAACTGATATGTCCATTATCACTTGGTGTGGAAAAGATCCATGCATGTATTAATCACTATGTACTTTATTGCAATGAATACGCTGACTTGGACAAGTGTCCAACTTGTGGGGCGAGTAGGTACAAAAAGGATAACAGTGCCACCGATAGTGCTGTTGCCGAACCAAATACATTGGTTGAGCCAGGAAAAAAGATTCCCGCCATGGTGATGTGGTACTTGCCAGTGAAAGATCGCATGAAGCGATTGTTCTCGATCCCCGCCGACGCCGAGTTGATGAGATGGCATCAAGAGGGTCGGAAAACAGATGGTATGATTCGACACCCCGCCGATGCTCGACAATGGAGAAACTTTGATTCGAAGCATCCAGAATTTGCAAATGATCCGAGAAATGTAAGGTTTGCGTTGAGCACGGATGGAATGAATCCGTTTGGTGACCTAAGCAGCTCGCACAGCACTTGGCCTGTTCTGCTCACCATGTATAACCTTCCGACATGGTTATGTCAGAAGCGAAAGTATATTTTGTTGACTATCCTTATACAAGGGCCAAAACAGCCTGGCATCGATCTAGACGTGTTTCTTGAACCTTTGATGGAGGATATGCAAGAAATGTGGGAAGAGGGTCTACGATTGTTTGATGCGTACCGACAGGAGCATTTTACTCTGCGTGCTATCATATTCGTTACTATAAACAATCTACCAGCAAATTTTTCTTTGTCAGGACAGATTAAAGGAAAGACCGGATGTCTTATATGCCTGGACAACACATCGTACATATACCTGACCTCGTCAAAAAAGTTAGTTTACATGCGTCATCGTCGTTTCTTACCACAGAAGCATAGGTATCGTGCGATGGCTACCTTTTTTGACAAAACTGTTGAGGAAGGTACTGCCCCCGAAGCAAAGGATGGTTCCATGGTGTTCAAGCTGACAAAAAACATAAAGGTCGTGTTCGGCAAGGGAAAGACAGCTTTAGGCAAGAGGAAGAAAGAAGTGGTAGAAAACACGCTGCCCTTCAAGAAACATTCAATCTTTTTTCAAGTACCTGACGTACTGGAAAGACCTGGAGATTCGCCATGCCATCGATGTCATGCACCTCGAGAAGAACGTGTTCGACAGCACCATCGGGACTTTACTTGACATCCCAAGTAAAACAAAGGATGGGTTGAAGTCACGTAACGACCTGGTCAATTTGGGCATAAGGAAAGATCTCCACCCGATAGAGCTAACGAATGGTAAGATTGAGATTCCATCGGCATGCTACTCAATGTCACCAGAAGAGAAAAAAGCTTTCTGTCAATGTCTTCGTGGATTGAAAGTGCCGACTGGATTCTCATCGAATATCCGGAAACTAGTATCAATGAAAGATTTGTCGATTTCTGGATACAACGCTCACGACTGTCATAAGATGCTTACGGTATTCCTCCCTATCTCTATAAGGGCGGTGAAACCAGTGCACTCCAAGGTAGTGATAACAAAGCTGTGCTATTTTTTTAATCGAGTTTCACAGAAAGTTTTTGATCCAGAAGAATTAGGACCCCTTCAGAAATTCGCAATCGAGACCGCTTGCCAGCTAGAGATGTTTTTTCCTCCATCTTACTGGGACATGATGGAACATCTCATTGTTCACATTGTCCCTCAAATTATTGAACTTGGTCCTCTATACCTACATCAAATGTGGGCGTACGAGCGATACATGGCCGTTCTAAAAGGGTATGTCCGTAATCGTGCTCATCCGGAGGGCTCGATGATAGAGGGTTACACAACTGAGGAGGTTGTCGAGTGTTTCCTAGATTATATGAGCGATGTCAACCCCATTGGGACACCGGTGCCTCGACATGATGGAAGGTTATCTGGGAAGGGTACTGTGGGAAGAAAATGCTTCTACGACAACGATTACAAAACGGTATCAGATGCACACAGCAGTGTTCTTCAACAACTCGCCATCGTTGCGCCCTACATTGAGCAACACACTTCCGATATCAGAGCATGCAATCCTGGGCGATCCGACGGTTGGGTTTCGAAAGAACAGAAGCGCACGTTTCCCCAGTGGCTGAAGGATCAAAAGCTACCATGTGGAGAATCAATCGAGGAAAAAACGATAGAAAGACTTGCAGCTGGCCCAACAAGCCTTGTGACCTCATGGCAAGGGTATGATATCAGAGGATATTCTTTTTACACAAATAGCAAAGATAGGAAAAGCTCAGCGCAGAACAGTGGGGTTCGTGTCGTAGCGTTGGACGCAACAGGGCAGAACAAGTCTTACTATGGGATCATACAAGAAATATGGGAACTTGACTACGGTTTAAACATTCAGATCCCTGTTCTCAGATGCCAATGGGTGAAAGACATCATGGTAGATAAATTTGGATTTACTTGTGCCGAACGGAGTAAAATTGGACATAAGGATGATCCATGGGTCCTTGCGGAGCGTGTTGCACAGGTTTTTTATGTGAAGGATCCTTCCGATGACAAGATGGACATTATTGTATCGGGCAACCAAAATATCATTGGAATGGACAACATTCAAGATGCAAGCGATTATAATCAGTATGACCCCATTGAGTTATTCACAGATCTTCCTACGCGAATGAAACGCATTGAGAGTGTCCTCGACGAATCAAAGTTTGCATCCGTGCGGAAGGATGTTAATCCAAAAATAGTGAAACGCTAGTTTCTTTTTTTGTACAATATGTTTTTGCACGCGAATGTATCAAGCTTATGGTGTTACCAGTGAACATGTGGTTTATATATATTAATATGTGACGAATTTATATTGATTGAATTTTTTTACATTGATATGTTAGCATGTGCATTCATATTTGTTTAAGTTTTACATGGGACAATTAATAAATGGAATAATTAATATGTTAATAAATATTTTAGCATTCATATCTTTTTTAGTTTTACAGTTTTAAAATAAGGGCGTCAATTATCCCGTGCGGGCGGCTTAAGAGCCCGCACGGAAATATGTCTTTCCGTGCGGGCGGTTTAAGCGGCCCGCACGGAAAGACATATTTCCGTGCGGGCGGTTTAAGCGGCCCGCACGGAAAGATATTTTCCGTGCGGGCTCTTAAGCCGCCCGCACGGGATAATTGGAACCTATATATAGTCGCGCGGGATCCCTAAAATTTTCTAAGTCCCCGACGAGTCCAGATCTCTGCCGCCAGGCTGCCGAAATTTTCTAAGCCGCCGTGCGCCGCCGCCCATCTCTCTCTCTCGGCGTCCTCCCGCCCGCCGGCCTCAAGCCCCCCCACCCAGATCTGTGCCCCCCATCGCCGCCGGCCCCCGCCGCGCCGCCCATCCCGCGCGCCGCCTCCTCGACCGACCCCGACCGCCGAGCGCCGACCGCCGCCGTCCCCGACGCCGCCGGCCTCACCGACGCCGCCTCCCACAGCCCCGCGCTCCGCCCTCGACCCCGACGCCTCCTCCCACCGCCCCGCGCGCCGCCCTCGACCCGGTCCCGCCGTCCCCACCGACGACCCCGACCGCCGAGCGCCGACCGCCGCCGCTCCCCGACGCCGCCGCGCCTCCCCAGCCCGACCGCCCTCCCACGACCGAGCCCAAGCCGAGTGCCGACCGCCGGAGGCAACCTGTTATTTTCAGGTCTGCTGTGTGCATGCATGATCACACAATATGCCCCATATGCTTGCATGGATTCCTTGGATTATACATGTATGATTTTGTTCTGGCCTATGCCAAACTTGGGAAGCTCAGCTATAGGCCACATGGAACAACCCAATTTTCAGAAGAATCGAGGAAAAACTGTTGCATCCATCCTAAAATATAACATCCTAAATTGAATGTTATTTTCTCTTGTTCCTGCTAATCTTCTTTGGTTTTTATTATTTTAGATTAAATGTTTCTTGTTCTGGCTGTTGGTTGGAGGAATCTAGAACAATAATATATACAAAGCTACTAGCTAGTACTTACTTGTTTATAAAGTATATGTTGTGTACATAACTATATATGTGCTGAAACAATGCATGGTTTGGTTTATATGACTGTTTATGCGCAGGCTGCTGTCGTTTTGGGAGGGATTAGTTAGTTGTTAAGTGATGCTTGATTAGGCTGATTAATTAATTGGTGTGCGTGTCGTAAGTCGGATTATGTTACATTCACCTACTGTACTTTTTTTTAACAAGTTCGTGTCAAGTATAAACTTCTCAGTTGATAATATATACTATTTGGTTTTGTAGCAAACTAGCTAAGAAACCTCACAAGAGTTCATGCATCCTGATCCGCACAAATCGCTGGCATATATATATGAGTTGGGTGATGTACGTAGAACAAGCAACCTCCACAGCAATCGTCGATCAGTACTTGAGGATATATATATTCACCAATTAAATGTGTGGGTAGTTTCAATGGTAGAGTTCAAAGGTAGTGTAGTGTACAAAAGAAAAAAAGGGTGTTAAAGTTTACTTATAATGTTTATCATCCATATCATAGTTTTTTTTATTTTTTTGAGAAACCCATACCATAGCTTCTACAATTCCGTGTAACAATCCAACCCAACACCCACAACCTTGATGTTAGCAAATTGAATTACTGCGAGAACATAATGATTAACATAACTGGATCGAATAAGCTTTTAAAGCCAAGGTGGAGGTTACTCCTAAGATAAAGTGTCGTTATCATTCCTTTTTCCTTTTCTAAAAACAGAAGGAAAAGGAAACTTGTTAGCTTTAAAGGAAAACATAAAAGTTGCGATGATCATGAATTCAGCACTTCCATTAGTTGATGTGAATTTTTTGATGAATTTTAGATTTTAGGTTAGATTTTAGGGTTACTGATTAATGGAAATATGTTGAGATTTATTTCTGAAATATGAAAAACTTAATTATGTTGCAAAATTTCTTTTATTGAGAATTAATAACTGTGAACGTATTATTATGTATAATATTTGTATTATACATATGTATAATATATGTGATGTTTGTAAATTAGATGTTTATTGATGTATATATGTATAATATACTTTAATATATATTTAGCATTTTTTAATATATGTATGATTTTAACATTTTTTAATATACATAATATTTGTATTATACATAATATTAGCATTGTTTGTAAATATATGTATAATATATGTGATGTTTAAATTTTGCCCCAAATTTTAATACTCTAAAAATGCTAATATTATGTATAATATTTCTTCCGCCTAGTATTTTAGTTAAAATAAGATGAAAATAAAATTAATTGTGTTACGACCAACCGTAGATCAAATGTCGACCGAGAAAGCTCCCTCCGATGCACCCAACGTCGAACCAACGCAAGAGGTTTCGAGCGAAGGCACATGGCAGACACCAAGTGATCCGATGTGCCATGTCGAAGTTACGCCAGCACCACCGGTTGAAGAAGACCCCGACTACATCCCTATGGAGGAAGCAGTAAGTCGAGTTGTAGTGTTATAAACTAAGCCGTCTCCCTCTCGGTCGCGTTTAACTTTTTCTGATGTACGAACAGATGAAAACAAGACGCCAGTCAAAAAGAAAGGCTGCCAAGTCTGCCGTAATAGCCGAATGCGAGATGGACACGGCAACGTCCGGTCCGGTAGAAACCGACACTGGAGAAACGTCCGGTCAAAAGAGAAGACGTGGTAAGAGAAGTAAGACCCAAACCCCCAAGGAGACATACTACATCACCTCTTTGAACTAGGATGGGAAACCAGTAGAGCCCAAGGTAGCAATGACTAAATTCAGCACCACCTGCGGTGTGGTGGCCAGAACGCACGGCCCTTTGAATGTAGATTCCTGGGAGCAGGTGGATGACAACATGAAGAACTTCATGTGGAACGAGTTACAGAAGTGGCTTGTCTATCCGCCTGGTTCAGAGGCTATGGGAAAAGAATTTGCCCTAAAAACGATGGCGCATCGGTGGAGGCAGTGGAAATCGGACTTGAACACTCACTACGTGCAACAGAACAAGACTCCATTCGCCGACTACGGTGGTATTACGCCCGCCGAATGGGACACCTTTGTGGCAAAGATGACAAGCCCGGAAGCCTTAGCGCGGAGGAAAAAGATGTCCGATCTAGCTAAAAGGAACAAATACCCGCACCGGTTGGGCTCGAGCGGGTACGATGGCCACGTAGAGAAGTGGCGAGCAACTGAAGAGAAGTTTGCCGCCCAAGGCAAGCCCCTGCTTGTAGATGCCCTAAAGGAAAGAAGCAAAAACTGGGTTTGGGCACGGAGCACAGGGCAAGTCACCGATGCGGGAGAGATCCAGTTCGAGGATCCGGATATCGAGCGTGTGACCAGTAGTCTTAAGGACATCGCGGAAAAAGAGAAAACAGGGGAATTCATTGCCAAGAGAGAACATGATCAACTAACAGCTGCATTAGGCAACCCTGAACATTCCGGACGAGTAAGGGGCCTATCGTCAAGGACGAGTTGGAAGGAAGGGTTTCCGGAGGAAGCTAAGGGTTACAAGAAACGGGACAGGTACAAACAGAAATTGGAAGAGAGGATAGCAAAACAAGTTGAACAACATTTCTACTCTCTTGTTGCTCAAAATCGTCAAGCCTTCCCGCACTTGTTCCATCGATCCGAAGAACCCACAGTACAGGTGCCAAGCAGTGTCGGGTCAGTGGACACCGCACCTTATGCAGTAGACAACATAACTGCCCCGACGCCGTGCAGCCTGCTCGTGCCGATAGGAAGGGCCGAGAAGAGAAAGGAGGTGGGTATAGGACTTGCGATACCAGGGCGCCAAATTCAGAACACGCCAATCCCTGAAGAATATGCAAGGGTGCAAGTGGCCAAGGTGCATGCAGAGCATACCAGTTTAGAGATAGATATTCCAACATCGGACGGGATACAATTGCTTGGGGATGCGGTGAATCAGTTTATACTATGGCATCGACGAGATATACTGCTGGTCGGTCCATCGCCTTCAACCCCACGCCCACCAGCTCCAAAGATTGCTGCTGCGCCTGCACCAACTTCTCCACCAGGGCAAGATTCGTCAACTAATAGGCCTGCCTCCCCACCTCCCTCCTCCCCTAATCCTTTAGGTCCAGGTTCACCACATCTATCAGCCCCTGAAGTCCACGCAGAACAACCTCCTCCGACACCACAGTCTGCATTGGCGCTACCTGAAAGGCCTCTTATGAGAAGCGCAAGTCTTCCAGGTCCGACCAAGCTTGAACTTCGTCGACTTATCCCGACAATGATTAGGTCAACTTATGATAAGGAAAAAATGGCCGTATACGAGGAAAGGTTAGTATTCCAGGCTTTCAGGGGGAGAGCGTCGACTGACAAGAAGCAGGATGAAACTCCACATTTGTCGGATTCACAAAAATCGGTGAAAAATCAAATGGAGGACCTGCAAAACTGGACTTCCGACGAAGTGCCAACAAAGTACGTGCACGGGAAGCCGTTCCTGCCCCCGAAGCTCATGGAAGGCCTGCCTTGGGAAATGAGGCTGATGCATGACTGGTATCTGAAGGCATCTAAAAAAGGCCTGGGCATGATTACGGTGAAGGTCCCGGATAACGCTTTCACCAGTGGCCCAAATGGGATGCTGGTAATCGATTTCAACGACCTTCACGCATTATTCAAGCTGGACAAAATGGATATAAATCTCGTTGCTGCATTTTGCCTGTAAGTCATTCGTAATTAATGTCATATATTAATTCACTTGCTAACTAACTTCTGATAAATTACCCGCTTTATTACTTAGGATGCAATTCCACGCCGCTGAAAAAGCCAACCATCCAGTATGATACATCAACCCAACAAGGGTTTGCTGGACGGAACACACGGTGAATATTCGTGCAGATTCCGCTGAGCTCAAAGGTAAAACGACGTCCGAGAAAAAAGAGGTCGTCGAAAAAATGCACAAGAAAAAGATGGTCAGCGTAGCACTGTACTTGGGCAGAGCGATGGTTGCGCACAAAGACAAAACTGTCCTCTTCGTCCCTTACGCGCTGCGGTACGTATGATTCTTCCGTAGTACTTATGTTTTAGTACGATATCATATACAACTAACATATCTTCTTTGCAGCGATCATTACATACTTTTTCTGGTATATCCACGGGACCACCTGGCCGTAGTGCTGGATCCGGCGCACTATGGCGAGGAAACATTTACAGAGTTTCTCGTTATATTAAATTTGTAAGTTCTGTTATGCACCATTTACTAAATGTTGGCTATTGTACTCTCGAATACACATAATTGACTCAAATAATTATTTTGTCTTTATAGAGCACACAGATATTACGTAGACCACGGTGGACCAATCAATAATCCACAAAAGAAAAAGCTTCTCGTGAAGACAAGATGGCCGGTAATTACATGTCTCTTGTTCCGACATTTCATACATATACTTGTTTCACTCAAAATATTGATGTATACAATTTTTTTCAACATAGTGTTTTAAGCAACCACCACAGACTAATTTATGCGGATATTACATATGCGAGATGCTTAGACTCAACAGGAGATACACTACAAAGTTTGAAGAAGTAAGTCGAGAGAAAATATCTTTTCACACATTATAAGATCTTGTATAACTTTCCTAACTATAACAATGTATATTCCTTCTGAAACAGATCCCGTCCGTTCCAGTTGTAGCGAACCGGTTCGACGATCGAACCATACTAAACTTGTGTGCAGATATTTGCCGCTTCATCCGCCGCGATGTCTGCAACCATTTGGGCGATTTCTACGATCCGGAGAGCCAGCTTGCGACGGATGATACCTTCAAACGACTTAGAGAGTGAAAAAAAGAACATATGTATAGTAGCTAGTACAAATATTTCTAATTAAGGATATATTTTATGTGGTTTTTTAAACTTCTGTAAATTGCGAGACGCGATGATACGTATATATATACATATGTCATGCATGCGTACAAATTTAATATCTTAATTCCATGAAAAAATAATTAATTACGTTCAATTCTTAATACGTGTGATGTGTATGTATAGTATTACTGAGAGAGACGGAGATCTAGAGAGGGGAGAGATAAGGTAATATATTCACATAAAATAATAAACCAACATATAAAATAATATTTTATATACACATAAAATAATGGGCAGATCGCTTATCCCGTGCGGTCGCGTTAAGTGGACCGCACGGAATAAGCGATCCACCCATTATTTTATGTGCATATAAAATATTATTTTATATGTTGGTTTATTATCCCGTGCGGTCCACTTAATGCGACCGCACGGGAAGATCGCTTATCCCGTGCGGTCTGCTTAAGCGGCCCGCACGGGATAATGGATCTTCCCGTGCGGTTGGGCCGCCCGCACGCGAAAATGGTCTTTTCCCAGACCTTCTCGCGCGTGCGGGCAGGCCTTCCGCACGGAAAGATGTCTTTCGACCCGCACAAAAAGGCTGTTTCTGTAGTAGTGTATCGATATATAATTCGTTATTTTTTTTAGATAACGGGAAAAGCCCGGCCAATTCAAGAGTATCCCATTCGCACGATTCTCTTTAGACTAAGTGTTTAGTTAAATAACATCTAATTACATAGCATGCCACTTTAGAAATTTGATACCCAAATATTTCACTGTTGGTTCGTATTTTCATAGGCATCCTGTGATTGTCGAGCTGTCAATGCATTCTATATTTGGACTTCCGATAGTTAAATTATTTTTTCTGCATAATCATCGTACCCCTGTATTAAAACTCAACTATCAAATGAGTGACAGGAAAATCAAGACCAATAAATATGGATCAACTTGTGCTCAGGAGATTACATATCACAACGTATAACTCGAGCTGTGGATTGATCTAATCCTAGAGCATATTTTTCATTTTTAGCATGTGATTGTCGACCTGTTAATTATACTCCAAGATTATGGTTGAGATAGTTAAATAATTAACTTTCTGCACAATCACCTGAATTAGTGGCCATGAGAATCGAGGACCCAATATATTATATGGATCTAGTTAAATAATTAACTTTCTGCACAATCACCTCAATTAGTGGCCATGAGAATCGAGGACCCAATATATTATATGGATCTAGTTAAATAATTAACTTTCTGCACAATCACCTCAATTAGTGGCCATGAGAATCGAAGACATAATAAATAATATGGATCAGCTCGTGCCTGTAATTCGTTAAGTCTGCTGATTTTCTAGATCTTTGGAGATTAAATGCACAATAGGATATTGACACATGATCATCATGCCATGACAATTAAATGACACAAACTTCCCCTCCTGAGATACTGGGGCTCATACTGTCTTGCATACATGAGGAATGGTGCTTGTACGTGGAGACTGTCAGGTTTGGATGGGGATGTCCATCATTCTGCGGCTCCAAGTTTCCTAATTAATTTTTCAGTAACACTGTCATCTATTAGGCATTTGGAGTTTTTCTAGCGTTCATGGAGTTAGATTGGTTTAGCGTTTATGAGATGTTCAACAGAGATTAGCTAGGCCTGTCTACTGGATCGATCGTCTACGATCCAATCGGCGGTGCCAATTTTACACAGATGAATTTAATGGCTTGTTCGGTGATGTGTTGCTCCCGGAAGTTCACCCCAACTAAAATTCACCTTTCCAAAAAAATTCTAGAAGTTACGAAAAGTCAGAAAGAAAATATCAAACATTAAAAGCCACCCAAGCAAAAAAACCAAATCGAGTCCTGGGAGTAGTTTTTCTAAATTCTCCGTGTCCTAACATATTAGTTGATTTTTTCTGAATTTTCATAACACAATTACTAATTTTAATAAAGCAAAATAAATATCAGTAGATTTCAAAAAGAAGAAAAACCATGAAAATCTCCTCCTGTCCCTTGGGCTGACAGTTGGCCCGTTCCTTCTCTCCTTTCTCCTTTGCGTGCCCAACTGGACCAACCAACCTGGCCCACAGTCGCTCTAATTTCGTCCACCTGTTTCTCGTGCCAATCTCAGCTGCCCATGGGCCACTGCCATGGTCCCAGTCCACAGTGGACCATCGACTGACCATGGGGCCTGGTTGTCAGTGGGACCAAACTCCCTCCCCTTGCCAGCGTTAGCACTCCTATCCCCTTTACCTCTGTTTCGAGCGCTGATGCAGTAAACAAAAAAATAATTTCAATAATTCAAAATGCTTATTTAATGATATTTTGCTTGTTAATAGTTATATATAATTTCTATATTCCTTGAATTATGACCATGCTTGACTGTTATGCCATAATTCCTTTGTAACCTTAAGGGAAATAAATATGACTACTTTACTATCTAAAAAAATTAAAACGGCTATCAGCTAAATGGGAATTAGATTGCAATAAACTAAAACGTGGACTAACAGTTGTGCCAATCAGCTATGCTGATAGGATAGAAAAAGTTTGTTCTAACAATTATAACCTATTTTGTGTTAGGCTTGGGTGCAACTCGCTTTTGGTGGTCGCACCCAAGCTGTCAACATAAGGACCAATCCATGAGCATCTCTAACCGGTCCATGAGTATTTATTACGAAAGCGTTTCATGCTCTCACAAATTTAGCAGGTAAAGTCTAATCTCTAGTCCAAGGAAAGGACCGGTGGTACGTGCTAAACATGGCATCAGGAATGGTTGACATTTGCTATAGGTTTAAGAGGGGAACAATTGTATTCTCTTTAGATTTTTAATTATAGTCTTTTCTTGTTTTGATAATTCTAATATTTGCAATTAATAAATATAGAGTTGTACTTGGTTTGGAGTTCCAATTATAGTTTTCTGATGGTATAATAGTTAAAATTTAAAAGTAATAAACACCAAGCCATACTCAGTTTTTTGGAGTCTCGATTATACCTTACTTGATGATTTAATAATTCTGAATTTTCAAATTAATAAATGAGAGAATCTATTCTATGCCTCTGAGTTTACTCTAGTTCAATAATTTATGATTAACTTTGTCTCCCTCAATAATATGCCACCATTTTTTCAGTTTTTTCTACAAAACACATCACAAAGGTGGATACTTTTTAAAAAATGTCCTTCAAGCCATACAAAGATTTCCAATTGATTTAACTCATTAGAAGTTTTGAAAACATATGAAAGTTCTTGTGTAGCCTTTTTACACAATGTCGAAGTTTGTGTGTACATTTTAAGATTTTCTTCCATAGTCTTTTAAAAACTAGTTTTATGTGGCATCTGAAAAAGAAATCACATAGACAAAACATAGCTAGATTATAAAAATAATTTTGTGTAGGATACGAAAGATGATTTAAATAAAAGAACATCAATGTAACACAAGAGTATTCTATTATCATATGAAAGATAAATTATATTTTCAGAAAAATTAATACATCCAAATTAAAAATCTCGAAATATATACACACACATTATGTAAGGAGGTTATGTAAAAATTTTCATATTTTTTCGATACTTCTAGTAGGTCAATCAATTGTCAAGAAGGGCATTTTAAGCATTTTTGGAAAAGTATCCACCCCATTGATATATTGTAAAAAACATGACAAAGTCGATGGTATATTATAGAGAAAGACAAAGTTGACTACAAATTGTTAAACTATGAGTAAATTAAGGGACATAATATATTCTCTCTTAATAAATACCAACTTGTACTCAGTTTGGAGTCCCAATTACATTATTTTCTTAATTCTATCAAACAAAAATTAAAAATAATTATTAATGATCAATTAATTATTGATTATACTTGATCATGAGCCTCAATTAGTTTTTTAAGATTCAATAAATCAGAAATAATAAATTTTGACTTGTCCTTTTGATCTCAATTATAATATTTTCATGATTTAAAAATTCTATAATCTAATTAGTAAATATTGTGTTGTTGATGTTAATTGCCGTCTTCTCCTTTTGTTTATGCCAATTGTTTTGCATTCAGAATAGTCTACTTACGGTGTAAATTTCATCTTCATTGTGTTTTCTTAAAATCCATCTCCATCCGTCAAAACTCAAACTGAACCTATTAGTGTTACAGACAGATAAGACATACCTAATAATTTTGTGTTAGGCTTGGCAGGGCCATCATATACTAAGTCTTATATGAAATCAATTCTCATATACGAAAGATGTTCCGGATAGAAAAGAGAAAGAGAGTCCTACTCGAACACTACAGGGACTACTCGTACGTATCTATACTTGTCTCCTTAGTTCTACTTGGACAAGGGGGCAGTCGAGGATATAAATACAAGATCCCCTAGGAAGAAAGAGAAGAGACCAACACGAAAGACAAACCAATACAAATCTAGCCAAGACAAGCCAACATACACTAAGGCAAGCCTAGATAAACCCAAAATGAAGCCATAAAGGCCGACAAGAGAGATCTAGAGTTACCTTCAATCTCGCGAGTTCATAGTCAAGAAAGCAAACAACATTAGCCGTCTATCACATGTGAGAGCTTCATGCCACTAGACCGTTAGAGACTAGATTAAGTAATTTCAAATATTGTACTTGTGAGATATTGATATATAAAGGCAATTACCGTTAGTTAGAGGACCCAAACCTGTATAAAAATTGCTGTCTCCCATCTCTTTTACCATAATATCCGCACCAACGATCCCCAAATATAGTAGGTAGGCGGGTACAGATCGTCAACAGAACCAAACCATAATCAATTTAGTATTTTAATTATAGATACACATGATATTCCAAATGTTGTTAAAGATCTAGAAAGCTTAATAATCAGAAGGCGTAATTATAAAGAGTTTTACAACACATGAAACTTCATTTATAACACGGAACGTACTAGAATTGACAACACAACCATGCATATTTACACAAATCTATATAGTTCATCCCCACTAACTTCATTAACTACTAATTCTCTACATTGTGAGTTAGCCACGTCATTACATTTGGCTAGCGTCGTTGGAGTACAATTAGACGCCATAGATTTGCATGAGCAAATTTGATATCTTTCCCCCACTGTTCATGCATGTAGCTGCTACCATTACTATGTTGTTCTAAAACGGCAGAACATGATACACCAACAATCCGTGAAGCTAAGGAGTCAGGAAGCCTTTATTAGCAGGCAATTAGAAGCCTTAATTAACATGCAATTATTATCATCTTCTTTTCCTCCCCACTGCAGTCCACTATAGCACTCTGCCACTGTAATTTAGCTGTGACATTGTGTTGTGCATGTCGTCGAAAGCTTAGTGCCTAACCAATTGAGATCAACTGTACAGCGGAATGTATCATGTACACATATGCTTTTTATATACATACTGCACATCAACTAACAAATCTCAACAAAAAAATTTAAAAAAATATATACATATACTTTCAATAGCATTATACTTATGTGTAAAATCTTACCTCAAATTCATTATATTTTAGCCGTAACAAAAAAAATAAAATTTCTGATAGTTTTAAGCGTATAAATCGGTCATAATTTTATCTTTTATGGTGCTCCATATATTGAATGAATTTGAATATGGGACGTTATACATAAATATGCTACTACTAAAAGTAAATGTAATTTTTGTCAAATTTTTTTGTAAAGTTTGTTAGTTGGTGTGCATGATGTGTACAAAAGAAAATTTATGTGCATAGGATAAGTTCCCATTATATATACTCTATATATAGCAGCAACATAGTGGAAATGAACTGTATAAAATATATAGATATACATGCTTATCTTCTGATATATATCAAATTCTGTTGTTGGTGCAAAATACATATTATTTTTGCTTTACGATATGACAAATATCATACTTCTCTTACTACTAAAATTTTCGTAGCAACACGCAAAGAATCTTCTAGTATTATTAACAAGGAACTCCACTACTTCAGTGCTCCACCAGTAGGTAATACTTCAGAGGGAACAGTTCATACAATGCTACTAATATAATCCACACAAAAATATATGCAGTAAAAATATTTCTATAAACAGGTATAATTATTTTTAAGAATAAGTATGTTGGAGGAGATGATAGTATATTTATCTTATGAATTGGCATGAGGTTTGATGGAGTTGTAATAGAACCCTCAAAACAATGCATGAAGTAAAACTAAGTTGATGGGAGATGACAGGCGGGTATATTATGTAAAGAATCAGACAGAAAATACATTCAGTAAATATAAGTATACGGTTACATATAGGGCAATGCTTCATATTTTTCCTCTCAGAAAATATATCCCATCAATTTCATGAGTATTCAGCCTCCAAATTACTTAAAATGAATATGGAAAAGTAAATGTACCATAAAAGTTGAGGTTTTTGGCTAGCTGCTACTAATTGATAGACTAAAAGGAAGCAACATGTTGGATCCAAAGCATTGTATGGTTGAGAATGGTGAGATAACTTGTACTACATGTTATGGTTTGGCAAGAAAGACCTTTTCGCATTTGTTCTTTCAGTGTCAATTTAGTTTAACCTTCTGGGATTTGTTGGATATAACTTGTGATACTCCATTATCGTTTGGAAATATGCTGCAGTAATATCGTAATTCTCATACTAGCTTCCTCGCATTTCGTGGAGAAGGTTTTATATGGAGCTTGGCATATATGCAAGCATTGCACTGACTTAATTTTTGTGAATATTTCTTCTTCTGTGAAGGCTTGGAGGTCCCCCTTAAAGAGTAACCTTCTCCTTCTTTTTTATAGACTAAATCCCTTTGAGAGAGTAGTTTTAAGCACTTGGATTGATTTGTGTAATATTTTCTTTTAGTGTTTTATTAATAAAGCTTTAACCGTGGGGGCTCCCCAACAGTGTTTTTGGTAAAAAAAAGGAGGAAGAAAATAGACTGGTATATTTGTGTTACAAATTTTACATAAAAAATAAGTATGAGGATGGTTTGACGGAGTGGTAATTTTATTATTAGGGCATTGGCAAAGATATAGTATTTTATAGGCTTTGGGGCCAGAGGGGAAGGGCGTCTTCAGGTACAGGATGTCTCTACGGTGCATTACTGAGTACATAATGAGCTACACGCAATGTAGTGCTACTGATAATCTTGGTTAGTGCCCCTTACGTGACCAAGAGGATGAGATCATACAACATCTTCTTGTTTCTTATTTATTTGCTACGCAATTCTGGTTTATTATCCTGCAGCGGGTTGGACTTGCGGTGCTTGCGCCACAACCCATGGAGAACTCGTTTGATGATTGGTGGAGTTAGGCCAACAATTTTATATAAGGGGCTATAAGTAAAGGTATAAATAATCTGATCATTCTTGGTGCATGGACTATTTGGAAGCATCGAAATGATTGTGTTTTCAATAGAGCTGCCCCAAGCATTTTGGCTTGACTAGTTCTTGCAAGTGAGGAGGCTCGCATTTGGAGTTTAGTCGGGGCCAAGGAACTTTCATTGATTATGGATCCCGGTTAAGAAGGCTTGTGATATAGGTTGTTGGGAGGGCCTTATTGAGGCGCATTGTTCTTTTGCTAGAGTTATGTGTTTTCTCTTTTTGTGTTTTTGGGTTCTTTGCATTTGCCTCTTGGATGGCTCAATTCTTCTATTAATGCAATGTACACAGCTCTCATGCGTATTCGAGAAGAAAAATAATCTTAATTAGTAAATATAAAGTTGATATTGTTTGCCTCTTTTTATTTTGTTTTTGAACAATTTTTCACTTGAAAAATATCATTGTTTATGGTGCTAACTTCATCTTATTCAAGTGTTTTTTTAAAAAATACATCTCAATTGTTCAAAACTCAGATTCAAGCAAACCATATAAGCAATATGGTGTTTTAATTATACATACACATGACAGGGTATTACAAATTTTGTTACAAATCCGGATAACTTAACAATCAGAGGGCATATGAAAGTAATAAAGAGTTTAATTACAACATGTACTAGAGTTGAGTAGTTGACAACTCAAATATCTTCACAAACATTAGTTAGGAACTCCGCAACATCAATACATCATCGGTAGGCCATAATCCCACTTATGCATGAACAATTGAATCACTGTCATGAATTAATTAATTACCATATACCATAATAAGATACCGGAGAAGCATATGATAGTGGCAATTAATTTTCCTTAACACTTCGTGAGAGTGGGTTACGTAGCACCATTGCCTCAATTGTGATACCCGGTCCAAAGGCCAGCATCACTCCCCACTCAGCTTGTTGCTGCTCATCTCCTTCCTTCTCCCGACGGCGGCGCAATTCATCAAGAACGAACGTGATCGTTGTGCCACTCATGTTCCCGTACTCGCTCAGCACATGGCGGCTTGCCGCAAGCTTCGCTGGCTGCAGCTGAAGCTCGCCCTCTATGTTGTCAAGGATCGCGCGACCACCAGGGTGCACCGCCCAAAAGAGGTCGTTCCAGTTAGGATCCATGTTTCCAACCGATCGAAATGTGTCGAGCAAGCACTCTTGGATGTTTTCCTTGATCAGTGTCGGCACCTGGATAGAGAGGTGGAAATCTATGCCGTTGCCGGTGGTCTGCATGCCAAGTGTATGCTCAGTACCTAGAATTGTCTTTTGCGAGGCAAGGACCATCTCGAATAGTGGGCGCTCTCCATCGGCCAATGGGCCTGCACCGACAATAATAGCTCCGGCACCATCCCCAAATAGTCCATGACCGACAATTTTGCTTTCATCAGGGGTTGAGAAGCATATTAGCGTCAGCTCAGCGCAGGCTACAAGAACACGAGCATCGCGGTTGTTTTCGGCGAGCTCCTTGGCAAGTTGGAGCGCCCTACCGCCTCCAGAGCAACCATGGAGGCTGAGGATGGTGCGAGAGACAGATGGGTTGAGGCCAAGTAGCGATGCCAGCTTGAGGTCAGCGCTAGGGGCACTGCATCCGGAGTAGGTGCTAAAGATGAGGTGGGTAATGTCGGTGGCAGGACGGCCCCACTCGGTGATGGCCTTTTGTGCGGCAGACTCGGCGAGCTTTGGGACCTCAGTGGTGACGATGTCTACGCGAGTTTCAAGGGAGGGCATGTGTTTGTCAATGATCTCTGGGTGCTCACGAATGAGCTTTTCGTCAAGGTGGATGTAGCGTTTCTCTATTCCAGATCTATGACCTGAAATGAAAAAGGAAGTACCCACATCTCTTACAATTAGTAGATAGTATTATGAGAATAACAAGAGTCATGTCAATTAAATTTTGTGGCAAATAATTACAAAACAAAAATATATGATATTTTGAAGCACGCACTTTTCAAAACAAGATATTTTTTTGTTTCTATCTGTTCTATATTAAGGAAGAACACGTGTTTAAAGTTTTGAAAGATTGGATTAGCACATGTGTTTTATATAGTCACTAGGTCCAACGATATACCTGTGGGTGCATAACTCTATCCACTAAGACTCAATTCCCGATGCCAACATATAGACATGTGAGTGCTATTTTTCAATACAAATTTATTAAGATCCATGGATTTATCGTTGTGACGACTCCGTAGATCTCATGTATTTTTGTTAAAAGCGTAGACTCTTTAAATCTATGTGAGTACAGTGGCATGAGTGCGAGATGGTAGCGTGATGAGCAGGTGACAACTATAACACAGCTGTCATATTTAACGAGGTACTAGTGGCGGATCCAGGATTTCAGAGATAGAGATATGCGAATGATTCAAGATAACAGATCAAGTGAGAAAATATACTAGCAAAACACTGAAATAGCTTGTACAATGACATAAATAATCTAGAAATTCAAATGGAGCAGATCAAGCGTGGAGATCAATGGTCCTGGATAGCAATTAGATCTTAATTAAGTGGGCCTCGTATTGACCATACGGCGTACATATACCAAGTATGTACTGTATATAGTAGATTTTTTTCAAAAATTTTGGGATGCAACCACACCCCACCCATTTATCCGCCATGCTCGGTAAAGACCAAAATTTGACTGAAGTCCAACATCATTACACTCTTCTTTCTGATTTCTAGATAGTGCGGATGAGTACAGTCTACCTTTTTTTTGACATAGTATAAATATTTGTATGGTTTATAATGAACTATGGCAGGAGTGTCCTGAAAATTTAAGCACTTGCATAATTTATTCTCATTAGAGTTTATGAAAAATAATTAACAATAATGATGATCAGTGCAACGATCGAAGTGGAAGGACCGATCTGCTTACATATTCTCTTCATCTTGTCCTTCAGCTCCGTAAGATGCTCGCTCTTGGTTAGACCGAAGTAGTAGTCAGCAAACCCATCTTGATAGACGATATTTGCCGGGTTTGCAGTGCCGATAGCGAGGACCGCAGCAGGGCCTTCAGCGTGCTGTGTGCACAGTCGTCTGTCAACAACAGCGGCAGTAGCTGCTCCAGGCATGGCTGATGGAAGTGGAAGAACGTGTGCTTTTGCAATTAGTTGAGAGAGATGGCAGTATGATGTGTGTCTATCGATGGAAATTCTAGCTTCTGGTTGCGTGGCTTTATACTAGTTTGTCGACAACCTGGCCCAAGCTATCCCCCAACTATGTTTGCATTTGTAAATGACTTAAAAAAATATATAAAATATCATCACATGCTCCACATAATCTAATATAACTGACAAGCAGAATATCATGCTTAAATCTGAACAAAATCATATTTTAATGAGAAAATTAAATTTATGGAAGTTCTAATTTGTCCAATTCGTTTTTCGAGAAATATATATTTTAGTTCAGTTACTAATTTAATAATTTAGAATTGTCCTCGCCGATTCCTAGTTTGAGTTATAGAGTGTAGGAATACCAACATATCTACCCATCTTACAGTCAAAATGCTGCTGGTATTGTTCTTCCTGGTTTGCTTCATGGGTGGACACAGGGAGGCTCGTGGGTATTCAAATGAATACTCACAAGTTGTCCGAAAATGTGGTATTACGCCTTTACTTTTGCTACTACTACTTCTTGTTCGCGGGTTCAATAATAATAGCCAACATTTCAAGTTTAAATGAACTGTAACTTAAACATGTGTTCCAAACTAGTCTCTATGTTTTTAAATATTTGGCGCTGTTGATTTTTAACGTGACATTTGATCATTTATCTTATTAAAAATTTTAATAAAAATGTGCAAAAAGTATAAATCATGGTCCAAGTACATTTAATTATTAAAAAAGTCATAACAAAATATAAATGATAGTTTTATTTAGGAAGAGCAATGTAATATTGAAATGTCAACAGGCTCATGTATTTAAAAACAGAGGTAGTATAAATTATGTACAGCGCTCAGTGAAATGTTTTTTTAAAAAATATTTGGATTATTGTGAGATCTGTCATTCGATGCACAAAGGAGAAAGAAAACAAATCACACGACGAACTTGTTGTCCACTTCGTGTGATTAGCTCACATCGTGCAAAGTAGGCAACGACATTGCCTTATTATATTAGAAGAAGCTACAACGTGGCCGATATATATTGCCCTATCATGATATATATTTCCATTGCATCTGCACGGGCGCACGGCATTGATTTCTAATTCGTAAATATTTGTGCATTACAGGAAAATATCCCGGCGCTCAAGAGTATCCCGATTTGCACTATAGTTTTTATACTAGAGTATGTAATTAAATAATATCTAATACTAGATTGCATATCCCGATCCCAATTTTCTCTAGAGATTACATATCATAACATATAACTCGAGATCGATCTATCAAATCATAGAGCATTTTTTAATATTTAGTTTTTGATCGTCAAGCTATTAATGTAGTCCAAAATTCAGTCCCTCAAATATTAATCTTCTCAGCACAATAATCACAGCAACTCATGATCGATCATAACTTCATAAGTCGTCGTGAGAATCAAGGACCCAACAAATAATATTGATCAAATCGCGCCCAAGAAGTATTAAGTCTGGTAATATCATGTTCAGGATCTTCAGTGATTAAATGCAGAATAGGAGGATATCGACACAAAATCATACCCTGACAATTAAATGACCTAAACTTCCCCTCCCTAAGGTAGTGGGCCTCGTGCATCTCGAAGGAATGGTGATCGTGGAGAGTGGCGAGCTTGGCTGGGATGTACATCAGGGCTGGCTCTAGTTTTCCTAATTAATTTTTTAGATTGTCTAATTTTTGCCTAAAAGACAGTCATTTTTTAAATGGCTAGGATTGCATCGAGATTCGTGTAGACTCTTTCTATGTCGCCCTATCTCTTCTACTCTTCTTATCCCTGTTTCATGCATGCACACATGCAGGATGGATTGCCGCTGATCTACATCACCGCCGCCTCCTTCCTGCCCAACCGTGTCACCCCTGGCTCGCCGAATGGCCAAAAGAGGTCAATGGCGTCAGCGAGGCCCAGCAGATCAGCCTCCTTCTAGTTCCCCCTTCCCATATCCCTCCCTCTTCCTCCCTGATCCGACAGCGGTGGCATTGCCCTACGCTGTCAGAATTGCCACCACGACCGCCTCCTCCTAACTATATGGCCTCCCTCACCCCCACTGCAAACCCTGCCCACCGCCTGACTTCATCCCTATGGCTCTGGTAGTGTCCCCTCCCACCCCAATCCTCACCCCAAAACCTAAACGTTAGGTTCTTTCGAAGTTTCGATGATGTCACCATCATAGTCACTCGAGAAGAGAAACCCGTATTTACAACACAGTTCTGATAATTACAAGCACAAGCTGTATAATTAATCACAAAAAATGGCAAAGGGGCTCATCCATCCTACACATGATACGTTAACACATATGTAAGAGAATTTCATGCTTATAAAAACTTGAAACCAAAGTTATTTATTATACAAGATATTCTGAAGCTTTTTACACTAGGCTGGATCCGATCACCACTGATGGACCCATATTGTCACCTCTTACGGGTTTGGCCCTCATCAGAGATTAATGGTCAGTGATGACTGCACCTCATCTCTAACGGGTGGAAGCCCATCGGTGGTGATTAACACCTCTAACGGGCCACATAGAAATAGCTCGTCACAGGTGAGAGTCACCTGTGACGGGTGGCTCTTTCTAGCCCGTCAGAGGTGACAGATACCTTTGACAGGTTGTAATTCATCACCTGTCACATGTGTGAAAAATCACCTCAAAAAAATCAAAAGCCCTCAGCCCCCAGCTCACGACATGAAGCAAAAGATGTAGGATATATCTCAAGATGCACAAACACAACAACTTTGCATTTTATTGGCGGATCTGATAACATCATAGAAATAACTACACATGAAGCACATCTCAAACTTGAGTAACAATATACATCACACAAGTAACAATCTCCAACTTAACAAACTACACATCCACACAAGAAACAAAGAATATGGCCCAATCTGAATTTGGCAATAAGCATTTGTAAGATACGAAAAATCATGCACAACCTATAAGAGTTGGAGAGGCTGGATCTACGCTCTCGGAGGAGGTGGCTGCCGGCGCCTTGGGGCCGGAGGAGATGAGGAAATGGCAGTGACGCTCATGGGTGAAGGAGATAGTGGAGGACGCTAGTGGTTGGGGGATAGGCCGCGGATGCCAGTGCTTGGGGGATGGAGGCAGTGGCCACCGGATCCGCACTCGAGGAAGCCACTGGATCCACCTTGGGGAGGCTGGATCTACACTCAAGGAGGCGGCCGGTGCTCATGGGTGCCCGTTAGAGATGTCATATGTCAGGTCCTCAAATAGGCCCGTTACAGATGAGTTCTTACCTATGACTAGCCATCCCCTTGAGCCTCATCTACAATGAGTTTTAGTTTAACCTGTCAGAGATGATGTCATCCGTGATGGGACATTTTGGTCCGTCATAAAAGAGCTGATCTGGCATAGTGTTATATCGTTTTAGAGCACAAGAAGGACTAATTGAAGATGACTGAAAGGTGGTTGTTCGTGTTAGGCTCTTGCTGTATTTCTATAACTTGTCCTTGTTAGTTGCTTGTGGCAGTATGAGGCACCACCGTGGGACTCATCTTTGTGAATGTGATGTTTACCATGATCCTATTTATGTTGTATGTGTAAATAATGTACTAGTTATACATATTATATTTGTATGGATGTTATATTCTTTTTGTAAGTGCGTGTAGTAGCGACTAATAACGGGACTAGCATGTGGATGCACAGAACTTGGGCCTCAAATCTCAGTCTGCTAAAAAATACAGTTTGGTCCACTCGTTCTTCATCTATGCAGGTAAAGTTGTGCGCATTTTCTCCACTCCTTTTTTTTACTACTTCAGTTTCTTTTATGTGGTTTGGTAAATAAATATATGTTCAATCATTCTAGAACGTGCACTCCATTTGTACAAGGTGTTAGTTGTCTAGTTTTGGAAGTATAAGGGATGAAAACATTTGGTTTTTAATTCAAGGTGAAAAATATACTTATATTTGAGGATGAAACTGAACACTACCAATGCTAGTACCAAAAAATATCACCGCTAATTTTATCCCCAAAATTGTGTTCTACATTTGAGTACTTGTCATGTCCAGAAATTTAGCTAAATTTTCAGACTATTCTGTGTACAAATTCCTGTTCAGGAATCAAGCCATGGTACACAAAACAACAAATTAATATACAAATCCAAACGTAAATAAAACGTAAATACTTACAGAAGAGGCACTTAGTCCTCACATCCAAAGAAAGCAGTAGCAGCAGAAAAAAAAACGATCCTAATGGGGTTTCAACTCCACTCCACAGGCAAAAACTCAGCTAGGGTATAAGCCTTGGTCCTCTAACTTCTTCTTCAGCTCAGAAACATTACACTTCTAAAAAGGGGGAAATAGCAAGGCTGAGTGCAATCACCATACTCAGCAAGCCACACCAACGATACAGACGTGCAAGGGGAGACAAAGAGAGGTTTGTGGCTATTTTCATAAAGGAAGTTGTAAACATTTATAGTTGAAAACAGTAAAAAAATTGATTAATGCAAGATTAAATCTCCACTGAACAATGCTACACCACGTTGAATAGACCCAACCATTCCACCTGAACTACATCAGTTCATTAAGTCAAGTTACTTAATTGAGTGGCACTAATCACGATGAAGCTAGTTGATCGCCCATAACCGCTGGTACGGCTATTCGAATAGTTTTACTCTGGATTGAACTGTATCCACAAGACACAATCCACCGTATGTCACCGTGCCATGCTTGACACGTCATTATGCGAGTGATTGTGACATGACCATTCGCATAACTCTCTCTAACCAAGTGCACCACACTGCGGGTTTCGCCCCCACCCCTAAAACCGAGGTGGGCAGCCCCCCTTGTGCCATGGCGAATTCGACAGCCGCATATATCGTCGCAGGGTCCATTCGAACTCCGTCATGCCCATCCTTGCCTGGCAACATTAGAAAGGAGAAAGTTATACTACAAGTCTTACAGTTGCCCATTCATGCTTGTCGTAAGCATGGTAAGTCTTCCAGGGTTTACTGTGAACCGATCCTTAATTGCCATGGGTGCGACAAACAAAAACAGGCACACACAGCCCACCATTAAGCCACATATTACTTGGATAATTATAACCAATAAAACATGGCCAGGTGTCTCAAGCTCATGGCTCATCAATATACTAAATATAGAAAGTGTGATTATCCTATTAAGTGAGCTAGTTGTAGATAAGCATAGCTAAGCATATCATAATTCTAGCAAAGTCAACATAAGTGACGCAAGCTAGTCAATTTATCACCTAAGTATGACAAAGGATGAATATCAAGTAAACATGGCACAAGCAAGCAGATCGGTAATCCCTATTTCCATCTAATTAGCAAAACATGCAATTTATTTGCAAATGGTAAAACATTTCGTAAAGTATGTTAAATATGCTCAAGGGAGAATGTGTGACTTGCATTTCTTCTTCAATTAATCTTCCAGACTCTTTTCCTCGTGAACGCGATCTTCCGAAACAGCGGAATCTACACGCTGGCACTCAAAATGAGGAAAACCCTTATAAAACAAAATAAATAGTACGTGAAAAGAAAATAAACATGTAGAGCTCAATTTTAGATGAATTTTTTAAGTTGAATAGCTCAATTTGGAGATCAAATGTATTAGTTATGAATTTTAGAAGTTTTGAGACATTTAAATGAATTTGTGAAAATTAAATCGAATTATTGCGCGATTATTATAGTTTATGACGTCATCCGAGGGGGGAACCGACGCCAACAGGTGGGTCCTACACGTCGGCAACTCAAGGGGGCGGGTGCATAGTGGACTGGGTCGACAAGTGGGGAGGACGCACATCCACCACGTGGCGTTGACGTGGCAACGACGAACGATGGGCGCGATGACGTGGCTTTGACGCTGCAAAGCCGCTGGCATCCATGTGGGTACTTCATGGACGGCCCGGATCACCCCTGTCGATGATATGGGCCCAGGGGTATCGCGAGTAAAGGGAGGAGGCTGCCCCGAGTACGCTTGGCACACCCCGAATGGGGTCAGGCCATGAGAGGAGCGGCAACTGCCTCCCCCGCGGGAGGTCGGGCTGTCCGTGCCCTCCTCCCGCACGTGGGCTGACATGAGAGATGTGATGGCAAATGTGATGGCGCGTGCCATGTGCACACGCCTACCGGTGTAGGGCGTGCCCGGCGCATGCCCCGTCCCGTCACATTTAATGCGGGCCTTTTGCCCGTTCTTAGGGCTTGACCGGCCTCTTTCTCCTTCGGTCGCTTCGGTGCTGCGCCGCCCCTTGGAGGGCCCAGGAGGCCGGAAGTCTTCGGCATTTAAAAGGAAGAATGACCGGGTGTCCGCCCGGTCATTCGGAGTGACGGCTGAAGGCGTACTATGTTGGGACGTGCACGTCCTGGCACGTTGAAAAGGACGGCGCCCACATCTTCATATCTGTAGCACTTTTCATTTTCTCTTTCCCTCGAAACTAAGTCTGAGGCCTGAGTGGTAAACCCCTTGAGATCTAAAAGGAGGTCCTAGCTGAGGGAGAGGGGGGCTGGAGAGCACCAAAAAAAAGGAGAGAACAAGCGCTGGTATTCTCCCACATACCAATCACATATCAACCACACACACAGGAGTAGGGTATTACGCCTCGATGACGGCTTGAACCTGTATAAATCCGGTGTGTCTTGTCCATCCCCGAAGGGCCTGACCTCCTCTAAGTTTACTTCTCTTTGTCTCTCGAGATCTCACCCGTGCCCTTGGTCCAAACGAAAAAGGGGGACCCCACGGTTCCCTGCTAGAGGACTTTTACCTCCTGACAGCTGGCGCGCCAGGTAGGGGGCACGTCCGTGTTTCTCGAAACCTGTTGCTTTTCTTGCGCACCACGCTTCCGGTGATGAGCAAGATGGCTGGAGAGCCCGTCCCGCGCGTTACCCTACCTAGTTAGATGCGAGATGGCGAGGCGACCGACGACGACGTGCGGGACCACAACCCGAGTTTTTGGCACCGGCCCCACGCTCCCCCATCTCCACCGCATCGCCGAGTGCCTTGGCGGGTGGAGGAACGTGACCTGCGCCCCCTGAGGACGGCGGCGCCGGGAACAAGGCCGAGGGCTCCGAGACTTCTTCGGCAGCTTGCCAAGGAAGGCTCCATGGCGGCGTATGCCGACGCCTCACCTATGGCGGGGGTAGCACCGCTGAGGGCGCACTCTTGCGCAACCCACCCATCGTCCTAGAGCCGGAAACCCCGATCCAGCGCTGGCTGGAGGATGTGGCCAACTTGGTCACCACCGTGCAGCGGCAGCTGATCACCGACGGGCGAGCGTCGACGGCCGGAACATCCCGTAGCTCGACCGCAGCCTCGTCGTCTTCAAAACGAAGGGCCTGCCGAGCCGCAACCGCCGCGCGCATGACGACATCATTCCCCTCATCGACACCCAAGGGTGACCGCGGGTGCCAGGAGGACATATATGGAGGACCCGATGCTAGGCTCGATATAGAGCGCCGAGATGACGCATGCCGCAACGCCTATACGGGGAAGGCGCTGCCTCCTCTGGAGCGCCACATCACCCCAAGCAGGGGGCTTTGCCCCGCACTCTCCCGTCGCACAGTGCTGGCTGTCAGGCCTTCGTGGCGAGTCTTCAGAATGTCCGATGTCCCCCGAAATTCCAACCCAGCCTCACCGAGAAGTACGACGGTGGCGTCAACCCCTCCGAGTTCCTCCAGATCTACACCACCACCATAGAGGCGGCGGGGGGCGACGATCGGGTCATGGCTAACTTCTTCCTTATGGCCCTTAAGGGCCAAGCGCGGGCCTGGCTCATGAATCTGCCACCTGCCTCGGTCCACTCCTGGGAGGATCTGTGCCGACAGTTCATCACGATCTTTCAGGGCACATATCCTCGCCCGGGAGAGGAGGCGGACCTGCACGCGGTACAGTGGCGGGACGGCGAGTCCCTCCGCCAGTACATCCAGTGTTTCTGCCAGGTGCGCAACACCATTCCCTGCATCCTTGCTCACGCGGTAATCTACGCGTTCAAGGAGGGCATGCAGCACAACCGCATGCTCGAGAAGATAGCCTCCAAGGAGCCCCAGACCACCGTGGAGCTTTTCGAGCTCGTGGACCGAGTGGCTCGCAAGGAGGAGGCCTGGACCTAGAACTCCTCCAGCACCGGAGTGGCCACAGCTGTGCCCGAGCTCGCCGCCCATGTCGAGCGGCGGGATAAGCGGAGGAGGAAGAAGAGGTCGGCCCGATCCGACGATGAGGGCTACGTCCTCGCCGCAGAAGGCACCCCGCACACCCTGTACAAGGGGAAGGCCACAGGCGGCAAGCAAAAGGACGCCGGTGCCCCTATCGGGGAGCGCTCAGTGGACAAATGGTGCTCCGTGCACAGTACGTCCTGCCACAGCGTCCTCGTCCGGTGCTCTCCAGGACGCCGCCGACCTGGTACGGCGGTGCCGGGCATGCCAGTTCCACGCCAGGCAGACCCATCAGCCGGGCCAGGCCCTGCAAACGATACCACTCTCGTGGCCATTTTTGCTCTGGGGGCTGGACATTCTGCGCCCCTTCAAGATGGCCCTCGGGGAGTACGAGTATCTCTACGTCGCCATCGACAAGTTCACCAAGTGACCCGAGGCTTACCCTGTCGTGAAAATCGATAGGTACTTGGCCCTCAAGTTCATCAAGGGCATCACTGCCCGCTTTGGAGTTTCCAACCGCATCATCACGGACAACGGAACCCAATTCACCAGTGAACTTTTCGGCGACTACTGCGACGACATGGGCATCAAACTCTACTTCGCCTCACCTGCCCACCCCAAGAGCAACGGTCAAGTGGAGCGTGCCAACGCACAAATCCTTAAGGGCCTAAAGACCAAGACATACAACGTCCTCAAGAAGCATGGGGACTCATGGGTCGGGGAGCTGCCGGTGGTGCTCTGGGCAAACCAGACCACCCCGAACCGTGCAACAAGAGAAACACCTTTCTTTCTGGTGTACGGGGCCAAGGCAGTTCTCCCATCAGAGCTGGCCCTGGGATCCCCCCGGGCCATGATGTACACTGAGGCCGATCAAGATCGGCTCCGGCACGATGACCTCGACTACCTCGAGGAGAGAAGGCGTTGCATGGCCCTCCAGGTCGCCCGCTACCAGCAGAGCCTGCGGCACTACCATCAGCGCCACGTCCGGGCCCGATCACTACATGTAAATGATTTAGTCTTGCGCCGTGTTCAAACGCGCGCGGGCTAGAGCAAGCTCTCCCCCATGTAGGAGTGACCTTTCAATGTGATCAGAGTCCCCTGACCAGGCTCTGTCCGACTAGCCACGAAGGACGGCACAGAGCTGCCTAACCTGTGGAACATTGAACATCTTCGCCAATTCTATTCCTAAATACAAGAAGTGCTTGTATTCTGGGCTTGGGCCAACCCCGCACGACCTCCGCATCGTGCCAAGTTGGCCGGGGGTTGCCACTACCCTTATTTGTACCCTTATGTTTTTTACATGGCAAGCACTTCCTTGTCGTCTCTCGGGTTTTATTTTGGGTCGGGACGCTCTGTGTGCTCGCGTTGCTATCAGCGACTCAGTCCGCCAAGACGCCAAGCGGGGCCCGGACGTGTGTCGTGCCTCGAGACGCTGCAACGACAGGAGACTTCGAAAGGACCAAAATCAGGTCATCCCCGACCCCCTATCATTGCACCCTTGGCCTGGCCAACCTCGCCAGCGGATCTCCCCCACGGTTCTAAGTGTGAACCCCCGTCGCGAGAGAACGCAACCCGAGCCCAGACCCGTTCAAAATAAACCCAGCAGAAAGAGAAAAGAAGGCGGATCGGTGCTCTGATGCGATGTCAAACTCACAGGCTTACAAATATTCTTCAATGCAGGAACAGCGAATGCAGACAAAATCAACTAGAAAAACCGGTTGGAGTTCGATACGAAGTCTAATACGCAACTCTTAAGGTAAACAAAATACACAGAAAAGCAAAGCATTATATACATATATGTACGAGGCGGTGTAGGTCTCTGAGGTGGGCGGCCCCCAGCTCACTTCGGGCCGGATTTTCCCGCTCCTCCCGAGGCGCCTCGGGCATCGGCGGTGGCGTCGTCATCGGAGTCCTCCCAATCCTCGTCGCCCTCGGAGCCACCTTCCCCTTCCTCGTTGTCGGATGGGGCCGCGTAGGCAAACTTGAGAGTCGTCCCCTCGAAGTTGCCGACGATGGCCCTCGCGGCCTCCCGAACGGTGGCCGGGCCCCCTCGTCCGTCCCGGGGTGGGGAAGTCATCTAGCTTAAGGAAGGGTGCGAAGCTCGGGTCACAAGCCTAGTGGCTGGCAAGCACCAACTCCAACGCTTCCTGTACCAGTGCGGCCGACGACCGCTTCATTGCGTCCTCCACCTCCTTGGGAAGGTGCTCCAGGTCACCGGCCATCTCCTCGAGCTGCTGGACAATCCCGCTAAGGCCAGTGGGCAGCTTGAAGATCTAGCTAACCAAAACGCCCAACCTGCGCCCCGCACGAGTTAGCCAAAGTAGGGCGCTCTTCAGCATCTCGGGCCCAACGTGGAGCTCGAGCCGAAGAGCGTCAATCTGCCTGTCCCACTGTAGCACGGCCTCCCAGAGCTCCGAGACAGTACGCTTCGCCGTGGCAAGGCACTCCCGCAGAGACTCACTCCCGTTCGCCGGCGCCGCACGTCCCGCACCACAGAGGCCAAGTCCCTCTCCCGCGCGTTCAGTTCGATGACGTGCTGCTCCAGGGCAGCCCGCTCTGTGCGGGCAGTTTCCAGGTATCGGCTCTCGTGGCCGGCCACGGCGAGTTTACGCTTAGCAAGCTGCTCCTCGAGCTGCCGCGCCGCCATCTCACGGCGGGAGACCTCGGCCTCGTGCTTCGAGACCCTCCCGTCGCGTTCCCGCCAGGCCTCCTCCCGGAGATGCAGGCTGCCCTCCAGTTACCGCGCGGTGGCCTCGGAGTCCGTGAGGGCACGAGCCCGTTCGGCGTTCGCCTCCTCGGCCACCTGAAGGATGGCCTCGACGTTCGCCGCCGCGGACTCATGCTCCACCAGCGTCGCTTCTCGGGCGTCCAGAGCTCGGACCCGCTCCTCCAACTCCTGGGCCCGTTGCTCGAGCTCTCGGGCCCACTGCTCCACCCCTTGCGCCTGCTGCTCCGCGGCCTCCTCGCACCAGTGCACGGTAGCCTCCCTCTCCGGTAGGGACGAGGCCTGCTCATCTAGCTCCTCCCGCTGGCGCAAGGACCCCTCGGCCCGCGACACCTGCTGCTCCCGGGCCGCCACGACATTCTTCCTCTTTTGAAGTGTCGCCGCATACGCGTCGCTGGAGAGCCGAAGGTCGCCTACCGCCTTCTCCAGGGCGTCCGTGGCGACAAGGGCCACGACCCTCTCTTTCTCGGTCTCCCGCATCACTTCGTCCATGACCGCGGCCCGCGCATCCAGCTTTGCCAGGCGACGGTTGTGTGCGGAGTGGCCAGCGTCGACCATGGCCTGCAGCGAGCGACGCCCTTCCTAGAGGCGCGCCCACTCCGCGTCCAGCTCGGCTCGCTCCCCCAGCAAGGACTACATCTGGGCATTCAGCCCCTCAATGAAGGTGGTGTTCGCCACCGCCAGTGCCTGTAGGAGGGGCTCCAAGCCCGTCGGGGTAGACGAAGTAAACGGGAAACGCCGCCTTTTTGGCGAACCGGTCTGACTCAGTCCGCCAGCGGTCGGGCCTCGGGGCCAGGGACTGGGGGAAGTGTCCCCCCATGTCTCGTCCGCGGGGCCGCGGGGACGACGACCTCCAGCCCTGTGGCAACAGCAACCTCCGGGGTGGCGCGTCGCCCCCTGTATCCTCGATGCCACCCCCGCCAACACCAGAATAGCCCTCCGCAGCATCAGTGGCAGGGGTCCCATGTGTGGCCTTCGCCCTGGGCGCAGTCGGAGAGGCCTCGCCGGTTGTTGAGCGGGCTACACCGACCCCCGAGCTGGGGGCTTCCCCCGGGGCCCCCGCCTCAGTCTCCGCCTCGGGCGGCGCCGGGCCTGGGTCATTGCGCCCACGCCCGCGCCCGGCCTCCCCGCCTCGACCCTTGCCTCAGCTGTTCGCCCCCTGGACTCGGCCTCCCCTCGCTCGAGCAATTTGGGCCGGCGAGGGGGGTCATCCGCGGGAGCACCACGGGAAGAGGCCTCGCTAATAAAGAAAGAGAAGAAGAGGGAAAGAGAAAGTAAGCGAAGGCAGCAAAATCCGGGAAGGCACACGCAGAATATCGAGCCGGGATCATATCTCTGGGGGCGATGCTTGAAGCTCCACTCTGGGGGCTTGATGAACTCTCCCCGGCACGGCTCGGACTGCCCCCCCTTCCGCAGCCTTCTATTCTTTTTCCCAGCCTCTGGCTGCGCCGTTGGCGCAGCGCCAGCTGGGTGGCAAGAGATGGCACCCTCCGCACCACCCTCTCGGGGCAGAGACGGGGAGTGGGAGGACTCCATCTGCTTTCGTTTCCCCTTCGGGTCGGAAGGGCGAGCACTGCCCGAGCCTCCGTCGGTGGCACCCCCTCCGTGGCCCCCTCGGGCGGGAGGGCGCTACCTTCCTGATCGTGGCTGCTGCCCGTGCCGCCGCCCCCGCTGCGCTCCACGCCGGCACCCACCACCTGCATGATGGCCACGATGGAGTCCCGCTCCGGGTTGCAGCAGAGTGGAAGGATGCCCGTGGGAATCATCAACGGCTCAACGTCGCCAAGGCCGAGCACCTTCTGGACCACCACCTTCAAGTTAGTCGGGGGCCAGTCCCAGGCACTTCCCAGGTGGGTCCGGATGGTGTCCTAGGGACCGGCGTACGTCCACGAGGGCCGGACCCGCTCCTGGAGGGCTGTTGACACCGAATCCGTACCGCCGATGTGGACCCAGTGCGCGGACACACGAAGGCCTGGGAGATCTGCTTAGCTCCAGTGCAGGTCCTAAAATTGATGAAGCGTGGGCGTGCCAGTCAGTTTGAACCTACCACTCACAAGATATGAAAAATAGCAGAACGGAAGGTCTATCGGCCGATAGGCCGATAGGGCAAAAATGTATCGGTCGGTAGGCCGATAGCCAAAACAACCGGTCGCCTGATGATAACATGATGATATAGCAATGTGATATAGCATAATCCAAATATAAAATAAACATTGATCTAAGGATTAAAGCATACATCGGCCAGAGGTCCGATGGCATAAACTCTCAATAAGCAGATAAACAATAAATACTCTGTTGTCATCAGCCAGATCCAATCTATATGTAAAACTCTTGGGCCGATGCAACGTCCAGATAACTCACCGACTGAAACCCTGGTGAAACCCTTATTGGCAATCGACAGGCAGGCTAGAGATTATGGTTCTAATCACGACTTAGCGGCACTAAGTATGAAAAGAAACGCAAGATCTAGACAATCAAGCCCTCGACTGATTTTCGGGGTGGTGGATACCTTAGCCAATCTAATCTAGCGAGGCAATTTAGTCGATACCGGCGTAAACCCTAAAACGAATCTCGGCCGATACGACTAAATCGAGACGCCAAACCAGATTGACTAAGATATATAATAGTAGGTGCTTACGTTGACGAGATCAAAACGTCGAAGCCCTAGCCTCGACAGCGCAGGCAGCCATAACGGGACTTACCCCTCGTAGGAAGGGCATGAACTCGCCGAAGAAGACAAAAAGTAAAGGTTGGCGATGCGCCGAAGTTGTATTGATCGTGAGATGATTTTACATGAACCTTGGAACTACATATTTATACCCATAGGCTAACAACAGAATACGACTCAAACTTTCCTAAAGATAAAAGGAAAAAGATAAAGTCCGTATTGGACACTAAACACATTTTCCTAAAGATAAAAAGGAAACTAACAGAGTTATCCTAATTAATAGATACAAGACGTATCCTCCTTGGACTCGGTTTTCTCTGGATAAGATTTTCCCGAATCTAACAAGAATCCGACTGCTGTTGGTGGATGGTTTAAGATAACCCCCATTGGTCGATGTAGAACTCTAGACCGATACTAGCTTCAAGCCGATATGAACTTTGGTCCGATGGGAACTTTGGGGCTTACCAAATTTTGGTGTTAACACATGCCCCCCAGTTTTGGAGTATGAGAAGTCATGCTTCAAAATTATCCTTGCCTTGATCGCCCCAAAACTGATTCTTCTCTTCTTCTTGACATCGGCTCTCGTAAGCCGATACCTTCTGTATTAGATGAGCCAGGCTGTCAAACTCATGGAAAAAGAATCTATCTTTGATATGTGTTGCCAACCCTTGAAATGCAAGCTTTGCTAGCTGCTCATCACTTAGTCTCAAGTTATAGCATCGGCTGCGAACATTACAAAACCTTTGAATATATTCCTTAGCCGATTCCCCTTCTTGCTGTTTAATTGATATCAAGTCTGAAAGCTTCAACTCATCAATTCCAGCAAAGAAGTATTGGTGAAATTGCTTCTCAAGATCGGCCCAACCTCTGATAGAGTGTGGTGGCAACGATGAAAACCATATGAAGGCCGATCCAGTCAAAGACAACGGAAACAATCTAACTTTCAGAGCTTCTTCAGTCGATGCCTCCCCACATTGAGCTAAAAATCGGCTGATATGTTCCCTTGTAGATATTTCATCTTGCCCTAAAAATTGAAAAAAATCTGGAATCTTATATCGGCTTGGAAGTGGAACTCTATCAAACCATTCAGGATATGGCAGCCGATACACAGAAATATGTCCCTTAGGTCTAATTCCAAACTGTTCCTCTATTACTTTTGCAATCATATCGGCCCAATCTTCTTTAAACTGATATCTTTGAGTTTTTTCTGGCCAATATTGTTGATGTGGCTCTCCAGGCTAATGCTGATCTATTTGCCCCCCAAGCCAATGTCGCCGTTGCCGATGATGCTGAGATTGTTCGTCGATTTGCCCCCCATTCTGATTTCTTAAGGCAACTACCCTGGGAACTATCTTCTCGATCAAATCATGTAATGTACTCACCAAAACTCCAGATCGATCAAACATAGCGCGACGAACGATTCCATCAACTGTCTTTTGAAGCGTCTCATCGTCCATCGGCTCTTCTTCTTCCTCTATCGGCTTGAGAGATTGTTCTTCCTTGGCCTTGACTTCCTTTTCAGACATCTTGTTGCAATTGTGGGTTCCACGAGCCGTGTAAAAATCCGTTGTCAAAAACACGGTCCCACTGGGCGTGCCAAAAATGTGTTGACACCGAATCTGTACCGCCAATGTGGACCCGGCGCGCAGACACACGAAGGCCTAGGAGATCTGCTTAGCTCCAGTGCAGGTCCTAAAATTGATGAAGCGCGGGCGTGCCAGTCAATTTGATCCTGCCACTGACCAGATATGCAAAATAGCAGAACGGAAGGTCTATCGGCCGATAGGCCGATAGGGCAAAAACGTATCGGCCGGTAGGCCGATAGCCAAAACAACCGATCGCCCGATGATAACATGATGATATAGCAATGTGATATAGCATAATCCAAATATAAAATAAACATTGATCTGAGGATTAAAGCATGCATCGGCCAGAGGTTCGATGGCATAAACTCTCAATAAACAGATAAACAATAAATACTCTGTTGTCATCGGCCAGATCCAATCTATATGTAAAACTCTTGGGCCGATGCAACGTCCAGATAACTCACCGGCTGAAACCCCGGTGAAACCCTTATTGGCAATCGACAGGCAGGCTAGAGATTATGGTTCTAATCATGACTTAGCGGCACTAAGTATGAAAAGAAGCACAAGATCTAGACAATCAAGCCCTCGACTGATTTTTGGGGTTGTGGATACCTTAGCCAATCTAATCTAGCAAGGCAATTTAGTCGATACCGGCATAAACCCTAAAACGAATCTCGGCCGATATGACTAAATCGAGACACCAAACTAGATTGACTAAGATATATAATAGTAGGTGCTTACGTTGACGAGATCAGAACGTCGAAGCCCTAGCCCCGACAGCGCAGGCAGCCATAACGAGACTTACCCCTCGTAGGAAGGGCATAAACTCGCCGAAGAAGACGAAAAGGAAAGGTTGGCGATGCACCGAAGTTGTATTGATCGTGAGATGATTTTACATGAACCTTGGGCTTACATATTTATACCCATAGGGTAACAAAGATCCTAACAGAATACGACTCAAACTTTCCTAAAGATAAAAGGAAAAGGATAAAGTTCGTATTGGACACTAAACACATTTTCCTAAAGATAAAAAGGAAACTAACAGACTTATCCTAATTAATAGATACAAGCCGTATCCTCCTTGGACTCGGTTTTCTCTGGATAAGATCTTCCCGAATCTAACAAGAATCCAACTGCTGTTGGTGGATGGTTTAAGATAACCCCCATCGATCGATGTAGAACTCTAGACCGATACTAGCTTCGAGCCGATATGAACTTTGGTCCGATGGGAACTTTGGGGCTAACCAAATTTTGGTGTTAACAGGGACGCGATCAGCCGGCGGGTGTAGTCGCCGAAGACCATGGTGCTGTTAGCCCTAGGGCCCGCAACCTGGCAAGGCGGTCCAATATCGCGTCATACGCGTCCCCCAACACTGGCGCCTCCCGCTAGCTTGGAGTCTACACGGGCGGCGCGATCGGGAGCCAAAGTCGAGGATGGTCCGGGAGCACGGTGTAGAACCAGTCGTGCTTCCAGTCATCCCACTTCTTGCACAGCTTCTGCTCAATGTAGAGTTGCTATGTGTTGGCCCGTGGCTGGAAGTAGCACCCCCCAGCCTCTGTCGGGGGGGACGACTGCTGCAGGGTAAAGAACCATCGGAAGAGCCGGAGGCTCAGCCTCACCACGAGGAACATCTCGCACAGATGTGCGAAGATGGCCAGCGTGATCACGACATTGGGAGTGAGGTGTGCCATCTGGATCTCGTGGAATTCCAAGACATCATAGAAGGAGGAGAATGGGGGGATCAACCTCACCATGGAGAAGGAGAGGAAGAAAGCCGACTGCTCCAGATACTGCGTTGTTGGCGGGTCCTCGCCGAGGATCACCGTCGCCCGCCTGGACGGCATCGGCACGAACTTCCTCGGCAACCCCGTGAACCGATCACTCATGATCCGGGGAGGAGGGAGGATGCTGCCGGGAAGCGGCACCGAGCTCCACGTCATGGCGCTGCCGGCGGAAGGAGCGAAAAACGAGAGCGTGGCGCAGGCAGAGTGGCGAGCAAGAGCGCGGCGGAGATGAACAGAGGCGCAGGAAGAGCTTGGGCACAAGAACTGGGAGAGATGTAGTGGCGAAAGAAGGGGAGAAGAGCCCCCCTGTGGCGCCCTCTATACTTCCCTCTACGCCCTAGCCCCTCGTTTCTCATGCCTACTTCCTCCGTCCCCTCGATTCTCGTGGCCGCATTCTCTGCCCCCTCATTTCTCGCAACCACTTCCCCACGCACCCATATCCAGCGCATGCGTACCGTGTGCTGCCGTTTCGGCCAGGACGGGGTGGGCCCATGATCTCCTCAAGCAAGCGTGGTAGCCGCGCCCATCATTACTCGGTGGCCGTTTCGGTTTCTGCACATCAACCAAAAGATGTGGCAATCACGAAGTAATGGCCCATCGTTACCGGGGAGACGGTTTCGCTTCGCGCGGGACCCACCACCAAGGCGCCACCACGCAAAGCCAAGACCGGGTCCGCACACCCTTGACCAGGAAGGATGGCGTCAACCCTCGTCACCGGCAAGAAGCGTCGCCCAGGGCTAACGCCGGGGGTTGCTGTCAGTGATATGGGCCCGGGGGTATCGCGAGTAAAGGGAGGAGGCCGCCCCGAGTACGCGTGGCACGCCTCGAAGGGGGTCGGGCCATGCGAGGAGCGGCAACTGCCTCTTGCGCGGGAGGTTGGGCTGCCCGAGTCCTCCTTCCGCGCGGGGGGTCGGGCTGCCCCAAGCCCCCCTCCCACGATCAGCCCCACGTGCGTCGGCTGGGCCGCTGTCGCCGGCGCCCACCTACCGCATTCAATGCGGTGGGTGAGCGTGCCAAAGGGCTACGTGGCCTGACATGAGAGATGTGATGGCAGATGTGACGGCGTGCGCCGTGCGCACACGCCTACCGGTGTAGGGCGTGCCCGACGCATGTCCCGTCCCGCCACATTTAATGCGGGCCTTTTGCCCGTCTTTAGGGCTTGACCGGCCCCTTTCTCCTTCGGTCGCTTCAGTGCTGCGCCACCCCTTGAAGGGCCCAGGAGGCCGGAAGTCTTCGGCATTTGAAAGAAAGAATGACCGGGTGTCCGCCCAGTCATTCGGAGTGACGGCTAAAGGCGTACTATGGTGGGATGTGCACGTCCTGGCACGTTGATAAGGACAGCGCCCACGTCTTCATATCTGTAGTGCTTTTCATTTTCTCTTTCCCTCGAACCTATGTCTGAGGTCTAATTGGTAACCCCTTGAGATCTAAAAGGAGGTCCTGGTTGAGGGAGAGGAGGGCTGGAGAGCGCCAAAAAAAAGGAGAGAACAAGCGCTGGTATTCTCCCACATATCAATCACATATCAACCACACACACAGGAGTAGGGTATTACGCCTCGATGGCGGCCTGAACCTGTATAAATCCGCTGTGTCTTCTCCATCCCCGAAGGGCCTGACCTCCTCTAAGTTTACTTCTCTTCGTCTCTCGAGATCTCACCTGTGCCCCTGGTCCGAACGAAAAAGGGAGACCCCAAGGTTCCCTGCTAGAGGAGTTTTACCTCCCAACAACCACAAAGGGGATCGGGCAGCCATGACGAAGGGGAGCCGACTCACCGGCTGGCCGGCCGGGAGACAGTCGCACACGAGCCAAGAGGCCATTGGCAGCGAGCGGCAACGCGAGAAGCAACGGAAGAGACGGGAAGGGAGAGGGGAGCTCACCGTGGGCGCAATGGCGATAGGACGTGATGCAGGAAGCTTGGCGGCGGTGCCTCACGGGAAGGTGGTGCAGACCATGCTTCGGTGACGATTGGAGAGAAAGAGGCGGTGGCCTAGGTATCTTGTGGGCTTGCGAAGGTTGTGGTGGCGACGGTGCGGCTTGGGGTGGCCTCGACCGACGGCTAACGCCAGCCATGATACTGTGTTACGGCAGTGGGTTAGTGTTGCGGAGCGGCAACCTAGGTGTGGCGTAGCACGGTGGAGCTAGAGGCAGCCTCGGGGTTGCGTCTAGAGCGGCGGCGGTCTCAGGTTTGCGGCGAAGTCATCATTGCAGCGGCTCTAGGCAACAAAGAGGTGGTGGCCGCGGTGCAACGTGGAGCGGTGAAGCCGGCAATGGTGATGGCATGGCATAGAGGTGGCTAGGGTGGCAGCGGCGCACGGCGGTGCTATAGTGGCACGGCGAGAAGGTGGTTCCGGGCATGTTGAAGCTCGGGAAAAAGGGGGGAAATGGCGAGGGTGCTCCGGGGATGGGCTTAAGTAGCTTCGGGAGCCAAGGTCATGGCCGAGGTGGCAGGAAAGGCCGACTAAGTGGGGTAGCGAGGTGAGGGCGAGCAGCTTGGCTCGGCACCGATTTCCACAGAGAAAGTGGGAGGAAACGTGGAGGAATAAAGGGGAACGAGTCCCCATGATTTGAATTGCAGGGGCGGGTGCAGGGAGGCACTGATTCGGCGGTGAAGTAGGACAGCATGGCTGGCGGTTGTCGGCCAGAGGTAGGAGACGACCCCGACAAGTAGGCCCCATAGTCCCACTTGTCGGTGGCTCTAGAGAGAGAAGGGAGGCGAAGTGGACTTTTGTGAAGGAGAGAAGGCGAGCTAGGCTAAGCGGACCGGGCCAACGGAGAGAAAAGGGGAGCGAGCCAGGCTGGCTCGGGGAGAAAGGAGGGTATCGAAACGGACTTCGCGAGAGGGAGTGGACCGGGCCAATTGAGAAAGAGAGGCCGGTCCGGGGAAGGAGGAAATGGGCTGCGAGCAAGGGAGGAGAAACAAACTTGGGCTGGAAACGGCCCAAGGATAGGGCAGGAGATTTTAATTTGTTTTTTATTTATTTAATTGATTAAATAAACTTTGTATTATTAAAATTATTTCTTGCACTTCGAAAATTCATAGGAAATTTGAGAGAGTACTTTAGAGCACGAAGAATATTACAAAAATATTTCCAGGCATGATTTTTAAAGGAAAATTTTATTTTCCACATTAATTTCACTTGTTAAATTGCTTTTAAATTTTAATATAATTTTTAGAAATACATTATTAAATGATTTTTAATCCCGAACGAAAATGGAGACGTGACAGTACTACTCTGGTACCTTGTCTGCTCAATGTCAGTGAATATCTCAAAACTTATATACCATTTATAAATATTTTCTTTATCTCTTATATGACAAGAGAAATGCATAGCAATTCGAATGAGCAGGGACAATCAGGGGTCAAGATGAAAAGTAAAGATATCAACATATCCCTGTAGTTTATTGTAGCAATTAACGCAAACTGATTTTTTTGTGTTTCATTAACCACTACAGCATGTTGCTTTATGTTTCCTTTTCTTTCACTTTGCATAGGGAACATGTAATATGTGATTATGGATTTGTGCCTCTGTGGGCACAATGTCTGGGGTACTGTTATTCCATTATCTTTTACAAAACATACATTAATATGGTAATGTCCGTGATAATCTTAAGATTGAGGACATCATTCATTTATTTCAGCTTATATTTTGGACATATAATATCTAGTTTAAAGCCATTGCAACAGATGGGACATTATGGTAATAACCACACTAAACAAGTAACAAAATAGTGAGAACATGTTCATGCCTTATTCATTTGATTTTTCCATTGAACTACTTTGAACTATCTCTGTAGTATCTATTATTCTTTTAGCAGCCTCAGTGCATAGAAGCTATGCGCACATCACATCATACTTTTATTAGTGTGTCCAGTCATTAATACATGATGTTATGAGTACTCGAAGAAGAAACTTATGACCCTAATTGAGGGTTTAGAAGGCTTTCCTGGCCTTGGTTGGAATTGTCATCGCAGTAATAGCACTTGCATCCCTCAGCAACACACTCGCCAACCCCATTAAAGTCATACTTGCATTGCTTATCGCATGCGCTTGAATCACATTGTTTTCCTTGCTGAATAGTTATAGCGTTACAAGTTAACATAACTGATGGCGTCCTGCCTTCTGCACCTAAAGTCAACAATAAAACAAACTGATCAACAGATGACTGCTAATGTTCGTCAAATGAACAATAACTATGGTTGTCGAGGCAAATACTTAAGGGATTAACTAATCCATCAATTGGTATGTACCAGAATACGAATGTGTACTATACTAAAACAAATGGAGAAATACCTGATGAAATCATTAGGAGAGCAAGGAGCAGGACTAGCATGTGACTACTCCTCATCTTATCTTGTTACGGATGCTAATGCTAAGATGTCGATTTAAATGTTTCTTGCTGATGATTACCTAAGTTGTGTAGGGAGCTCATGAAATGGCAAGGATTTTATAGGGAATGAATTGCTTGTTGTTCCAATTCTAGATAAGGTTAAATTCAGATGTTAGCGATACCAAATTAGTAGAAAATTATGCTGCATGAATGACTTCCTTCTTATTCTAATTCTAGATAAGGTTACAATGCATTCTAGATTTACACTCCATCACTATCCAAATTTGGAATTATAAGGAGGAAACAATAGTTTCTTCAAGGTTAAAATGTACCTCTTGCTCAAGGATATATAAAACTGAACTTTGCCAGTCTATTTATAGTACCGAAATTTTGTCATTAACTTTGTACCACTAAAATTATGCCCTCTTTTAATAGCACTCCAATACATTCTCTTCTCAACATCAATGAATTCTCCAACACTTATATACCATCTATGCATATATTGTTAGTCTTATATGACTAAATATATAGCAAGGAACAAGCACTATGAAGGTCCAAGGCCAATATGTGTAAAGTAAAGGGCCTTGGTCTCATTGCACCTGTAACACCTCAGGAAAAATAGACCATGCTAGAAGTCGATCTGAAACTTCCTAACAGTTTCTTCTATGAAAATGAGAAAAAGAATTTAAATTAGTGTGGGAGGGCCATCTGGGCCAGCCAAAGGGCTCGCCCAAGGCAAACCCACCCCCTTTCCACCAATAACCATAGGAAGGGTGCCCCCACCTTCCCTAATCATCCTTTCCCACCGCAACCCAACCCCCCCAAAACCCCACAACACCTCCCATTCTCCTCTCCTAGTTGTCCTTCCCTGCCTCTCATTCTTGCTTGTTTATTTCTACAGCAAAGAAAGGGAGAAAAGGAGTTGGATTATGATTAGGGAGAAGGTAACTAAAGCACTTTGGTGCTAAGATATAGGTATGTATTTTCCCCTGTTTGGAGTTGTTCTTGGATTTACAACACTACAAGTTCCTGAGAAGGGGTACGCTGAGGAAGAGCATGGCATGGCATATGTGTTCGTTTGCATTCATAACAAAGGAGTGTGTGGGTTATGTCGAAATCTTCTTTAGAATATTTTAGTATGATTTATCATATTGTTAACATGTTGTTATTTGTGGTTGAAGTGTGTCAACGGGCTATTCTCTCCTATGGTATTTATAGAGTATGAAGATCATTGGTACCAGCATATACGTGAGATTGAGATAAAAGAGAAGGGAGACAAGGATTTTTATATAGGTTTGGGCCCCCCTTACTGACGGGTAATACCCGTACTCCCAGATGCTTGCCACAGCCCTCGTTGTGTTTTTCGTCACATGCCTTGTCTCTAGGTGGTGTGGCCTGGCGAGACCAGTCATGGGCTTTCTAGGAGAGGTCCAAGCTCCTCTCATTCTATATATCAGCTCATCGTGGCAAATTATGTTGCATGAATGACTTCCTGCTTATTCTAATTCTAGATAAGGTTAGAATGAAGATGTTAGCTATAGGCCTATACCATTCATCTAAATTAATTTGTAGATAGATATGTTTTCAAGCATTCTAGATTTACACTCCATCACTATCCAATTTTGGAATTATAAGGAGGAAACAATAGTTTTGAATTCAAGGTTAAAATGTACCTCTTGCTCAAGGATATATAAAACTGAACTTTGCCAGTCTATTTATAGTACCAAGATTTTGTCATTAACTTGTACCACTAAAATTATGCACTCCTTTTAATAGCACTCCAATACATTCTCTTCTCAACATCAATGAATTCTCCAACACTTATATACCATCTATGCATATCATGTTTGTCTTATATGGTTAAATATATAGCAACGAACAAGTACTATGAAGGTCCAAGGCCAATATGTGTAAAGTAAAGGGCCTCGGTCTCATTGCACCTCTAACACCTTAGGAAAAAATAGACCATGCCAGAAGTCGATCTGGAAGTTCCTAACAATTTCTTCTATGAAAATGAGAAAAAAAATAAATTAGTGTAGGAGGGCCATCTGGGCCAGCCAAAGGGCTCGCCCAAGGCAAACTCACCCCTTTCCCCCAGTAACCATAGGAAGGGTGCTCCCACCTTCCATAATCATCCTTCCCCACAACACAAACCCCACAACACCTCCCATTCCCCCCTCTCCTAGTTGTCCTTCCCTACCTCTCATTCTTGCTTGTTTGTTTCTACAGCAAAGAAAGGAGAAAAGGACTTGGATTATGATTATGAAGAGGAGGGGGGGAAGGAAACTGAGGCACTTTGGTGCTGAGACATAGATATATCTTTTCCCCTGTTTGGAGTTGTTCTAGGATTTGCAGCACTACAAGTTCCTGAGAAGGGGTACGCCGAGGAAGAGCATGGCATGAGATATGTGTTCGTTTGCATTCATAACAAAGGAGTGTGTAGGTTATGTCGAAATCTTCTTTAGAATATTTTAGTATGATTTATCATAGTGTTAAGATATTGTTATTTGTGGTTGAAGTGTGTTAACCGTTTATACTCCTACGGTAGGTATTTGTAGAGTATGAGAATCGTTGATGTCAGGATATACATGAGATTGAGATAAAAGAGAAGGAAAACGGAAATTTTTATAGAGATTCAGGCCCCCTCACAGACGGATAATACCCTTACTCTCTGATGCTTGCCGCAGCTCTCCCTGTGTTTTTCGTCACATCCCTTGTCTCTCTGGTGGTGTGGCTTGGCGAGACCAGTCGTGGGCTTTCTCGGTGAGGTCCAAGCTCCTCTCCTATATATCAGCTCATCGCGGCAAGGCGGCAGCGCTGTCGTCGCTACTCCTCGCTCCATCACTCCAAGCGACTGTGCTCATTGGCTTATCATGAACAATGATGATGTGCCATTGGAGCAGAACAGGTGTCGTAAACCAACAAAATACCAAACTAACATATAGGAAGAACCTGACAACAGCATCCATGCGGACACTGCGAACACATGTTTCATACAAGTTAATGTATTAGTCATGTAATAGGCTGCATAATAGATTACTAGTCAGTTGATCTTCTTTAGTTTGCAGCACATGAACACATACGAATATTGCTAATAGATTCACTTTGGATTAAGAAAAACGAAAATCTATTGAGGGGCCTACAAAATGGAGGAGGCTGGGGGCAGGGAAGCGTACGCCGTCATCATCGAGTGCCAATGTGCCACACTTAACGCTGGCTTCTACTACATAGCTATCCTTGAGGTGGATGGTGATTGTCTTGCCTGTACATATATTTGAAAGGCTGCAGCGCCATTACCTATCCCCGACGCGAGCAGATGAGAAGGGGCACGCCACAGCCCTGCATGGCTGCCTGGCCAGATCACTAGGAGGCAACACTAGTGCGGTAAGGAAGCACAGCATGGGTGGACGTGCTTAGGAAGAGCATCCACACTCGGACGTTGTTCCCAGCAGCGTCCACCTCTGGACGTCCTAGTAGATAGCGTCCATCCTATTTTTCTACTTCTACTCATGATTTCCTACTTATTTAATTTCAAGGATAATAATTATCATAAATAGAAAATGGTTTTGCTAAATTTTTGGTGACACATTTTCTGGTTGATTACAGTCAGTTTTTGAGCCGTTAGATCAGGGTTGATTAGAGTCAGTTTTTGTGCCATTAGATCGGATATGGCTTTGTGCTAGCATACTTAATTACACATAACTACCTGTGTTTGACAAGTTTCAGGACACTGGATTAGCGCTCTACTGGAGGACTTAGTTACTAATTTATTTTCTTCTCATTGCATGCACTCAAGTATCAGATGTCCTGATATTTGTACTGACTAGCAAAACACATAGGCTCTCACACGAGAAATTCTAGTTTATTGTCAGTGTCAGAGACATATCTCCTATACATGAGTTCGTGGTATATGAAAATATCATATACCTAATAGTATACGAGAAGGTATTCTTTGGTTAAGGAAATATGACGGATAAAAAAAATTATCTTTCCAGAATAAAAGGTGTTCCGGATAAAGAAGAAGAAGCGGAGTCCTACTCAGACACTACAAGGACTATTCGGATCGTATCCATACTTGTCTCCTAGTTCTACTTATACAAGGGGGCATCCAAGGGTATAAATAAATGACCCCCTAGGAGAAGAGGTATAGGCCAACATATGTCAAGTCAGAATAAAAGCCAATACAAGTCTAGCCAGACCCAATCTAGAGCCACAAAGGCCGATATGAGGTAGCTAGAGCTACCTCCAATCTCACCGAATTCATATTCGAGAAAGAAGACTACTGTGGTTATCGACCATGTGTGAGAGCTCCATGCCGCAAGCCGACCCCGACTAGATTAGGTCATCCCAACTATCACACTTGTCTAATACTGATATATAAAGGCTACACGGGCTTCGACGAACAAGAGTAGGACTATGACCTATCAGTTTAGGGGCTGGAACATGTATAAAAATCTTTGTCTCCTGTCTCTTTTACCTCAGTCTCACGTATACCCTGATTCCAACGATCCCCATACTCTACAAATATTGTGATCTGTGTATAGCCCGTCGACAGTGGTGCGCTAGGTAGGGGACTTGGTGCTTCAAGGTTTCGACAAGATGAGTTCAAGAGCTAGATTTTCCGATGAGGACTTCTATGACCGTCCTGGCATGGGAGATCCAACCCAGCCGGCGTTCACTTATGTCCAGGTCGGAACCATCGTCTTCCCGGTGTTCGCTGCCATCCCGATCTCATCCCTTTTCCTACAGCAGCCATCTTTCCGACAAATGCCGAGAACGAGGTGCCGACAACCAATCTACTAGCGGATCTTCCGACAAAACATTCTTCGACGACTTTGGACCTGGGAAATATGATCCGACCAGAGTGCGTTCTCCTATAGAGCGAGACCCTCATCATCTCAATCTTCATCAAGACATTGCCCTATGGATTTTTTGACGAGGGATACTTCAATGACTTTGGCCCTAGGAGATCTGACTCGACCAGAGTACGTTCCCCGACCAGATCGGAATCATCATCGCCAACAAATCAATCTATCAAAATCGACCAAGCTTTAATACGTCACCGCCGTGGGTTTCCGACAAGGGATACTTCGACGATTTCGGCTGTGGGAGATATAACCCAACCGGAGTATGTCCCCTTTAGATCAGGACCATCGCCACCAACAAATCAATCTACTAGGATCAACAAAACTTTAAGACATCGCTGCCGCGGAGGACATCAGTTCACTATTGTCGTTTACAAGGTCTAGATCCGGATCGACCACCTCCGAACCGACATACACCGCCAAAAGTCCAACAAATTATCATCATCTGACAAAGAAGCCACCACCATCCATGCATGCGGTGTGAAGTGCTATGCTACACGGAATATCGCGGCGCACCAACTGCACTTGAAATCATATCAGCCTACCAGAGTTGTGGATTTGACCGATCAAATAAATGTGGACCGGCCAATAAACACACATGATGCATACGTATGTCTTATGAAATAAGATCAGTACATACACATGGAAAGTTACCAAGAGGTCGTCACATGCATTGATCGTCAGCCATGTAAAAACAAGGCATTTAGTAAGATTAATTCCTTAATTAATCTACTAATTTCGTAGATATATCCGCATATATCTACACAGGTACGCAATATTTTGTATAAAATTTACCGTACCTATTTTCAGATCAATAATTTATTATGTTTATCCCCAGAATATTTTTTATACAATATCTATTGTGCAAGTGTTTCCTCTCTTAGGCCAACTACGGTCTAATACTGGGGGTTTGCTCTGTTTTTCTGTACAAATCATGCTTACTTACAGTAAATATAGTACCCAATATTTAATCTGAATTTGTTCATTATGTCCGGATAATACTAGAAAATTTATACAATTTTTTGAGTACGTACTTGGTATTATCTGCTATATATCTTGCCTTCTAGAAAATATTTTTTAGGACTAATCGAGCACCCTAGTAGGCAGAGGTCCAATACACCCCATTGTTGAGACCATTCTCGAACAAACGAGTAGTTGTCGGACCAAACCTACCAACAAACACCGATGACCTATCTCACATTTAGTACCGGTCACAACCCGGTCTATTTGTGAAAAGGTTGCTACATACAATCTCCTCACGAGCGTTGTCGGCTTGATCACCTAGCATAATTGTGAACGGACGTCCGATATGCTTATAAGTTGGGTATGTGAGTCATGCTGGTCACATGAGATGCACATATAATAACCAACTCAAGCACTCCTAAAAGTGGTCCTCGACTAGCGTTGTAGTGATCTCATTGACTCTACAAATCTTTTACGAGTGGTCGAGTACGACTACAAACTTGGTCTTCGACCAGCATTGTAGCGATTCTCCCACCACTTCTACGAGTGACCGAGTACAACTATATGCCTGGTTCTCAACCAGCGTGGTAGCGATCTCACCAACTCTACAAATCTTCTACGAGTGGTCGAGTACGACTACACATCTAGTTTTCAACTAGCGCTGTAGCGATCTCGCGAACACTACGAATCTTCTACGAGTGGTCGAGTATGACTACACATCTGGTTCTCGACCAACGTGTAGCGATCTCATCAACTCTATAAATTTTCTATGAGTGGTCAAGTACGTCTATACATCGGGTTCTCAACTAGCATGGTAGCGATCTCGCTAACTCTACAAATAATCTATGAGTGGTCGAGTACGACTACACACTTGGTTCTCGACCAGCGTTGTAGCGATTGTCTCACCACCTTTACGAATGATCAACTATGACTACACACCTGGTTCTCGACCAGCGTTGTAGCGATTCTCCCACCATCTCTACGAGTGGTCGAGTACGACTACACATCTGATTCTCAATCAGCGTGGTAGCGATCTCGCCAACTCTACAAATAATCTATGAGTGATCGAGTACGATAACATATCTGGTTCTCAGCCAACGTTGTAGTGATCTCACCAACTCTCCAAATATTCTACGAGTGATCGAGTACGACTACACACCTAGTTCTCAACCAGCGTGGTAGCGATCTCACCAACTCTAAAAATATTCTACGAGTGGTCGAGTACGACTACACACCTGGTTCTCGACCAGCGTTGTAACGACTCTCTCACCACCTTTGCGAGTTGTCAAGTACGACTACACATCTGGTCCTCAAACAGCGTGGTAGCGATTCTTCCATCACCTCTGCAAGTGGTCGAGTACGACTATGCGTCTGGTTCTCGACCAATGTGTGTGGAGTTCCTACCATCTTCGTGCATTAATCTATGTAAGTTTTTAATATAAATTAAATGTGCAATATTTATCCGTTGATCCTCTTTTATCATATCGCTAGTGGTTGGAGTTGTTTCTTATCGACCTATTACGTTAAGTCTAACTAGTCACCGGGTCTTAGCACTTTTGCCGGAGACGCCTGGCACTACTGGGCTAGTCGGACGCTAAGAGTCAAACGACCATGTCAGAATTGGTCATGTTAGAGTACCCACTGTAACGTATTAACTAGCCGTGTAATCGGGAATTGGTTTTCCCAACTTTACAGCTGGGGGCTAGGAATTCACTTCTGCACCTTAGTTTGTATGAGATTCAAGCTGCTTTTGTGAAAAAATTTCCATAAAACCAGCTGGGGGCTAGGAATTCGCTTCTTCACCTTAGTTTGTTATGAGATTCAAGCTGCTTTTGTGAAAAACTTTCCATAAAAACAGCTGAGGGCTAGGGAGAGTATCTAACTACATTCAGCTAAAGGCAACTCTGGTGAGAGTACTCGTTTATTGGCACACGTACATACAATTTATTTTTAATATTTTTAATTTATATCATATTACTCCCAAGCTTTCGCTCGGGGGCTTTTCTATCTAATAATTTGTTCTGAGAATTAATTTTAGGAAAATCAGATATCAGAGCAATTGGTTTTCTTGGGTAACAGAGACTAGTTGGAGGCTTTATAGTAGTCGACATCTTGTCTTGACTCAATAAAGCTCAAACTGATAATTCTTGTTCTCAACTAACACACGTATACTGGTCCTAGGGCTTGAAATTTATTTCAAACTAGATGGATGCCAGATTAGTGGATTCAAGTTCAAATCGAGTTTTCGGTCTAGGAGAAGAGAAGGACTTTGTCGCGTACTCTGCACCTACTCGGTTGTTCGAGAACGGTTGCATGAGTTCGACAAGGGTTATGTACAGGATATTTGAACAAAAATGCTATAGCATGGTCGCATATTTTCTGACCTCAATCCAAATTCAACAATGGTCATGTTCTCTATCATGGCGAGGAAAGATGACTTATCGGAAATTTCATGCTAACCTAGTATTCCAAAAACGGCTAGGTGATTCTGACAATGATGGATCTTTGGGCTACATGGTCAAGAATGCTAGTCCGATCAGTTGCATTGAGGTCTAGGGCTACCGTCAGTTTTAAGAATAATGCATATCTCCTATACATGGGTTCGTGGTATACAGAAATACCATATACCTAATAGTATACAAGAAAGTATCCTTCGGTTAAGGAAATACGATGGATAAAGAAGAAAATTATCTTTCCAGAATAGAAGGTGTTCCGGATAAAGAAGGAGAAGCGGAATCCTACTCGGACACTACAAAAACTACTCGGATCATATTCATACTTGTCTCTCTAGTTTTACTTGGACAAGGGGACATCCGAGGGTATAAATACAAGACCCCCTAGGAGAAGAGGGGGGAGGCCAACATATGCCATGTTAGAATAAGAACCAATAAAAGCCTAAACAGACCCAATCTAGAGCCACAAAGGCCGACAAGAGGGATCTAGTGCTACCTCCAATCTCGCCTAGTTCATATTCGAGGAAGAAGACTACTCTAACCATCGACCACGTGTGAGAGCTCTATTCCGCCAAGCTAACCCCAACTAGATTAGGTCATCCCACATATTGTACTCATGTGATACTGATATATAAAGACAATACTGCCTTCGGCCAACATGAGTAGGCTTATTACCTGTCAGTTAAGGGGCCCAGACCTGTATAAAAATTTTTGTCTCCCGTCTCTTTTACCTTAATCTCACATAAACTCTGGTTCCAACGATCCCCAGACTCTATAAATACCGTGGTCGGTGTATAGCCCGTCGACATTTACGTTCTATTATTAGCCGAGGAAGATGTAGAGAAAATTATACTGTAATTACAATATACTTACACTGCACTTACACTATACCTACACTATAGTTATACTGTAATTACACTGTAACTACGATTCCTAATTTTGAGTAAATTTGTTTCTATTTTATTTTAAATTTTCTAAACTACTAGTAAATTAGATTATGTTTTCTCTTCAATCTACTACTAGCTTGCATGCAACGCAATTTTTCTATGCTTACGTTATTTTGATGTAATGATTTGGTGTTATTGTTTAAGTACATACAGAGTTTCATTGATCAACCAGGCCGGGCAGTCCATGGTTGGAAGCCCACTAATCTTGGTCATTCGGTATGGATCACACAGTTAAAAAAATTTCGACTGCAATTTGCTCGTTTTGTGTCGACATTTTTTTAGATGGTCTCCAAAAAAAATTTGGGGTTTACATCATAGAAGGCGGTTGCAAAAACATTGACAAAAGTTACACATTGGGGTGGCCATACGATTTATATGGATAATTCTATTTGGTTTCTTCGGTTTTCATAATTTTGATTTTCTAAAAATTCCACTAGATGTTATTTTCGAGAAAATACAAACTGCACCGAATAAACTGTGTTTTTTTCAGTTTGGTTTACGGTTTTACCAAACAAACGTGGCAACAACTCACGGTGAAATTCAAATACGCAACAAATATCTAGCATAGATTCTCTCATTTATAACGGGTCATCTGTAACGGGCTACTGAGAACTGTTACATACTCACTCATCTGTAACGAGCGGCATAAACGGCTGTTACAGATGGGCATCCCAATCTTCAGCCATTATAGATGACCACTTATCTGTAACGGTTCATCGTAGAGAGTCGTTACAGATGCAAGCCCTAACATCTGTAACGGCTGTAGACTTGGAGCCGTTACAGATGAGGGATAATCTGTAACGGCTGATCATAGAGAGCTGTTTCAGATGTGAGCACTTATCTCTAACGGCTCTCTTTTATGCGCCGTTACATATGACCCCTCATCTATAACGGCTCGTTATAGAGAGCCGTTAGAGATTTGATACCCTCATCTATAACGGCTTCTTATTGAGAGCCGTTACAGATATATTTTCACTAGTGAATATAAAAAACCAACTTGTCTGAATGAACATCTCACTCCTACCAATTTTTGTTGCTAAGAGAGTGGGAGGGAAGGCAAAAATTTGCTCTACTCTATGGTGATTTTTTTAATATTTTCATCGTAAAACAAATCATAAGGCCTCAGTTCTTGTACATATTTCTAATATGCAATTTTTTTTTAGTTTGACAGATGGACCGTAGTTGGATGTATGCGAGTCATGCAAACGAAGATTATATGAATGGTGTATCTGAATTTTTGTATGCCGCAGAGTTGGAAAGAGCGATTAGCGGAAACAAGTATATGCCTTGTCCATGTGTTGATTGTTTGAAGATAAAGATGAAGTACAGGCTCATTTTATAAGAAGAGGTTTTATGAAGAAGTGTACCTGTTGGACAAAACACGATCAGACGGCAATTGTTGATGGTGATGGTGGTGAAGCTAGCAATGCATCTGATGAGGAGGATGACCACCAAGATCATAATTATGGCAACATATTTGTTTCCTCTTCTCCTATAGGAGTTGAAAGTTTTGATGTTGATAATTGTCTAGAAGAAATGTTACGTGATGCAGAGGATTCTAGTTACAAAGGAAAAGATTATGAGAAGTTTACCCGGTTGGTTATAGATCAAGAGACTTCTTTGTACAATGGTTGTAAACCAAAGTACACAAGATTATCAGTTGTGCTAGAACTTATGAAGCTTAAGGCAAGTAATGGATGGACAAATAAAAGTTTTAGTGAGCTAATGGTAGGTGTCATTCTATTTTGGTTGTTCACTAGACAAGCCATACTATTCATTAGTCGCACTAACTAATCTTATAAATGTGTAGGAAGAACTAAGTGTCGAGTCCTCGCAAGGTGAGGTTGAATCAACGCCAACCGATGATGTACTCACAAGGGCTCTCGGAAAACCAGAACACACTGGACGAACTAGAGGGTACGGCAGTCAAGTTCCTTGGAAGGTTGGCCTAAGTTCCTCATCATACAAGAAGAAGCGCAAGCTCAAGCAAGAGGAACTTGATGAATTACGAGCGGAGTTTGACAGAGAACTCTATGAAGAGGTGTCACGGCTGCGATCAGAATTCTCCCAAGAACAAGTTCAAGGAACTCATGCGCCACCACCGACACAACCACCACATGTAAGCCCACAAAGGAATAGCAGTTGTGCATCTACAGGATTGGAGCCCATGATAAAAGATGACCCATATGCAGTCGACATGCTCGAGCAGGCAACACCATGCATCCTTAAAGTTGAAGTGACACCATCATTTGCTGTGGAGGCAACCAAGGGGAAGGCATACCCTCCGCTGAATGCAGAGACAATTCACCATGCTCAAGTACGTGATGGGTATGCGAGAGTGTTGGTGGACCATGTGTTAGATCAATGGGACAACTATCCTTTAGATCTACCAACTGAATATTTAACAACTTTAGGGGAAGCAAGAGGATCCTTTGTCCAGTGGCCCAAAAAGCATATCATCATCGAGATGGTCCCTCGTCCATCAGATAAGCAACCTGAAGTGCATGCTCTAGAAAGTTGTCCTCCCATTGCCCCTTGGGATGACCCATCATGGGATTTGGGCATTGACTTGGACAAAGAAGTTCCAATCCCACCACGACGTCCTTCAAAGATCGCAAAGGCTATAACAGCTCCGCCGCAAAAGGTTTCAAAGAGAGCTTCAAAGGGAAAGGCCAAAGTCACAACCTTGGTAAAGCAAAAGGATCAACAGTTATCGACGGAGTTTGTGAATGGTTCTCCATTAGTCACCAATCATGTGTGGAAGACGATGGGGGTTGCTTGCCAGAAGCTCCACAAGCGTTACATTACTGCAACCATGACCAGGCCAATAGAGAAATATCGTTCATTGGTCAACATGGGATTGAACCATTCCAATCATATCCCCACCCTTTGATTGTGGAGTTCAGTGACTTGTATGACTTGTACCATCTTGGCGCGCTTGACACAAGCCTTGTTAAAGTGTTCGAATTGTAAGTATTTATTCCTTTCAAACCTATCAATAAACTTGCAAATATTATTTCTTGTTAACAAATTAGACATTTTCAGGAGTATCTAGCTATGAGCAAGGAAGAGCAATCATCCGGTTGGTTTTCTTGACCCAGAAATGGTGCCTAAATAACATTGAGGCCATGTTTAAGAAATCCATTACTATGTCTTATAGTGCATGATTTTTCACCAAGACAAGGAGTATATCATGTTTCCATACAACCAAGGGTAAGTTAAAGCAGAAACTATGATTCTGGGAATAATTTGGAAGGTCAAATACTTTAATCACACTAATTCGTTGCAGGTTTCATTGGATCCTTGTGGTCTTTGATACCAAAATGAAATAAGCTCATTTACCTTGACTCCTTCCATAAAGGCAATCACACTTACCATCCTCTTAGTAATTTGATGCAAGAAGCATGGAATAGCTACGTCCGTCAAGGAGGCAAGCACAAAACTGGTTGTGACTCCCTAGGATTCGTTGAGAAAGTTAAATGCCCACAACAACCCGAAACAAGGAATACTTGTGCTTCCTATGTATTCCACCACATGAACAAGTTGTTACAGGTGACGAATTCTGATCTTGAGGTTGATGGGGAAAAATAATTAATGACCCTAATCATTCTAAATACAATTACTATAGACATATGCTAATATGACTCAACTTCTGATTACAGGAGCGCTCATGGAATACGGAGGGTATCAACCTCGACACCCTTAGAGAACAGTTGGCAGAGTTCATCATTTTTAATGGCGTGAGCAGAAATGGAGCTTTCTCTGGTTGTCCATGTGTGGTTCCAACTTAATCTGGAACTTTGCTATTGTGTCTCCAAGTTAAACTACACGTATTTATGGCTAATCAATGTGCAATAGTCTTGCTTTGGTACAGTCCACGTGTGAAGACTTGTAATAATTCATCTTTACCTTTCTATATATATATGTGAACCTAAGACTTGTAATAATTCATCTCTAGCTTGCTATATATTTATGTGAACCCAAGTATGTTGAACTTTGTAATCTATTATGTTCTATTTATATCTTTCCTTGCTACAACTTATAACAATTTGGTTGTTGTTATTTGCCTCTAGTTTGCATCAATTTAATGGATGTCATATATTTGTGAAGTGCTTGAAATGAAATTTTGAAGTAATATGTGAGAAATGGATATGTGATATGTGTGAATTGTATGAATTGCATGAAATGAAAATTTGATGTAATTTTGATGCAATGTGAGATATTGGGGGTAATTAGGGTAAAAATATGGGCATATATGGGTGTGTTTCTGTGCAGGGGTATAAAATTATATGAAAAATATAAAAAAATATTTTTGTTATTCTTGTTATCTGTAACGGCTCATGAACCGTAGCAGTTATAGATGATACCCTCATCTATAACGGCTCTAGAAGGAAAACCGTTACAGATGAGACACTTATTTATAACGGCTCGTGAACATTAGCTGTTAGAGATGGGAGTGTCATCCATTACAGATGAGTGTCATATGTAATGGTCGCCCAGCCGTTATAGATGACATGTCACATCTGTAACTCTTGGGTTGTAACGGATGCCCGAACCGTTATGGATGACATTCTTCAGCCGTCACAGATAACTAGGTTTGTGCTAGAAATCATCGTCATACGGCACAAGACACCACATCAAGAATCATGGAGACTAAAGAGATTACAAGAGCAGTGGGCCGGCGACGCATGGTGACTGGGCCTGGTTTGGTGCATGACATGGGGTGAGCAGGTAGTTCGATGGCCTGGAAGATTCACATGTCAGTAGGCTTTGGGCTTTAGGTGAACTGATGTGGGAGTGTACTTCGATTACTTAGTTTCTTTGGTTCCTGAGAATAGAAAACCGAACAAAGAAAACGGTTTTGCTAGATTTTTATACTATATATTAGATCTGCTTTTTTGCAGCCAAAATCGCAGCACGCACACCACAAGGATTTGACCTAGCGATCGACCTCATGTACGCTAGCATCCACTACTAGCCAACCGAGCAAGGGTTCTTTTTTCTGTTAGTTACATATAACTTAAGTTACAAGTTACAATGCTACTGTACTATATTTATAATGTAATTATATTGTAGCCATCCCGAGAAGGCAACAAATCTTTTACCCCTCTCCTCGAAAACCGTGCAAAGACTAAAGCTTTATATATTTTGATATGGAGTGCGTTCAGGGGCGGACCCAGACTAAACTTTTGGGGGGCACATGTAAATATTATCCTAACTCAATATCAATTAAAAAAACATATAACAACAAAAAAAAATACATGTCAAATAAACTAACCTTATAGCCTATGCATAAAATATAACATAATGGATTGCAAAGGATAACGTATGTTTCGAATAGCGTTATTATCTGTAAAAAGAGAATATAAAATAATTAGGACAAGCTGCTAATTAATTAAAATTGATAAAAAAACATAAAAAAAGAGATAGTTTACCAATATTACACTTCATTATTCCCACGACGCTCTTTCATCTTATGAAAACGATCAACCATAACCTCATTACTAATTGCATCTAACAATTTCTTTTCCACAAAGCAAACGAGACTATTACTCAAATGCGAATCACCAATCTTGTTACGCAAAGCATTTTTCACAAACTTCATAGCTGAGAAACACCTCTCAACAGTCGCAGTAGCTACAGGCAAAGTAAGCGCTAGCTTCAAAAGACGATATACCAAAGGATAAGAGAGGTCTTTTCTTGTAGCAACCATCAATTTAGCTAGATCACACATATTTTCCAAGCTTGCAAACCGTTTATCATGTACTACATTATCTATGTAGAGGCCAAGTTCATGCTCAAGGGTCACTATATCGTTGTCATTAAAATCCTTTGGATAGAACTCTGCAAACTTCATCAACTTTTCCTTGTCAAAAGTACGAAACAAATCACTAGGCCCCAAAGCAGACATATTTGTGAGCAATTCGGAATTCACATCATTAAATCTATTATTGAACTTTTCACCTAAGAGAGCCAAAACAGCAAAGAAGCAATCAACCCAATAATGGTGCTCATTGGTAATACCTGTCTTTTGCCTAGGTTTTCTGGAATTTATGTAATCTTTCTCCATATCCAATACTGAGATATCATATTCCCCACAAAATAAATATACCTCATTCAAAAGAGAATGCCACCCTTCATCAGTTCTAAGCTTTTCCAACTCCCGTTTAGTTGATGCCACATCTGAAATTGCATTCAAAATATCTCTATCTTTCCTTTGTAATGTTTTTGAAAGCCCATTTGTTAAAGCTAAAATAAGCATCATCATATGTAAAAAGAATGCAAAATCAAAGCACTGAAAATATTTTAGAAGCCCATTGGCTTGACGCCTTTTGTAAATATCAGTGCCATCTTCCTCAACATATTCTAGTACCTTAAGTACCGAAGCAAACATCTTTGACAAACTCACCAAAGTTTTATAATGAGAGTTCCATCGAGTGTCACCTGGCCTTTGAAGAGAAAGTTCTTGATTTAGCCCAGTTCCTGTAGCAATCTCACCCCGTCCAATTGCTTTCCTCACTTCCTCTTGGTGATACTCTCGAAGTTTATCCTTTCTCTTGCAAGAAGAACCAACTACATTCAACAAAACCGATACCATATCGAAGAAATCACCAACATCAAATATTTAACCTGATAAGATGCTCAGTTTTCTGTCCCTGATGCAACAAGTACCGGCATACATCAATTGCTGCATTTAACCTGATAAGATGCCCAGTTTCCTAAATTTGGCTTTGTTTATTCAAAGCTGCAGAGATTGACTGATCTTGCCTCATTAGATCCTCACAGTTCTTAAGTGTCCTATTGTGGAAACTATTGCGATCACCAACATGAGTAACCAACCTCTCTGTTTTGTTCCAAGAGTTGAACCCTTCTATTACAAATGCATCATGTCCGTGCTGAGTATATTTAATGGTGTCCCTAAATAAATAGCAACACAAACAATAGGCTTTGTCTTCCTTATCGCTATACTCTAGCCAATTACCATACTTATCATACCAATCTGGATTGAACCGCCTCTTCTTACTCCCAATTTGCTTAGACGGAAACACCAAATCACGAGGTTGATATGGTCCCCATAGCAAGTACTTTCTCCTTATTTCTTCTTGTTGATTAGGATGGTAATCTACCATTCTCTTCCCTTTACTTGGATCCCTAGAAAGCTTTTCCAAATCAATTAGTTGAGGTATTGATGCATTTGCACTTGAGCTCTCTACATTGCTATTTGATTTTCTCTTCAAAAATCTATCCATTATCTTCTTCTAACAAAAATAAAAGAAATAAGATAACCTAAATTAGTAATTACAATTTAACTAAATTAGTCTTTAGGTATTTAGTTATTTACCTCAGCAGTAGCAGGAGGGGCTTCTTGCCTTCTTCAGTTCTTCCTCTGCTTCTTCCTCCGGAGCGGAGAGGAGGGGCCGGGGAGGCCACCGGCCGGGGCGGCGACGCGAGGAGGAGGGGCCAGGGCGGCCGGGGCGGCACCATGCGACGCGGGCAGGCGGCGGCGGAGCCGCGAGCGCGAGGAGGCGAGGAGCGGCCGCCGGCCGGGGCGGCGGAGCGGGGAGGAGCGGTCGGGGCGGCGGCGCGGGGAGGAGGGGCCGGAGCGGCCGGGGCGACGGCGCAGCCGCACGGGGAGGAGGGGCCAGGGTGGCCGGGGCGGCACCGTGCGAGGCGGCGGTGGCGCCGCGAGGAGGCGAGGAGCAGCCGGGGGCTCGAGGCCCGGGGCGGCGGAGCGGGGAGGACCGAAGGAGGCGAGGAGCGGCCGGGGCGGGGGCGGCGAGCCGTCGGCGCACGGCCGCACGCGCGTTCCAGATCTGGAGCCCTGGAGGAGAGAAATGAAGGATGGAGTTGAGAATCACTGATTCACTGGGGGCCTATCCGAAAATTTACTGGGGCCCAAAATTTTTTTCCTATACAAGGTATACTGGGGGCCCAAAATTTGACTGGGGGCAAGTGCCCCCACAGCCCACTGTATGGGTCCGCCCCTGAGTGCATTACGTGGTATCTTGGTCAAATATCAGTGGTACACATGGAGTGGATCTCCTCCCCTTCTCCCTCCACAACACAAAGTCTATATGGCATATTTATTGTTCAACTTATTTATTATTCACCCTATCTCAAAATGTAAGCATTTTATAGATTTTCACGGAAATTAAGAAAGTATGTGAAGTTGAGTGTGGTGGAAGCTTGTGATTGGTTAAGAAGAGAAAGTAGACAGAGAAATTAAAGAAAGAAGGTTGTAATTCGTTAAGATCAGAGGATAGGTGACAAAATAGCTATCCTTTAGAACAAATTTGACTACCGTGGTATATGTCTGGTATCATAAGGAAAAATTGTAAAGGGAAGTTATTCTTCAGTTCTTTAATTTAGTAATCTATCAGGGATGGATCAATGATTAAAAACTTATGAGGAAATTAAATTACACTACGATGACGGATCCTGAGACCTGAGATAGAAAAATCCTAATGTAGTTGAAACAACCTGGATACCGACACTACTACAGATTTGATTTTTCTGAACGAGACCCTCGATAGGTTACAGACAGGTCATAAGTGCTCCGGCCTACAAAAATCGCTTCCCCGGTGGGCGGTTGATGGGCCACATGCGATAATCTATTATCTCATGTGGTCGCTTAAGAAGCCTACATGCGATAATAGTCGTATTATCGTAGGCAGGCCTCTTAAGCAGCTGCATGCGATAATACATGTGCCCCTTAAGGCGCCCGCATGCGATAATACGGCTATTACTGCATGCGGGCCTTTTAAGGGATCGCATGCAACAATTCATCTTCCCATGTGGTTCCTTAAGAGGCCCACATGCGATGATAGCTCTTATATCTATCCCCAGCTCGAGCAGCAGCCATCCGAACCCGACGTTTCTCTCTCCAAAACGAAGCAACAAGTAGGGGGGAGCTTTTCAACTTAAAATCTTTGCTTGAACTTCATATAGGAGGTTACATACTTGCCTTCCTCTTTCATTTGCCTTCATTTATTTCAAATTTCATCGGTGCAATGCAACTAATTTTGCAATTTTGGAAATGGACTTTTTGAGCTATTTTGCAAATTTTAGCTTAAATATAATGTATAGATGACCAAATTGTTATTGTAATCACCAGTGCATACCACTTCAATGTAATGTTGGTTTAATTTTTAGGAGATACATGTTTTTTAGGAGATGGATCGAGCATGGATGTACGAGACGTGAAGAACGATTCCAGCATTTATGAAGGAAGCATCCAAATTTGTTGACCAAGCCAAGGCACATGCTTTGAGGGACAATAGGAAGAACATTTTGTGTCCGTGCTTTGATTGTAATAATCATAACTTATTGAGAGACCCCAATACAATATTGGGGTACTTAGTGGAGCGTGGATTTAAGGAGGATTACAAGGTTTGGACATATCACGAGGAAACAGCCATTCCTGAAGGTGACGGTAATGTGAAATGTGAAGAGACTTGTTTTCCCTTTGATGCGGCAGAAGATTTTACAGTTGAGGATATGCCCCGTGATACGATGGATGAAATTGGTCGCACTGGTAGTGATGATTCTGAGGCTGATTTGATCCAGAGGATATGTTGCGCCACACTGAACCAAAGGTTCTAATGGGTACAACACGAGGGTTAGACAATTGAGAGGCATTACAGAAGTCAACGAAGGATTTTTTTTACGACGAAACCAAGGGTTGCAATAAGGATTATATAGTGTCGCATTCGATGCTTGAACTTCTCAGATTGAAGGATAGGCACGGATGGTCCGATAGCACCTTCAACAATTTGATTGGTCTCTTAAGAGTTTTACTTCCTAAGCCTAACTTCTTGCCATCCAATACGTATCAGGCAAAGAAACTCATATGTCCATTATCTCTAGGTGTTCAAAAGATTCATGCATGTGTAAATCACTATGTACTATATTGCAAGGAATATGCAGACTTACACAGTCGCCCAACCTATGGGACAAGTCGGTACAAAACGGGTAACGGGTCCTCTAATAGTGAGGTTGTCGACCCAGATTATACAAAGAAAAATATTCTAGCCATGTTACTGTGGTACCACCCAGTGAAAGATCGCATGAAGCACCAGTTCTCAAACCCTAATGACGTCGAGTTGATGAGATAGCATCAAGAGAACCGAAAGACAGATTGTATGATTCCACACTCCGCCGATGCTTGCCATTGGAAGAAAATTGATTCAATACATCCAGAATTTGCTAAGGATACATGAAATGTAAGGTTTGTGGTTAGCACGAGAATAAACTCATTTGCTGACCTAAACAGCTCACACAGCACTTGGCCAATCCTGCTCACCATGTACAACCTTCCTACATGGATTTATCAGAAGCAGAAGTACATTCTGTTGACTATCCTTATATAAGGCCCAAATCAACTTGGCATCGACATAGACCTATTTCTTGAACCTTTTATGGAGGATATGAAAGATTTATGGAAAGAAGGGCTACGAGTGCGGGATGAATACTAACGGGAGTACTTTACTCTGTGTGCTATCATATTCATGACAATCAATAACCTACCCGCGAACTTTTCCCTCTATGGTCAAATTAAAGGGAAGACTAGGGGTGAGTTCGTTCCCTGAGTTTCCCAACTCACCCTTCTCGTTTTCCGCGCGCACGCTTTTCAAACTGCTAAATGGTATGTTTTTTGCAAAAAGTTTCTATACAAAAGTTGCTTAAAAAAATCAAATTAATCCATTTTTAAAAAAATTAACTAATACTTAATTAATCATGCGCTAATGGGCCGTTCCGTTTTCCATGAGCACTATGTTTCTTATGAAAAGCAACCAACGAACACAGCGTAGAAGTCTAATCTATCTTGACAAAACTTCATATATATATATATCTAACGTCATCAAGCAAGATAGTTTACATGCGGCATCGACGGTTCTTACCCTAGAAACACAAGTATCGTACGATAGCCAAATTTTTTGATACGACAGTAGAGAACGAGACTGCCATTGCAACACGAAGTGGTACTGTTGTCTTCGATATGACAAAGAATATTAAGGTCGTATTCAGGAAGGGAAAGAAGAAGGCGAGCAAGAGGAAGAAAGCAGCGGAGGAAAATACGTTGAAGCACTCAATCTTCTTGAAGTACTTGTCATATTGGAAGGACCTGAAGATTCGTCGTGCCATTAATGTCATGCACCTCAAGAAGAATGTGTTCGAGAGCACCATCAGTACCTTACTAAACATCCTGAGTAAGACGAAGGATGGACTGAAGTCACATAACGACCTAGTAAATTTGGACATACGAAAAGACCTTCTAGCAAAAGAGCTGGCAAATAGGAAAGTCGAGATTCCTCCTGCTTGCTACTCCAAGACACTCGAAGGGAAAAAGACTTTCTGTAGATATTTGCATGGGGTGAGAGTGCCTAATGGTTTTTCATCGAACATTAGGAACTTAGTCTCAATGAAAGATTTGACCATCTCTGGATACACTGCTCATGACTATCATAGGGTGCTAACGGTCTTCCTTCCTATTGCTATAGGACAGTCAAGCCAGTTCACACTAAGGTAGTGATAACAAAATTGTGTTACTTTTTTAATCGAATTTCCCAGAAGGTATTTCATCCTTTGGAATTAGGACTACACTAGAAATTCACAATCGAGACAGCTTGCTAGCTTGAGATGTATTTTCCATCATCTTTATTTAGATATAATGGAGCATCTCATTGTTCACATCGTCCCTCAGATTATTGAACTTGGTCCACTATACTTGCATCAAATGTGGGTGTACGAGCAGTACATGTCGATTCTAGAAGGTTATGTCCGCAATCGTGCTCACCCAGAGGGATCGATCATAGAGGGGTACACAACTGAAGAGGTGGTTGTGTGCTGCATAGATTACATAAAGGATGTCAATTTCATTGGGATACCCATGGCTAGACACGAGGGAAGGTTAACTGGGAAGGGAACCGTAGGCAAAAAATGCTTCTTTGATAATGATTACAAGCAGTAGCAGAGGCCCACAATAGTGTACTGCAACAGCTCGCTGTCGTGGAGCCCTATATTGAATAACACATGAATGAGATCAGTGCCTTCAACGCCGGGCAGTTTGCTGATTAGCTCTCAAAAGAACAAAGGTGTCTCTTTCCTTAATGGTTGAATGATCAAAACCTGTCGGTTGGTGAATCCTTGGAGGAAAAACTTTAGAAAGGCTGGCATCTAGCCCATCAAGTCTAGTGAACTCATGGCAAGTGTACGACATCAACGGATATACATTTTACACGATAACAAAGGATAAGAAAAGCTCAGCCCAGAATAGTGGGTTCGTGTCAAAGCGTTCGACACAACAATCGAGAAGAAATCGTACTACGGGACCATATAAAAAATTTGGAAACTTGATTACAAACTAAACATCCGGATCCATGTGCTTGAATGCCAATGAGTGAAAGATACAATAGGCGTTTCCCTAGATAACTATGGCCTAATGATTGTGGATCACAGTAAAATAGGCCACAAGGATGATCCGTAGGTCTTCGCTGAGCGTGTTGCACAGGTTTTCTATGTCAAGGACCCTTCGGATGAGAAGATGAGTATTATTGTATCCAGAAAACAATACATCATAGGCATCGACAACATTGAAGATGCAGTTGATTACAACTAGTACGATGACCTACCATTATTCACCGATCTTTCTAATCGCATCAAGCGCATAGAGCGAACGCTTAATGAAGAAAAGATTCTGTATGTGTGGGCCAATGGTGTTGCAAAAACTGTTAAACGATACTTTCTTTTCATAATGAAGCTGTTTTAGATATCTATATATCATAGAGAAACTTATGTAACGAATATGTCATGAACGTGTTAAGATGAATATTAATTGGAAGGACATGTGCGTTCCTGTAATTTTGTAGAGAAAGCAGTTGACTCTAATAACTTCACATAGGTAGTTTGCGACCATTTTTAAATATTATTAGAATAGTAATCAATTAGTTATGCATTTTGAAAATTTTAATAAACATTTGAAAATGATCTTTGCATGCGTGCGGCATAACAGCCCACACGTGAAAGTGTTCTTCGCAAGCGGACATGTTATGAGGCCTGCACGCAAAGTTCATTTTCTTATGCGGGCAGTTATGCCGCCCACATGCGATAATCAAGGCCTATATGTAGCCCACGTGGGACATGGAAAATTTCTAAGTTTGGAGGCTACGAAACACTAACCACCGAGCTGCCAAAATTTTGCACGCCTGCCATCGCCTCTCCTCGCGCCACCTCGTTGCCATCACTCGCTGCACTGACCTGGCACCAGCCTTCGACTTGCTGCCATGGATGCCGCGTCCCCTTTGTCCCCATGTCGGCCGCCACCTCGTCAGCATCCTCATCCCCACCAACGACTTCACCGCTCGCTGCAACGCCACCTCTCGTCCACACCGGCCACCTCCTCAATGACCCCGGCACGTGCCGACCTCCTCCCCACCTACCCGCAAAGGCGATGACCTCACCGGTAACCTCACCGACCACGCCGGCATCCGCACCGACCATGCCAGCCACCTCCTCACCGAGCCCGCACTGGCCACCTTCTCACCGACCTCACCGGCCTCCTTCTCACCATGCCAGTACTTTGATTATTCTCCAAGTTAAATTTTGTGAGAATTTGTGATGTGCAAATATGTGATGTGATAATTAGTGATGTGCAAATTTGTGATAAGATTTTTTATGTGAAATTAGTCGATTGGGAGATGGTGAGATGTAGTAAATTAATGTGAAAATTCAAGATCATAAGATGTTTAAATTTGTATTTGCTAAAATTAGAGATGTGGAAATTAGAGTTGTGAAATTTTGAAATGTGAAAATTTGTGATGCGAAAATTTGTGATGTAAAAATTAGAGACGTGAAAATAAGAGATGTGGAAAATTAGAGATGTGAAAATAAGAGATGTGCAAATTAGAGCTGTGGAAATTAGAGTTGTGAAAATTCGAGATGCGAAAACTAGAGATGTGAAATTTTTTTGTCGTGAGATGAGAAGCGAAAATTTTAATTTTTAGATGAGTTGTGGTAAATTTAATGTTTATATTTGACATGTCATATTTTCATTTCATTGTTATAATGAATTTGTAATGTGCTAAATTTGAGATTCAATACTTTTGATTATGAAGAATGACCATACAACAAATGTCGAATGATAAAGTTCCATCTGAGGCACCTGTAGTACCTAAAGGAAGAGAAGTTCTAGACAAAGCTGGTAACATAGAGCATGATAAGGCGTCTAGCGAAGACACGTGGCGCACCCCTAGCGACCCTCTTCTGATAGAAATTACGCAAGTGACCCCTCGCAACGATGACCCCGACTATGTACCTATCAAGCAGACAATAAGTCCGAAACATTGTTAGCCCATTTGTTAACTAGCCAGTGGAGAGATCGTAGGTGCCTAATGGTTCTTAATGACGTGTTCATGCAGATGGTTACACGGCATCACTCAAAACAAAAGGCAACCCAGACTGCTACCGTACCTAAAGTAGAGCTGGACATAGCCACATACGCCCTTGACCCTACGAACACGTCGAAAAGTGCAGGAGCACATGCAAAAAGAAGACGCAGTGAGAGAAGTAAGAACCAGCTACCGAAGGACACCTGTTACATAACTGCTCTCAACCGGGATGGGAAGCCCATCGAGCCAAAGGTGGTGATGTCCAAGTTTAGCAACACATGCGGAACTTTGGCCAGAATTCACAGGCCATTAAATATAGAGTTTTGGGAGAAGGTAGAAGACAGCGTTAAGACCCTGCTGTGGGATGAGTTGCAAAGATATCTAGTTTATCCACCTGGTTCAAAGGTTAGGAGGAGGGAGTATGCCTTAAAAAAAATAGGAGACCGCTGAAGATAGGGGAAGTCCGATATGAACATATACTTGTTAACACCAAAATTTGGTAAGATTCTCTAGTGGATTCGGTTAAGGAAAAAAGTCGAGCAGCCGATGGAAGCTTATCCAGAAGAGACCAAGTTCAAGAAGGAATCGTGAAAACCACGGCATGACAGCTTGATTTATCTATTAATTAGGAAGGATTTATTTTTAGAAAAAATTTCTTAGAGTCCAATCAGAACTTGTATTTTTACTTTATCTTTAGGAAAGTGTAAGTCGTGTCCAATTAGGACTATTATCGGCCTATGGGTATAAATATGTACACCCGGGGTCTTTGTAATTTATCTCTCAAATCAATAGAACTTTTGGCGCATTATCACTCTCTTTTCCAAGGTTTTTTTTTTACTATCGGTGGAAGTTGGCACCAAACGTAGGGTTGTATCGGCTTCGATCTGAAGCGAAGGGCTAAGTCCTAAGTTCCGCCGGCCCTAACAATTGTATCGGCTATATTGGTATTGTTCAAGGCTACATTGCTTCAATCTCTTAGATTACTCTACTTCAATCGGTATCATTGCCTACTTGATATCTCAATTCTATCTTTAATTGCATTGTGTTTAGAGACGCATCAGTTTAGTTGAGACTGTCTCGGTTAGGTCCGATCTTCTGATTTAATCAATATATCTCTATAGTCACAGTGTCGTTTTAGATAGATTCGTTATATCCATCACATTAGATAGATTTATCGACTCATTAAGTATTAGATTATCATATACAATCTCATGCTGCATCGGTTAGGTCCAACCAATTAGATTGGTATTGATAATCTAAGTCTTGTTAAGCCAATAGGTTCATGCTAATGTTTCATCGGAGGGTTAGCCAATCTTATCTGGTGTGTTAGATTTTTCTTTGATGGTTTTACTGTCTTAGTTAAATTTAATACATGACCACTTTGATCGGTGTCATATCAGCTTGCTTAAATCTATCAAAAAATTATAAACCTTATGCTATATCGATTGGGTTTGACCTATGGGGTTGTGGTTGTAAATTAGATTTACTTAAGTCAGTAGGCATCAATCATTATTTCGTCGGGGTTTCAGTCGATGAGTTATCTAAATATTTTTTAAGTGTTGCATCGGCTTAAAAGGATTATATACAAGACGGGAGTTCGAGTTCTTGTCAGATTCGATTGAAGAAATTGAAGGTATTACTAAAAGGAGATCGGATTTGAGAAGGAAGCGACGTGTATCTATTAGTTAGGCATAATTATTTATTCTTCTTTTTTATAATTTTAGGAAACATTGATTAGAGTCCGATTCGGGCTTGTAATGTTTATTTTATCCTTAAGAAAGTTTGTATCGTGTCTGATGTGGACTAGTTTTTGCTCATAGGTACAAATATGTACACCTAGGGTCTTGTAAAATAACAATAGTTCAATACACACTTTCGACGCATCGCCACCTTCTCACGAGGTTTATTTTCAACGAGTTCTTGTCTTCGAGTTGGGCTACATTGGTTAGATTTGATCTCCATCAAGAAGTAAGTTCCGTCTATAGTTGCTTGTATCGACAGGGCTAAGGCTTCCATCGGTTAAGTTCGACACTCTAAACCGGTCGATATAAGCGCTAATTTATCATATACATTGCTTAATTTAAGTCAATAGTATCATTTACTTAAATCGGTTAATTCTACTTGGATTTGCTGATATCGGATAAATAGTTCTTGTTAATTTAGATTGATTAATATATCTACCACCCTAAAAAACAATCAAAGGTTTGTTTAGACCTTATTATTTTGATTATAACTTAGTGCTACATCAATTAGGTTTGACCTACTAAGTTATTATCAAAATTGTAAGAACTAACTTGCTCTTTGCTTGCCGATAAGGGTAGTATCGGGGTTTCAGCCGATCTTACCTGATATGACTATTTCGTTTTAAGATTATATAATGTCTTTAACTTAATGAGTTATATCTATCATCTTATATAAGTTTATCAACCCTTTAAATCTATCTCACTGTCTTGGTTAGGTCCGATCTGTTAAGATTGTAGCTTATTTAATAGATTTAATCAATGTTGATATTCTTATATAAGGCTGTATCGGAGCTATAGTCGCTACGTTATCTTTTGCTACTCAAGTTACTTCATCGGCTATGATATAAGTTCATATAATTATTAATTCATTTGATATTTCTTATTGGCAACTAATACTGCGTTGGTTAGGTCCAATCTATCATAGTTGCTAGTACTTAAGGAAAAGATTAAATTAACAATTGCATGTTACTTGTCTCTACAGTCGATCGTGGTTGCCTTGGGTTTAATCTGAATTTATCTGCACATCGGTTAGTATCTAGATCATATAATTGTATAACAATTGACCTTAATATCATCAATCTTATGCTGCATCGATTGGGTTCGACCTATAGGATTTATTTTGTTAAAGAAAAGTTATTTATGATTATGTTCAATTTAGATATAGTCTATGAACAGTATCTTTTATAATTCATAGCCGATTCATTCGTGCATCGGCTGATATGACACGACATCAACCTATCGGCCGATCAGCTATCATTTTCTAACATTTGCCTTTGTTTATCTTATTGGTTACAGGATCAAACCAACTGGCATGCCCTGAACCCGAAGCTTTTGGACCTGCACAGTAAAGAAAATCTTCCAGGTCGCTGTGTTTTGCATCATAATACTACGTTCAACAGAACAAGTCCCCATTCATAGATTACGGCAATAACACACGGGAAGAATGGGATAAGTTTGTCGCGAAGATGATAACACCAGAAGCTTTGGTGAGAGAAAAAATATGTCAGACCTTACTAAGAAAAACAAATATCCGCACCGATTGGGTTCAAGCGGATACGTGCTGGCCGCGTAGATCAATTAAGACAAACAGAACAAAAGTTTGCAGCACAAGGTAAACCCCTGCTGGTCGACCCCCTAAAGGAACGGAGCAAGAATAGGCTATGGGCATGAAGCACGAGACATGTCATGGAGGATGGCGAGATCCTGTTCGAGGATCCTAAGATCGAGTAGGTGACCTCCAGTTTGCAGTAGATCATCGAGAATGAGAAATCATGGAAAAAAGGGAGAACGAGAAATCAATGAAAAAAAGGAGAACGACCACCTCACAGTTGTATTGGGCAAACCCGAACACTATGGTAGGGTAAGAGGTCTATCATCAAAAGTGAGTTGAAAGGAAGGGTTTCCACAGTACGCCAAGAGTTATAAGAAGCGGGACAGATACAGAGAGAAGTTGGAAGACAAAATAGCCACACAAGTGAAGCAACATTTCTACTCTCTAGTGGCTCAAAATCCATTTCCATTCCAACACTATTTCTTGAATCCTAGGAAACCGCTCAAGCGTCCCAACAAACTGCTCAGATGCCAAACAGTATCGAGTCAGTTGAAACAACCCCCCTACCCCGTGGATGTAATCACCGCTCTGACTCCGTGTAGTATCATCGTTCCGATTGGTAGACTAGGAAGACAAAAGAGGTTGGTACTAGCTTAGCGATACCCAACCGACAATTCGACAACACCTCAATTCCGGATGACTATGCAAGGGTGCAAGTGGCTAAGGTCCATGCGAAGCATATCACGTTGGAGCTAGACATCCCTGAACCGGAGGGGATAGAACTTCTCGACGATGCAGTGAACTAGTTCATCTTGTGGCATCGTTGAGACAACATCTTAGCCGAACAGCCACCATCAACCCCAGCTCCATCCCAATCGATGACAGTTGTCGCTCCTGCACCGTCATCCCCACTAGGACCACCTTCTATACTAGCTTCCCCACATTCAATGGCGTCACCACACCATCCACAATCCCCACCTCGATCTCCTGCTCAAATCCCTTGCCCTCCCCCTCCACCACATATCGAACAACCTGTTCTCATTCACCAATCTCTGCCTACACCATAATCTGCTCTCGCCCAACAAATCCCACCTCCACAGGTAGCTGCATCTGGTTCCATTTCTACTACCCTTGAACCTCATCGACTCATACCAACAATTGTTTCCATGTACAACCCTAAGGAAATGTCAATAGATAAAGAGAGGTTCTTATTTTCGACCTTCAGGGGAGAGGTTCAACAAAGAAGAAGAAAGAAGGTGCTCATCAACCGTCGGATTCCCAGAAGTTAGTACTAGATTGCAAGGAGGACTTGCAAACTCTTGTATCTGCAGATGTGCCCAAAAATTAAAATATGGCAAGCCGTCCTTACTATGGAACATTATGAAATATCTACCATGGCAGATGAGGGTGATGCATGAATGGTACCTCAAGGTAGCTAGAAAGGGCCTCAGTTTCATTAGTGTCAAGGTCCCGCGTGACGCTTTCATGAGTGGGCCCAATGGTAATCGATTTCCATGACCTACACGCCTTCTTCAAGCTCGATAAAATGGACGTCAATCTCATTGCAACGTTTTGCGTATAAGTGTTTACTCTTGTTTGTTGTAAGTGAATATATGAAAGAAACTTCCATTTCATTTCACTTGCATTCCAAAGGTCACAATTCCATAACACGAAAAGAGCCAGGCAACTTGTAGGCTATTTCAACCCAACAAGGGTTTGCTAGACACAACACACTATACAGCTTCGTGCGGATCATCCAGAACTAAGTGATAAGACACTGAAGAAACAACAAGCATATATCAAGTAATTGCACAAGGAAAAAAAGATCAAGGTAGCAACCCATTTGAAAATAGCAATGCTATCGCAACAAGAAAAAAATGTCTTAATGATCCCTTACGCTTTCACATAACTAGCATCTCTTCCATTTGATTACTGTTTTTGCAGTAGTACAACATTACTAGCAAATGTCATCTCTAATTCATCTATCTTGTTTGTAGCGACCAATATATACTAAAACTGATATATCCGAGGGACCACTTAGTCATAGCGCTTGATCCGACACACTACGACAAGGAAACCTATATAGAGTTTATCATTATTCTGAATTTGAAAGTATTAACATGTCCCCTCAATACATAATTGCTTTTCTGAAATTTTTAAGTAACCCAAACAAATATTTTATCGTCATAGAGCACATAAGTATTACATCAGACATCACGGGCCAGTAAAGGATCTGCAGAGGACAAAGCTTAACATGAAGACAAACTGGTCAGTACCAATGTATGCCATTAACACAAATTGTTGTAATGGTTACTTTTTTATATTGACCGGTGTTATTATTATATTCGCAGTGTTTCAAGCAACCCCCGAGCACTCCTATATGGAAATTACGTGTGCGAGATGCTTAGAGCCAACGGGAGATACACAACAAACAACGATAACGTAAGTCCGAGATTGTTCTCTATACAAAGTATTTCGTCAAATTTTATTTCCTAACTTTCATTGTCTTCTTTTTTCACAGCACCCTCAAATACCTTATGTAACAAACCGGTTCGACAAACAGACAATTTTGAACTTATGCGCCGACCTGTGCCACTTTATCCGTCGTGGCTGCTGCAACAAATTAGGGAAATTCTCCGACGATGAGAGCCAAATGGTATTAGCAGAAAAATTCAAGCCCCTATAAAAGTAAAAGAAATTACATATGCAGTGAAAATATACTGTTTCATTTGTGTTGGAACAATCATTAACTTGTAATATATCAATTGTAATATATATGAGATAAACGTATTTACATATAAATGTTTTCTGTTTTATATATTGAAATCCTATTTATTTGACAATACAAGATTGTATTATGTGCAAAAACAACACGTTGGTTAGCACGTATACGTACCACTCAAAAATTCAATTATAAATAACGAAAAATATTGTATTACATAGGGACAGGACCTTTCCAAACAACATGTGAAGATCTATCTTCGTATGCATGCCTTTTAACGCGGTCGCATACAAAGGTCAATCTTCGCATGTAGCCGAGTTAAGAGGCTCGTCTGCGAATATCGATCTTCGCATGTGGTTGGGCCGGCTACATACAAAAAATGATGATCCCCTAAAATAAATTTTTATGTAGTAGTGCGATTTTCTCTAAACAAAATTAAAAATAAAAATCGGCATGCCTATGCTAAAAAAAAATCTGCATGCCGGCATTTAAGGAGACAAAAAATGTCGTGCCGACTTCAAGACATGATCGAACTAGAGAGAAAGCTGCGTGTCGGATCCAAAATTTCTCGGTCAATTATGTACTGATCCCAGCTGAGAAAAGGCCGTCATGGCCGGTGCAAAATCTGAGTAAAAGAATTAAAGCGACTCTTGGATTGGTAAAAAGTACACCTATTAAAAAGCTTGCATTGCTATATGTCAGCAATGCAATTGAGCGAGCATGTTAAGTGCAATGAAGGGCAGAAATCTTTTTCAGAAAAAGGTAAAGTCAACGGTTAATAATGTGCTCAAGGATAAACATCAGCCGGCCTACGGCAAAACTACACCTTCCAGTCATGCATATTCGACCCGACGCGATTGACTTTAACGATAAAATTTTATCATTTGTCTTATTTAAAAAATTTATGTTAATATTATTTAGTATATTATAACTTATTTTATTACTAAAAATATGTTAAATGTGACATATTTTTAATATTTGGATAATAGTCCAAATTTACAATCAAAGTCATCTACGTCATTTATGACCGGAGGGATTACTACCATACTACTTAGCAGATTTAGCTTAAAGAGAAAAGACTTTGATTTAGCTTAAAGATGGTTGGGTTGGGAGGGTGATTCGGGTGGAAAGAAATTAAAATAGAATATGATTGATGAAACAGACATGACTGTAAATAGTACTAGAAATGTTTATATTTTAGTATAAATTTTAAATGTTATATTTTAAAATGGATGGAGAAGCTTTATTCCCAAAACAAAAAGACGTCCCGCTATCATTTTTGTTTCCATTGCATAGAAATGCACTTACCCAAAAAAACGTAATACAAACATGCATTAACTTTGTCCCAAGTACTTTCTCTGTTTCAAAATTTCAAAATATATAGCTAGCCTTACCATTTAAATTTATCTCAAAATAATTGCTAGTTCTTCACCTATCATCTCATCTTAACCAATCATAACTTTCTGTTAATTAATTTATTCCACTTACTTTCTTATCTTAATCAATCACACTTTCATATGCTATCTTATATTCTTAAAACTGACTATATTTGAAAACGAGCGAGTATATATCATTTCCCCTCCAACCACCCATCACTCAAATCATTCCTCACCTTACTCCTAATTACCTTTCCACCCATAGACACCCCTCGTTTAATGAGAGGTATTTAAGTCATTTTCCCTTTTTCCTATAATTTATCTTTCCAATGCTACGGTTGCAATTTCTTAAGTACTACTCCCTTCATCCTATATTAAATTTATTTTTAGCTCATTTCATTTGTTCAAAAATAAGTTTATTTTTAAAGTAATTATTGCATCAGAGTTTATGATAGAAAATAATTATATTGAGAGTAGATAAATTAGGAAATAGTTGTATTGGGATTTCATAAAGCATGGATATTATTGTCTTTTTGTGTTTGTATTGATATGTGTGAGATGGGTAAAAAATAAATTTATTTTGCAACAGAGGGGTTCTATCTCTGTTTCAGAATGTAAGAAATTTTAGAGTTAAACACGATTATTAAAAAAATAGGTAAATTAATTGGGGAAAGATTATAATGGGTGAGAAGTGGAGATAGGTGAAAAAATAAATTGTGAAAAGTTATGATTGTTTAAAAAGATAATGTTGGTGAAAAAATTAGTATATTTTAAAACAAATTATGAGGACGTACTAACGCTAGCAAGGACCAAAATCAAAGTGGTGCAGCGATTAGCAAGGAGCAGTACTACTAGCTTTTCACATCCTCTAATTTACAGATAGGACGGTGCATTAGGGTTGGTGGCACCCGCGGAGTGGATGGTCGGCTTAACGAGAGCCATGCATTGCATGGACCAATTAATTGGCGCGCGTGTGCCTTTTTTCCTGCGTGGGGCCCCTGCACGCGGTGCCGTCCGGTCACATTGTGTGCAATAGGATGTACGGTACGTCAGTGCATGTTAGCGGCTTTGCTTGCCCTTTCGTTCCCGTGAAAGGCCGCCAAAACCATGCGCTCATGTCATGGATGCAACGAGATAGAACGGTGTGTACAATTGTAGTTTCTTATTGCGTGAAATAATCGTGTCGACTGGTTGTGCGTATGATTTGAGTCGATAACTCGATATGAAAGGGGATAAAAAAAAAGAATGTATGATTTCTAGATGATACGGAAGAGATGAAAAATGAACGAACAATTAAGACGAAATTTTAAACTTGTTTGGGGAAAAAAATTAAGAGAAACAAATTTTAGTCTACTTCTAGATGATACGTCCACCAACTCTTGGCAATGTCTAATTGTCAACTTTTATTTTCAAACCACATAAATATGCCCCCTCCGTTTGTTTGATCCGGATCAGTGACTAACCTAGTACAAGAATTACCGGGATCCCATACATAATAATTATCTAATTATTAGTTGATATATTAATTAATATAACATATTTTGGTTAGGATTGGATAAATTATCCAGGGTCCTATGACCCGGGTAATTGAACATGGGAGCGCCACTGATTATGGTTTTGACCTATATGATGGGGTGATGGCACCCGCTCGTAATGGTCAAAGAGAGAAATTACAAGATATGGGATTTAGTTTTGTCACAATCAAAGTCAAAACATTTTATAACAAGCCAGCTCTACGGTCAACTTTGGATCCCACAAGGACGCCATGTGGTTAAATTTAAAGTCATTTCCCAAGTGATCGAATAAAGAGAAAAGTTTTATCTGATTTAATGAGTTGAGGGACGAAATTAAATTAAAACATTTCTGGATTTAAGAAACAAGAAATAGAATTATTTATCCCTAGTGCTTTTACATGTTGGATTAGTTGATCGACGATGATGGCTGCTTGCATTTTTATGGTGGCCATCAGTACAATTGATATACTATCTAACCTCGTTCATAGTGAAGAGCGAGAATCACTACACCGGATTAGGTCATCTGTGACGGTCCCAGACCCTCACCTTTGACGGGTTTGGGCTTGGTCACAGACAAGTGGTCACTGGTGAGGACCAGTCACCTTTGACGGGTGGACGACCGTCACTGATGATAGTCACCTGTGACGGGCTAGAACTCTATGGCCCGTCAGAGGTAAGTGTCTCCGCTAGCCCATGCCATTTTGCAACCCGTCACAGATGACTCACCTGTGACAGGTCGAAGTGTAAAAACCGTCACTGGTATTGTTACCTGTGACGGCTTATATGTTCAAAGCCGTCACTGGTATTGTTACCTGTGACGGCTTTTTAATTGTGAACCGTCAGTGATGAGGTACATCCAGAAAAAAAATAATTTGTAAATATTGGCTAGCCTCAGGATTTGCTAGCCATGCCCTCTGGAAAAATTTAAGAATCACATGCAATATATATACATACATATATCTCCAGTTTCAGCCCATTACATTCAAACTAATATCACACATGCATGGAATCCAAGTTGTCACCAGAAAACCATATACATTCATACACATGCATTGCAAGTTCTCACAAGACATAAACTTGACACAGCCACAAACTTGCACAATTTTGGTCATTACTCAAGAAACCGCACTTACCCGAGTTTCTTGTATCCTATTCGTTTTGAACCTCCACGATGACCTGTCATTTTTAAAAAGGGAGGAAACAATTAAACGGTACAAACATAAACACCACACATGAACACAGTGGTGTGATAATTTCATAACAAGGGAACTAAATAGAAATTCTCGTCATAAATAGGCGATTGCACATATGAAAGTAAATTACATAGCACTCCATACCACAGAATCATAAAAAACAACATTTGTTTACATCACAAGAAATTAGAAAAATGTTTTGTCCACGACATCACATGTAGGCCAAATCATCTATTTGACGCAAAAACGTCCTTTCTTGTTCATTATTTCGGCAAGAATAAATGCGCAAATTTGGCCTCTAATAGCGGGGGGGTTAATGGCCGAAATCTTCCATCCAGCTCTAGATTTCTGTTCAATAAGACAGAGGTTAGCATGTTTACAAGATTAATGTTGGTAGTGAAATGATCGAATCCGCTATTAGCACCAACCTCAGGGTCGAAATCGTTCACCTGTTCTAGAATGGTTGTCATGTGGTGGCACACGTGGAAACCACACTGGTCTCCGATCTGTTGTGCGCATGCGAACTTAGTGTCATGGTAAAGGTCATCCTTGCCCTCCTTGTGCCTACCACCCTTTGCCACATATGGTCCCCAAGCCATATTGACGGCATCGGTGATTGCAGAAAAATCATAATCTTTCGCCTTATTGGAGTTAAGGTAGTACACCCTATTCCATTTAGGTACAATGACCAATAGAATCCAATGTGACCTGCGCAATGGTTATGTAGCATTAGTAATAAGAACTTTAGCTTCGAAAAAAATACACAAAGGGTGATGTCTTCTTACTCCTGATTGTGTGCGCACATGATGTACTCCTTGTCTTGGTGGGCCCACAAGCACCGGTTTATATAGTCAACCACCTCATCAAGCTTACTTTGTAGAGTGAGCTCGTTGACCATCGATGGATCAAGGAAGCCAACATGATTACCGAGGCGGCGACTCTCGATCCAACACAACCTTAAAACATGTATGTGTTAGCACTAATTTAGGAGCTATTCCATTAATATCACAAGGAGGAATGTTGAACTTACAATNACCTGCATTAGGACTGAACCAAGTATGTGCATAATAATTCAATGATCCACCCATCCAGGTTGGGATGAACAAGTGATCGTGGAACCTCTGCTTTCCCGATTCATATGATGATGCTTTGAAGTTATAAAAAGCATCAGGCTCCATGCCTGTTAAGCCCCAAGCATCAATACATTGAAAACAATCCACTTCTGTAACTTAGTCTAGTTCATATGCAGATCATAGTTTATGGAGTACTACATAAATGCAACAATTTTGATCACAGAATAGTGAATATTAAACAAAATTATACAAGTTTGTAATATACCAAACTTGTCATGTTTAACTACTTTAAGATTCAGATCATCTTTCCAAGCTTCATAAGAACCAAAAGTCAAATGACTCCTGCTACAATGCCCAGAACTACAACGATGACTGATCAAAACACTAGTATGGCTGACATGGGAGTTCAAGCTCAAAACTTATCCAGATCCAAATTGTTTATCTACTATATGTCTGACCAAAAGACGGTCAAACCTTTTATATCTATTTTTGATGATAAACCTTTTCTTATAAGTCAATTACTCAGTCATCTATGAACACTGTGCTACAGCTTAAAAAAAAGTTTTAAGGTTTATAATATATTAATCATGTAGTAATGGAGTGTCTTCTCCGGTAAGCCATAGGGCTAATTGCTGTAACATCTAAATGGAACATGACCTACTTGCTTTGCACTATATACTCCATGACTCCATCTACAAATAATTAAATCCATATAATTTTAGGTTTTCTCTCCTCCTTGAAGTTTTGAGGTTTATAACTATACTCCTCAAACTCATACTTAAAATATACATCTAAAAAAAGTAACAAAATTAATATTACAGGTTAAATAGGATTAGAAAATATATATTGGTAACTGCTTGTGATTTTTTCTTGCATTTTTTTAGATGTATAGATATTTGTGTTAACTAGGGGAGCCATATACCTTCACCTTGGAGCTATACACCTCTGACCTCTGAACAAACACTATGAGGTGACGATAAAAGAAATTCTTGCTATTGCCAATCATAAACTTGCTTTTTTAAAGTTTTACCTCTCAGACAATGGGAGGTATATACCTCTCAAGGATAAAAGAAAACCTCTAAAGATTATTACATGCATTTGGGAGAATATTGACAATTGACATATTGTGTAGTCAGAGTCACTCGCAGTAGTGATGGGCAAATGAGTATTATTCTGTACTATTCATCTATTCATACAATTTATTCTTCTTTATTAACTGCTGATGCCTATATTTCCACTAACGTTAATCGGTTGAGTATGTTTGTCCGTATATACCTTACTAATTTGTTCGTGTGAAATACTATATATGATCAGCTAGCATCTGTCGCTGCTGCTATGGGCATATATATATATATATATACTTGTTTGATCGGTGTAACATATATTCATATATATACCAAACGCCACGCCGTATTTTTCATGTGGTCGGGTACGGACTCGGTTCAGAGAGAACGATGCCTTGCGTCTTGAACGAATGTCTGCCGCTCAAAGGCCATCGGAGGTCTGGGTATTATGGACTTGAGGATGACTGGCTTCGCTCTACGCCTGCGCTGGCTCTGGAACTGATTGTGCTGATGTTTTGGTAGCACATGTTTTACAGTAATGGTGATTAATTTCTACTGAAAATGGACTGTACTTAAAGAGTAGTAATTCTTTCTGATGTTAACTTACATTTCACATCAAAAGCACTATTAGCTTGATAAGCATCCATCTGACATGTTTCGTATTTTTTTCAAAACAAATATTTTCATGAATTGGTAGGACTTGACTTCCAATATGTTGTTTGTAGTACAATCTTCACTGCAGAGATGTCTGACCAGCAAGAACCATCCGTTTCGGGGGGGACAAGTGGTCGAACTACATCCAGGCGTAACCCAAGGACCCAGAATCGCCTACCGACCACCCGACAAGCTATAACTGAGGTGATGCAAGTGGTAGGCCAAGGCACCAAGGAAAGTCATAGGAAGATGGTCCAATAGTTGCGGGCGGGTCGCACGTGACCATTTCGGTATCTTACATAAAGATATCGCTCACGTCCCAGATGATGAGAAAGAGCGAGCCTGGACAGCATTAGTGAAATGGTTCGCCTACCCCGCTGAGGCGGAAGAAAGACTTAAGCGGAAGGCATATCAGAAGATGGGCAAGGCATGGAAGAATTGGAAGTGGAAGCTTTTGTCAGAATATGTCATCCCCCCCGGTAATCGGACTCCCTTTGAAGAGTACCCGCAAATTACGGAGACGATGTGGGACGAGTTCAAAGCGCTGAAAAGCAATCAAGAGTTTAGGGACTCAAGTGAGGCCCATCGCTTACTACAGCAACGGAACGAGCACCCACATCGGCTCGGCACGGCGGGGTACATAGGGAAAGAGGAAATTTGGGCTGCGGAGGATGAAGCTGCAGCTGCAGCGAATGTCCCTGCCCCTTTCTCTGACATCCCTGAACAACGAGCTCGTAACTGGGTTCGGGCAAGGGGTAAGGTCAACGAAGACGGTAGCACTACATTTCCGAACCAAAATGATGCCGTCGTCGTACAAGAAATAGTAAGTTTCCTTGTAACATCTCTATAGTATAACTGTAGTAATTAACTTTATTAACTATATGTAATGATTGTGTTTCTTCATCTCTATAGATTCGATTGGTTGCCGAACATACTTCGCAAAGCGAGGTGGAGTCCGCGCCGATGAGGAGGGAAGATGACATCCTCACGAAGGCGTTGGGAACTGCAGAACATCCTGGCAGGACTCGCGGCGTCGGCTCCGATGTTTCATGGAAGCATGGGTTGCCACAGTATAGCTCTCAATATCGGAAAAGGAAAGCCTCTAAAGAAGAGAGGGATGCCAGGATGAAGGAGCAGCTGAAGGTGGAGGTCATTCAGGAGCTTAAGCAAGATATGGACGCCAGGGTCGAAGAAAGGGTGGCCCAGGTCCTCGCAAATATGAATATAGCTCGAGGGCGTGACTTTGCGACACATCCAACTCCACATGCACATGTCGACGCGAGCCCGTCACAACACAAGAGTAGTTGTGCATCCACAGAGGTGCCTAACGTCGCAGTCGCACCAGCTCCGGTGGACCTCATAGAGGTAATTTGATCTGTACTATCCTTCGCCTTTGAAAAGCCTCAATCTTTACATGTCTTACTATTAATGGGTTTCATTACAATGCAGGACGCATCGCCGTGTACTCTAGTGGTTAGGGTCACACAGACCTTTGCTTCAGAAGTCGCACAGGGCATGGCTTACAAACCCTCGGACACAGATAGGGTGCACAACTCAGTCCTCTTGCCAGGGTATGCCAAGGTGTCGGTGGATTCGGTGATGACCAATTGGATGTCATATCCACTGCCTGTGCCCCCCAACGATGAAATTGTTACTTTGGGCGATGCGCGAAAGACGTACATACAATGGCCCAAGGCAGACATTACCTTCACTGTGACTCAAGAGATACCTCTTCCAAGTCGGCCGACCAACCGAGATACTCCTAAGTCCCAACTATCAATTGAGGCTCCTCGTGGACCGGCAATGACGGAACCACTTGATCCCTAGCCACTTTGCATGGATTTGGCTGATATAACTGTTGCCTTGACTCCAATTAAGACCACACGCAAGGCCGAGAGCTCCCCACCTTTGGTGAAGAGACTTAAAGGTGAAAAGCCACGGGGCAAAGGCAAGGGGAAGGTCGTGGCCCATAGACAACGTGTGCCAACACAATTTCAACTAGGCATGCCATTGGTGGAAGACAATGTGTTGGCCGTGATGGGTATTGCTTGCCGAGAGCTACACAAACAATACATGGAGCTAAGCAATGCCAAGCGGAAAATGAGGGAGTCTTCGATAGTTGGACATCACGACCACCAGCCATTCCTATCAACACCGGCCTATATAACTATAGGCTTTGATGACCTCTTCGACCTGTTCAGGATTCGAAAGTTGGACACTGGACTTCTAAAATGCTACTCATTGTAAGTTCAACATTCCTCCTTGTGATATTAATGGAATAGCTCCTAAATTAGTGCTAACACATACATGTTTTAAGGTTGTGTTGGATCGAGAGTCGCCGCCTCGGTAATCATGTTGGCTTCCTTGATCCATCGATGGTCAACGAGCTCACTCTACAAAGTAAGCTTGATGAGGTGGTTGACTATATAAACCGGTGCTTGTGGGCCCACCAAGACAAGGAGTACATCATGTGCGCACACAATCAGGAGTAAGAAGACATCACCCTTTGTGTATTTTTTTCGAAGCTAAAGTTCTTATTACTAATGCTACATAACCATTGCGCAGGTCACATTGGATTCTATTGGTCATTGTACCTAAATGGAATAGGGTGTACTACCTTAACTCCAATAAGGCGAAAGATTATGATTTTTCTGCAATCACCGATGCCGTCAATATGGCTTGGGGACCATATGTGGCAAAGGGTGGTAGGCACAAGGAGGGCAAGGATGACCTTTACCATGACACTAAGTTCGCATGCGCACAACAGATCGGAGACCAGTGTGGTTTCCACGTGTGCCACCACATGACAACCATTCTAGAACAGGTGAACGATTTCGACCCTGAGGTTGGTGCTAATAGCGGATTCGATCATTTCACTACCAACATTAATCTTGTAAACATGCTAACCTCTGTCTTATTGAACAGAAATCTAGAGCTGGATGGAAGATTTCGGCCATTAACCCCCCCGCTATTAGAGGCCAAATTTGCGCATTTATTCTTGCCGAAATAATGAACAAGAAAGGACGTTTTTGCGTCAAATAGATGATTTGGCCTACATGTGATGTCGTGGACAAAACATTTTTCTAATTTCTTGTGATGTAAACAAATGTTGTTTTTTATGATTCTGTGGTATGGAGTGCTATGTAATTTACTTTCATATGTGCAATCGCCTATTTATGACGAGAATTTCTATTTAGTTCCCTTGTTATGAAATTATCACACCACTGTGTTCATGTGTGGTGTTTATGTTTGTACCGTTTAATTGTTTCCTCCCTTTTTAAAAATGACAGGTCATCGTGGAGGTTCAAAACGAATAGGATACAAGAAACTCGGGTAAGTGCGGTTTCTTGAGTAATGACCAAAATTGTGCAAGTTTGTGGCTGTGTCAAGTTTATGTCTTGTGAGAACTTGCAATGCATGTGTATGAATGTATATGGTTTTCTGGTGACAACTTGGATTCCATGCATGTGTGATATTAGTTTGAATGTAATGGGCTGAAACTGGAGATATATGTATGTATATATATTGCATGTGATTCTTAAATTTTTCCAGAGGGCATGGCTAGCAAATCCTGAGGCTAGCCAATATTTACAAATTATTTTTTTTCTGGATGTACCTCATCACTGACGGTTCACAATTAAAAAGCCGTCACAGGTAACAATACCAGTGACGGCTTTGAACATATAAGCCGTCACAGGTAACAATACCAGTGACGGTTTTTACACTTCGACCTGTCACAGGTGAGTCATCTGTGACGGGTTGCAAAATGGCATGGGCTAGCGGAGACACTTACCTCTGACGGGCCATAGAGTTCTAGCCCGTCACAGGTGACTATCATCAGTGACGGGTGCACGGGGAGGTGTTCCATTATATCAAAAAACGTAGGCGGAAAGTACATCTCAAGATGACACAGGGTTTTCACAATTTCTGCCTGTAGTTCATCCAGGCCCTCGGGATCAATAATCCTCTGGCCAATTGCATTGAAGAAGGAACACAATCGCATTATCGTGTGTCGCACTTTAGGTGGCAAAATATTCCTGATGGCAACAGGCAGAAGCTGTGTGATAAGGATGTGGCAATCATGCGACTTCATTCCAACCAATTTAAGCTCGTCCAATGAAACGAACTTACTAATTCTCGATGAGTAGCCGGATGGAACCTTAATACCACTAAGACATGTGAGCATATCCTTCTTCTCATCCATCGAAAGAGTGTAGCAGGCTGGAGGAAGGAATACCCTTCCGGACTCCGTTGTTAAAGGATGTAGCTCAGAACGAATACTCAACTCTTCCAAATCTCGTCTGGCATTCAAACCATCCTTTGTGCTACCTGGATTAAGCAGTAATCCGAGAAGACTCTCACAGACATTCTTCTCGACATGCATCAAATCTATGCAATGGCGGACCTCCAGATGCTTCCAGTACGGTAATCTCCAGAATATAGATTTTTTCTTCCACATGCTCTTCTCTTTTCTGTTCCTAGCTTTCTTTTTTTTCCAAAGTCATTTGTGATTTCGCTAACTAAATTTTCAACTTCAATCCCAGTTTTATCCAGCGGGGGCCCAGCAACCTCTATGTGTCCACTGAAATTCTTCCTCATATTTCTGTAAGGGTGATACCTTGGGAGAAATCTCCTGTGACCCATGTAGACCATCTTGCGTGAATGCTTCAACCATTTGCTTCTTGTTTCGTCCATACACTCTGAACAAGCCTTTCTCCCTTTGACAGTTTGCCCCGAAAGGTTACCAAGGGCCGGATAATCATTTATGGTGCAAAACAGCATCGCGTGGAGGTTGAAGTACTCCCGTTTAGATGCGTCCCATGTCCGTGTGCCCTCATGCCATAGCCTATCAAAGTCATCGATTATCGGTTCAATGAACACATCGATATCATTGTCAGGTTGTCTTGGTCCTTGAACGAGCATGGCAAGCATAATATACTTCCTCTTGAAGCACAACCAGGGTGGAAGGTTATAGTTCACAAGAAGAACTGGCCATGTACTATGCCGACTGCTCAAATCACCAAATGGATTAATGCCGTCTGTACACATGGCGAAACGCATGTTTCTAGGGTCCTTTGCAAATTCAGGGAAAACTCTATCGATTATCCTCCATTGTACTGAATCTGCTAGGTGCCTCAGCTTACCATCGACCTTCCGTTCTTCAGCATGCCAGTGGACTAGCTCAGCTTGTTTCGGATTCGCAAACATTCTCTTCATGCGCTCAGCAATTGGCAAATACCACACCACTTTTGCGGGTCCACCCCTCTTTGACTTTCGACCTTCACCTTCAGTAGTGGCACGCTTGTATCTAGAAGCCCCACAGACAGGGCAAACATCAAAGTCTGCATATTGTTTGTAATACAAGATGCAGTCGTTCCTACAAGCATGAATTCTTTTCACCTCCAGACCCAACGGGCATAAGATTTTTTTTGCTTCGTATGTCGTCTGCGGAATCTGGTTTCCCTCCGGCAACAAATCCTTCAAGAACTCAAGAAGATCTGTAAAACTCTTGTCCGACCATCCGTTACTTGCCTTTAGCTTCATTAGTTCTAACACAGAGGATAACTTGCTGTACTTTGGCTTACACCCAGGATACAATGGCGTCTCAGAATCTGCCACCAACTTACTAAACTTCTCGAAATCCCTCTCACTATAATCTGGGTCTTCAACATCACGCAACATATCTGATAAAGTTTGAGGGTCCACATGTATGGCATCACCGCCTGATGGAGAAGGGACAAAAATACCATCTCCAACTGCTCTGTTGTTCTCAACTTCCGGCACTTCATCAGCTGCTACATCCGATGACTCTTGCTCCCCATGCTTGCTCCAACATTTGTACTTCTCCATGAATCCTCTACGGATCAGATGAGAATGAACCCATGCACTATTCTCAAACATCTTCTCATTCTTACAGTCTGCACATGGACAAAACATATATTTGCTCATCTTATTTTTCCTGTCATTATCCGCGAAACTAACGAATGCACTGACCCCCCCTCTATACTCATTAGAATCACGACGAATATTATACATCCAACTTCGGTCCATCTGCAAATAATAACATAACGAGAGTAAAAACAACATGCATAATACACATTACAAAAATAATACCTACTACATTTTCTTTTTTACCTTCATTTCCAACAAAATTTCGCCCCCCAAACCCTCCCACCCGAAATGTGAACAGTTCACTGGGTTGGGATGGAAGGTAGGTGGCAGCTTCGGGTATATATAGTGGTACAACTCACCTCAAACGGGTTAAGGTTTAAACCCGTTTGAGGTGAGTGAACCACACCTTTGACGGTTCATAAGAATGCGACCCGTCACAGGTAACAAGTCACCTGTGACGGGCCGGAAGTGGGAGCCGTCAGAGGTGAGAAATTTCTCACCTCTGACGGCTCCCACTTTCGGCCCGTCACAGATGACTTGTTACCTGTGACGGGTTTGAGAACGATGTCTCACCGATGACGGTGTGCCATAGGACCCGTCAAAGGTGACCCTCATTACTGACCAGTGCTAAAACCCGTCACAGATGTGCCGTCAAAGGTGTGAGGATCTGGCGTAGTGAATGTAGGTTGAAAAAATATCTAAAATTGACCGTTGGTGCATTTCAAGCTAAACTCAAGCGATTGAGACGGATCTATAGTAGCGATTAGTTCGGTGAGATGGAGACAAGAGGTGAGTTAGGATTTATCAGGCCAACCAATGGAAACGATGGACTCCAGATGAGATGATGAGTACTCTGCACTGAAGTTAATGAGGCCTCTTTAATTTGGAATGCAGGGATTTACATGATCTAGTTTAATTTCTCCGAAACTGATTGCTTGTGTAATAAGGGAGTGACCTTTCAAAGCAATGTCAGAAGGATGGTGGAACTTGTGGGAAAATTGAGGTTTGGTATCACTAAATTTCAATAACAAGATCTGAGGGCACAGTAATAGGAAAGCATTTCAGAAAATAAATTCGAAGATATTAATGGAAGCCTATCAATGTCCTATATCGGTAAAAATTAAAAGGGTAGTGAACGAGATCTAAAAATAGATGAATTGCTAGGACCAAGATTTAAATAGATTTAAGCCCTCTCGACGAGAGGTAATACCCTACTCCTGTTTAGAAATTATATTCGCCGAGTATATTATGATGATCTGACAATCGAGTTGTGGTATAGTTATTCGAATTAATATATGGGCCTTAGCCCAAATGGAGACTAATTCTTTGAAAAATCACAAAACCTCACTTCATGAGATGTCATGCATATGATGTTTAGTATCACCTTACCTATTCTAGGAGAGGAAGACCTCCTTGTAAGGGAGGATGCTCTTCTAATCACTTGAGACATGTGTGATGAAGAGAACAAGAGGAACACATGCATGCTCGCTCGCCTCATCTTGCCAGGCGAGGCGCTCACGCGGCATGCACGTGAATGGTCCGTCAAAATTGGTTCATCATCCTTACGCAGATGCGGCTTTCTTTTGCAATTTTGTTTTACTGCAAAATTCGATTTTGTTTTTTGGAAACACTCCGAATAATTCGATGTGTGGAGCGGCATAGAGTCCAGATAAGTTACGCGCGATTTATCCGGTTTAGTTACGTGGAGTGAAGATTGTATAGGTGTCCTAATCTCTCTCTATATAAACTGACCCGCCGCCTCCTCGCAACATACGCGAAATCAATCTAGGGTTTGCCTCCTCCTCTGTACTAAGTCGTTGCTCGTAGTCAACTCCATCTCATTTGTCGGCGTGCCCCGGCGATCGGGAGAACAGGTCTCCAGAAGCTTTCCCCTTCGACGTCCTACACCGGGAGAAGGCTGCAGTAAGGTTTTTGGGAAGCACTTCGTGCCACTGCTTGCTGGTTGTCCACCACGGCTCATCTTTCTTGTCACTCGGATGCTGTGCACCATCGTCAATGCCCGGTACTGCGAGTTATTCCTGCTATACAATTGAACGTCTAGAACCTTCGGTACGCTCGTGACGGAGCGAGGAGCTCCTCACCGGGAGACCGCGCGGGCCCCCCTTTGCCGGTTCGGCGGGAGCGCTAAGTGAGGTTCTTCGCCCTCGATCTGAGGAACGTCAGCGAGAGAGGAAACGCACAAAACACGGGCGACGTAGACTGGTTCGGGCCGCTGAGAAGCGTAACACCCTACTCCTGTGTTCTGGTGGATCTGAGGGTCTCCAGCAATACAAAGAGAGTTCGGTCCCCAGAGCGTATTCGCCGGAGTCCCCCCCCTTCTTTCCTAGGCCTGGGCCTCCTTTTATCTGGCAAGGGGTCACCACATGGGCCTCTAGCTGCCTAAGAAAGAAAACATTCTTTTTACAATCAGGGCTAGTCTATAGTCGGAAGTGACCTCTGACAGGCACGGTACACGCCTCCTGCCCCGCTCGCCAGCTCTCCCGGTGGACGCCCATTTCAACCTTCATTAAACGGCAAGCGACTTCCTTGCCATGCTTGCGCTGAAGTCTGGAATGGATCTGACCGGGACTGACATACCAACTTCAGGAGTTGGCATGCCGGCTCCGGCTAGGGACGAGAGCCAGGAGGCTCTCATCATTCTGACGGGACGGGGCGAGGCGTGCCACAGGCCGCCTGTCGTCACCTAACCCGCGATCTGACCGGTCTGTGACCGGTCATACACCGCGACCGGTCACGGACCGGATAAGCGTGCGCTGCGCCGCATTAAATGCGGCGTGGCGCGCTCGTCTGATCCGCTATAAATGCGGTTAGGTGAGCCCTGCTGTGCTCACCTAACCCACACACGTGGCGCCAAAATCACAGGGGGTCGGGGCGCCCCAGCCCTCGGGGCCGAAACGGGAGCGGCCCGACCCCTCGGGGAGACAGAGGGAGGGGTGGCCACGTCACCCTCGGGCCCGACCCCCCGAGGGGGTCGGGCCACGTGGGTGACCGCAGCTACTCAAGCCTCTAGTCATGATACCCCCGGTCCCATGTCACCAACAGTAGCCCCCGGCGTTACGCCAGGGCAACCGCCCCCCTCAGGGGAAGCGCTCGGGCGTGACGCCACTCCTTAGGCCCGGTGACAGGTGGGACCGGTCCCTACAGGCGGGCAGAAACCCAACGGTCGCGAATCGCGCGCATCGGCAAGAGAAAACCGAACGATAATAATGAGCGGCCTCTTTAAGACCGCTACATTACTCGAGCAGCGCGCGAATCGGGACGAGCCGGTTCGTTTCGCCTGGGGATATGATGATGGCGTTTGTCACGGTTGGCGAGCGTAGTTAATGCGCGCACGATCTGCCCCATCTCAACCGCCACGGCCGCACGTCTGCCGCGTGCGCCGCAAACGGGCGAGTGGGGTTAGTGGAGGCGTGGGCGCGAGAAACGAGGGGGCAAGGTAGTGGGCGCGGGAAGCGATGAGCCGGGCATAGCGTTGGCAAGGGTATAAAGACGCCGAGGAAGGGATTCGTTTCCTTCCTCTCGCCACTCTTCCCTTTGCCTTCGCCACCTGTGCCCTAACTCTTCGTTTGCTGTGCCCTACCCTTGCCGCACGCGCTCGCTCTCAAGCTCCTCCTCCGCCGGCGCCATGGCACGGGGCTCCGCACCGCTCGACGGTAGCGTGCTGCCGCCTTCCCGCATCACGAGCGAGAGGCAGGCCGGGCTGCCGCGCCGATTCATGCCGGAATCTGCCACCGGCCGGGAGGGGGTCGCGCTGGGCGAGGGACGCCCGGCGCCACACTACCCGGGGCGGTCCGTCTTCTTCCTCTCTTTCGCAATGGCGGGGCTGGTCCCGTCATTCTCTACTTTCTTCATGGACATTCTGGAGTTCTACGATCTCCAGATGGCGCACCTCACCCCCAACGCGATAATGACGTTGGCCATCTTCGCGCACCTGTGCGAGATGTTCATCGGGGTGCGCCCGTCTCTCCGGCTGTTCCGGTGGTTCTTCACCGTGCAGCCGGTGTCGCCGCCGACGGCAGTCGGTGGCTGCTACTTCCAGCCGCGGGGGCAGGTGCTGAACCGCTACATTCCCTGCGTCCTCCGCAAGAAGTGGGACGACTGGAAGAGCGATTGGTTCTACACCCCCCTCGCCGGCGAAGCGCGCCTCCGACTTCCGAGCCAGCCCCCGGCGCAGGCCTCCAGCTGGCGGGCGGCGGTGGATCTGGGGGACGGCTACGACGCCGTTCTTGACCGCCTGGCGGGTCTGCGATCCCAGGGGCTCACGGGGGCCATGGTGTTCGGCGACTACCTTCGTCGCCGGATCGCGCCGCTCCAGCGGCGCGCCCGAGGCGCCTGGGAGTACACCGGGCCCGAGGACCACGTGAGGACCCACCTGGGGCGAAAATGGGACTGGGACCCTGAGGACTTCAGGATGGTGGTCCAACGGGTGCTGAATCTCAGCTCCGTGGAGGCATCCCTCATCCCCCAAGGGGTCCTCCCCCTCTGCTGCGACCCAGAGCGCGCCAACATCCTGGCCATCATGCAGGTGGTCGGGGCGTCGGGGGAACGGGCCCCCCGAGGCCACGATGGCGCGGGCGGGAGCCGCAGGGGGGAACAATCTACCCCGGGAGGGGGTCGTGCTTCTGGGCCCCGCGACGGGGGCCCGGGGGGCAGCCGCCCCGCCGACGCCAGGGGGAAGAGGAAGCAGGGAGGTACTCCTCCCCCATCTCCTCCCCGAGGGGGCGGGGCGGTGCGTGCCAGCAGCAGGCGCCCAGAGGGTGCCGTGCCGGCGCCGCAGCCCGAGGGGGAGCGAAGGAAGAAACGGCTCCGCAAGATGGGGGAGAGCGAGCCATGCCGGGGGAGCCTCATCTCGCCCCCGAGGTGGTCGTTCAGCCGACCTCCCCGCAGGTTCGTTCCCACGCCCACTGCGGCCGTATCTACTCCCCAAGGCGAGTTTTTACTCACCCGCTTCTTTTTGTCTTTGGTTTTTCTTCTGCCTCAGCGAGATCCCGTCACGCCCCCCACGCCATTCCAAGTCCGGCCGGTCCGAGGCCGAGGAGACGGTGACCGCGGAGGCCCGGAGGCGAGAGGCTGACCGACGGGAAGCCGCGGACCGCCTCCGGGAAGCCGAGGAGGCCGCCCGGGAGGCCGCCCGGGTTCGCCAGGCCGAGGAGGCCGCTCGGGAGGAGGCCAGACTCCGCCGGGCCGAGGAGTCCGCCCGGGAGGCAGAGGCGGCGGGTGCACGCCGGGCAGCCTGCCAAGCCCCCGACCCGACTCCGCCCGAGACCATGACGACCCCCGAGGCCACCCACAACGAGGCCGCGGGCGCGCCGCCCGGGCCTGACGCCCCGGGCGACGCGCGGGACGAGCCAGCTTCGGGGGGCGCCCCCGAGGCCAGCACGCCGATCGGCGGGCCGAGCCGCGCGGCACCCACACCGAGGCGGCTCTCCCCTTTGCCTTCCGCTACCCCGCTGAGCGCGGAGCCCCTCCTGCAGGCCCTGGCCACCGCGAACAGCACGGTGCTGGACGGGCTAAGTGCCCAGATGGAGGCCCTGCAGGCGGAGCGGGCGGAGCTCGACGTGGCGTGGGCGCGCGTCGAGGAGGGGCGGCGCTCGGTGGAGGCCATGGTGGAGACGGGCCGCAAGGCCTACCGCCAGCACGCCAAACAGCTCGAGGCCCGTCGTAGGGACCTGGCGGAGATCGCCAGGGAGGTAGAGGAGGAGCGGGAGACCGCCCTCATCGCCACCGCCGTGCTCGACGAGGCGCGGGACGACCTCCGCCTCCAATACGGGACCCGGGCGGCGGAGCTAGAGGAGAAGCTCGACGCCGCCCGGGGAGTCCTCGACGCCGCCGCTGCCCGGGAGCGGCGGGCGGCGGAGAACGAGGCGGCGTCCCGTCAGCGGGAAGAGGCCCTTGAGGCTCGCGTCGCGGCGCTGGAGGAGCGCGCCCGCGCCCTGGACGCGAAGGAGGGCGCCCTAGCGGACCGCGAGGCCGCCGTCGCCACCCGGGAGGCAACACTGGCGGCGCACGAGGCCGCCTCCGCCGAGGAGGAGTCCGCACTCCGCCTCCGCGAGGATGCGCTCGCCGAGCGGGGGCGAGCTCTCGAGGAGGCCGAGGCCGCGGCGCAGCGGCTGGCGGACAGCCTGTTCCTCCGCGAGGCGGCGCGGGAGGAGCAGGCGCGCCGCAATCTGGAAGGCGCCCGCGCCGAGAGGGCCGCGCTGGACCAGCGGGCCGCTGAGCTCGAGGCGCGGGCGAAGGAGCTGGACGCGAGAGCGCACAGCGGCGGGGCGGCCGCGGGCCACGACGACCTAGCCGCCCGCCTCGCAGCCGCCGAGCACACCGTCGCCGAGCTGCAGGGCGCCCTGGACTCGTCCGCCGGGGAGGTCGAGGCCCTCCGCTTGGCGAGCGAGGTAGGGCCCGGGCATGCTTCGGGACGCCGTCTCCCGTCTAGACCGCGCCGGGCGGCAGGCGGGCCTCTGGGGCGGGCGGTACGCGAACTACGCCGCCAATCAGGGGGGCCTCGCCCAGCGCATCTCGGAGATGGCCGGGGCCCTCGAACGGCTTCCCGAGGAGCTCGAGGAGACGATCAAGTCATCCTCGAAGGACCTCGCCCGAGGGGAGGTGGAGCTCGTACTGGCGAGCTACCAGGCCAGGGACCCTAACTTCTCCCCGTGGGCGGCGCTGGAAGAGTTTCCTCCCGGAACCGAGGACGGCGCGCGCGCACAGGTCCGGGACGCCGCCGACCACATCGTCCACAGCTTCGAGGGGACGGCCCCTCGGCTCGCGTTCGCCCTCGACTCCGACGAGGAGGAGGACGGCGACGACGGTGCGGACGACAGCGACGACGAGGCCGGCGACCCGGGCGCGTCGGAGTGAGGCCCCCATGCCCCCGCCAATCTTAATAATTTTTCCTTCTTCTTCTGAGGCCTTTGAGCCCCCTTCTTGTATAGACTGGTTTAATCTGCAATCGAACAAGGTTGAAATATTTATGTCAGTTCTACTCGTTGTGCGTATGAGATGAGGATGGTCTGTGCCGCGGTCCTTCTGTGTCTTGGCTTGAACAAGGGCTCGTGCCCAGGTCCTAGCCTCAAACGGTGCGGGTCGGAGCTAGTGCCTGGGGAGATCCGCGTGTCGAGACTGGCCAGGCCGGGAGCGCAGTGACCGAGGGTTAGGGGGACCCGATTGTGGGCCTTTGCCGATTCCCCCCTGGAGTTCACCGCACCCCGGGGCACGGCTCGGTTCTGGGCCCCATTTGGCGGTTTTAGCCGGCCCGGGCCGCCGAGGGCAGGGTCGAGCATGAGCGTACTGATTCAAGCCAAGATTCTTCAAAAGGAAACGAGAGCACAGACACAGTCCTCAGGAAATCGAAAGTGTTTTTATTGAAATGCAGAAGAGAAAAAAGATAAGTATATGCATGTGGTAGCCCCCGGCCAACCCTGCACGCCCGAGGGGGGTGCGGGGTTGGCCCGAGCCCGAGACATGACACCCGACCCCCATCAGGGGTAGAAGCAACGAAGATGTTCGATGTTCCACGGGTTAGGCAGCTCCGTGCCGTCGCCCGTGGCCAACCGAACAGAGCCCGGCCGGGGAACGCCGATCACTAGATACGGACCCTCCCACATTGGTGAGAGTTTGCTCAGTCCAGCACGCGTTTGGACGCGGCGTAGGACGAGGTCGTCGACGCAGAGTGATCGGGCCCGGACGTGGCGCTGATGGTAGCGCCGCAGGCTCTGTTGGTAGCGCGCGGCTCGGAGGGCCGCACGCCGCCTTCGCTCTTCTAGATAGTCGAGGTCGTCTCGGCGAAGCTGATCTTGATCAGCCTCGCAATACATGGTGGCCCGAGGGGACCTCAGGGTGAGCTTAGACGGGAGAACCGCCTTCGCGCCGTAGACAAGGAAGAAGGGCGTTTCCTCGGTTGCTCGGCTTGGCGTGGTTCGGTTCGCCCAGAGCACCGCTGGGAGCTCCTCGATCCACGAGTCGCCGTGCTTCTTGAGGATGTTGAAGGTCTTGGTTTTGAGGCCCTTGAGGATTTCCGCATTGGCGCGCTCCACCTGGCCGTTGCTTCTGGGGTGGGCGGGCGAGGCGAAGCAGAGCTTGATGCCTATGTCTTCACAGTAGTCGCCGAAGAGCTCACTAGTGAACTGGGTGCCGTTATCCGTAATGATACGGTTAGGCACCCCGAACCGAACAGTGATGCCCCTGATGAATTTAAGCGCGGAGTGCTTATCGATCTTGATGACCGGATAAGCCTCGGGCCACTTAGTGAACTTGTCGACAGCGACATACAGATACTCGAACCCGCCCGGGGCCCGCCTGAACGGACCCAGGATATCGAGCCCCCAGACGGCAAACGGCCACGAGAGAGGAATGGTCTGCAGGGCTTGGGCCGGCTGATGCGTTTGCTTGGCGTGGAACTGGCACGCCCTGCACCGCCGGACCAGGTCGACCGCATCGTTGAGAGCCGTTGGCCAATAGAAACCCTGGCGAAAGGCCTTGCCAACCAAGGTGCGTGAGGCGGAGTGGGCTCCGCACTCGCCTTCATGGACATCGATGAGAAGCTCGACGCCTTGTTCCCGAGGAATGCACTTCAATAGGACTCCGCTAGCCCCGCGCCGATAGAGGGTCCCTTCCACCAGCACGTAGCGCTTGGAGATGCGACGGACGCGTTCACTCCCTTCGCGGTCCCCGGGTAGAGTCTTATCTGCAAGGTACGCCTGGATCTCAGTGATCCAAGCAATCAATCTAGGGGAACTGAGAGCGCTCCCCTCAGGTCCCGAGGCCTGGACTCCGATGTTCAGGTGCGTCCGTCTCCCCTAGGGGGTCGGGTCGCGCCGACGGCTGGGCAAGCCTTTCTTCAAAGGCGCCCGGTGGGGTCTGGGCTCGTGAGGAAGCGAGCCTTGAGAGTTCGTCGGCGACCGCATTATCCCGCCTGGGCACGTGCCGAAGCTCTATCCCGTCGAAATGGCGCTCCATACGCCGCACCTCGCGGACGTAGGCGTCCATCTGCGGGTCAAAGCACCGGTACTCCTTACAAACCTGGTTAACGACCAACTGGGAGTCGCCTAACACCAGGAGGCGGCGGATCCCCAGTCCAGCTGCCACTCTGAGTCCCGCAAGGAGTCCCTCGTACTCTGCCATATTGTTGGTCGCCCGAAAGTCGAGGCGGACCAGATATCTGAGGACGTCTCCGCTCGGCGAGGTCAAAGTGACCCCCGCACCGGCGCCCCGAAGAGACAGGGAGCCGTCGAACTGCATCACCCAGTAGGCGGTGTGAGGCAGCTGCGAGGGGCCCGAGCTGGCCTGGGGGGTGGAGACGGGCTCGGGAGCCGGGGTCCACTCCGCTACAAAGTCGGCGACGGTTTGGCTCTTGATCGCGTGGCGTGGTTCAAAGCGCAAATCGAATTCAGAGAGTTCGATTGCCCATCTCACCACCCGTCCAGTACCCTCTCGGTTATGCAAGATTTGGCCGAGGGGGTAAGACGTAACCACCGTGACCCGATGTGCCTGGAAATAATGGCGCAACTTCCTCGAAGCCATCAAAATTGCGTAAAGCATCTTCTGGGCCTGAGGGTATCGGGTCTTGGCGTCCCAGAGGGCCTCGCTAACGAAGTAGACGGGCCGCTGCACCTTTCGGCGGGGCCTGTCCTCTTCGCTAGGGGCCACATCTCCAGGGCGCCCTTCGTCCGAGAGGCCGTGCGGGGCGCACTCGGCTTCTGTGCCGACGACCTCGGGGTCGGAGGGCGACAGGCGTGGCCTTCCCGCAGTGGCCCCGGGGCCATCCTGGGGGTCGGGGGCGCCCGGCACCGTCGGACAAGCAGGCGGAGGGCCAGCACCGGCCGTCTGGGGCCTTAGGCCGCCGTTCGGCTCGGGGGCCTCTCCTCCCTGCTCTCTCCCGGGTCGAGTCGACACAGGGTGGGGCACGCGGAGTGAGGGTTGTCCTCGTCGTGCTCCACGACCAACGCCGCGCTGACTACCTGCGGGGTTGCCGCCAGGTAGAGTAGCAACGGCTCATCTGGCTCCGGGGCGACCAGGACTGGGGGAGAACTGTGGTACACCTTCAACTGAGTGAAGCCCCGCTCAGCCTCCTCTATCCAGGTAAACGGCCCGGAGCGTTTGAGGAGTTTAAATAGGGGTAGCGCCTTCTCTCCCAGCCTCGATATGAATCGACTTAAGGCGGCCATGCAGCCGGTGACGCACTGCACGTCCCTAAGCTTGCTGGGGGGGCGCATCCGCTCTATAGCTCGTATCTTCTCGGGGTTGGCCTCGATGCCTCGGGCAGAGATCAAAAACCCGAGAAGCTTGCCCGCAGGCACGCCGAACACACACTTATCGGGGTTCAGCTTTATGCGGGCGGAGCGGAGACTTTCGAAAGTTTCCGCTAAATCCGAGAGCAAGGTCTCTTGGTTGCGCATCTTCACAACCAAGTCATCGACATAGGCCTCAACGTTGCGTCCTATCTGGCTACCCAAAGAAATTCGAGTAGTACGTTGAAAAGTAGGACCTGCATTCTTTAACCCGAAAGGCATTGTCGTATAACAATAAGTTCCTATGGGGGTAATGAATGCAGTTTTCTACTCATCCTCTCCCTAGCCATGCGAATCTGATGATAACCAGAGTATGCATCTAGAAAACATAAAAGGTCGCACACCGCGGTGGAGTCGACAATCTGATCTATGCGTGGCAGGGGATAAGGGTCCTTAGGACATGCCTTGTTGAGGTCGGTATAGTCGATGCACATCCGAAGCTTGCCATTCGCCTTAGGGATGACGACCGGGTTCACCAGCCACTCCGGATGAATGACCTCACGGATGAACCCGGCCTCCAGAAGTCGCGCCACCTCCTCGCGGATGAAGGCTTGGCGTTCCGGGGCCTGTCGCCGCACTTTCTGCCGGACCGGCCTTGCACCCGGCCGCACGGCGAGACGGTGCTCAATCACCTCCCTGGGGACCCCGGGCATATTCGCCGGTCTCCAGGCGAAGACGTCGGCGTTTGCCCGCAGGAAGGAGACGAGCGCGTCTTCCTATTTGTCGTCCAGGAGACCACCGATTCGTGTGGTCTTGGACGGGCCGTTGCCCAGGGCAACCTCCTTAACCGGGACCTCGTCGCACGTGACCATCCGCTGCCTCGGGGCGGGCGGGATGGAGGTGCTGAGCCTCTCGTCGCCACCCGCGGGCTTGGACGCCGCGGCGAGGTGGTCCGCGCGCTGCTCCATACAAGCAAGCGCGACTTTGAGGTCGCCATGGATGGTGATGGGGCCACCGGGGCCCGGCATCTTCATCTGGAGATAGGCGTAGTCGACCGCCGCCATGAACTTCACCAACGCGGGCCTCCCCAGGACCGCGTTGTAGGGCAGACTGAGGTCCGCCACATCGAAGTCCACCCGCTCTGTGCGGAAGTTGGCGGAACCACCGAAGGTGACCGGGAGGTCGATATGACCCAGCGGCCAGGTGTGCCCTGGCGTCACGCCGATGATCGGCTGGGATGGTCGGAGCACCATCCCCGGGGCCTTGATGGCATCAAAGGCTGCGGGGGAAAGGATGTTGAGGGCTGCACCCCCGTCTACGAGGACACGCCCCAACTTCACATTGCAAACGGTAGGGGAAACCCCCATCGCGATCTGTCCTCCCCGGGCAACGCACGGCGGGTGGTCGGTCTGGTCGAAGGTGAGGGCAACCTCCGACCACCGCGCCCGCCGCGTCGTCTCATGGGTAGGGGCCGCGGCTAGAAGCTCGCGCTTCATGGCCTTGAGGCTCCGGCGAGAAGCGTGAGCGCACGCTCCCCCATCGACGGTGGCGACGGTGGCCTCAGGCTCCTGAAAGCCCAGGTCATCGTCGCCATCGTCGATGTCCTCGGCGGGAGCCTTCTGCTTGGCCTCACCCCGCCGGTTGTCGGTGGGAGCTGCCGGGGCCTTGCCCTCACGGCGCTCCTGCCTCTTCTCCTCTTCCCACTTCCTCGTCTGCTCAGCCAAGCTTTTGACCGCACGGCAGTCCGCAAGGTCGTGGAGGGAGGTGTTGTGCATGGTGCACCATTTGCCGGTCGGAGGCTCCCTGCTGGGACCGCCGGCCTCCTTCTTTTTGTCGCTCGCAGGCCTCCCCTTTCGGGGGGCCCGCGAAGCGCCCTCGACGGCGAGGACATGACCCTCGTCGTCGGAACGGGCCGACCTCCTCTTCCTCCTCCTGTCCCGCCGCCCTGATCGAGCGGCGGACCCGGGGGCGGCCGGAGCTGCCACGCCAGAGCCGGAGGAGTTCCAGGTCCAGGCCTCCTCCTTGCGAGCCACACGGTCCGCGAGCTCAAAAAGTTGCGCGGTGGTCTGGGGCTCCTTGGAGGCGATCTTCTCGAGCATGCGGTTGTGCCGCACGCCCCCCCTTAACGCGTAGATCACCGCGTGTGCGGGGATGCATGGTATGGTGTTGCGGACTTGACAGAACCGCTGAATGTACGAGCGAAGAGACTCATCGTCCCTTCGCTGTACCGCATGCAAGTCCGCTTCTTCGCCTGGGCGCGGATATGTGCCCTGAAAGTTCGTAGTGAACTGCTGGCACAAATCCTCCCAAGAGTGGACCGACGCGGGTGGCAAGTTCATTAGCCAATCCCGCACCTGACCCTTCAGGGCCATGGGGAAGAAATTCGCCATGACCCTGTCGTCACCCCCCGCGGCCTCGATCCCGGTCGTGTAGATCTGGAGAAACTCGGCGGGGTTGACGCTTCCATCGTATTTTTCGGTGATGGTAGGCCGGAACCTTGGGGGCCAACGGACGTTCCGAAGGCTCGCCACAAAGGCTCGACAGCCGGCACCGCCCACCGGGGACACGGGGGGCCGGCCCCCGTGACCGGACCGAAGTGGTGCTCCGGACGAGGAGGCGCCCTCCGTTGCGTGGGCGGCGCGACGAGCGTCGCGCCGGCGCTCGATATCGAGCCGGGCATCCGGCACCCCACGCACATCTTCTTGGGTCGGAGGCGTTGACGAGGGAACAGCGGACGAACGGCATGTATCGGCCGTCGTTCGCCGTGCCCTCCGCCTCGACGACATGGAGCCGGCGGCGGCAGCGCCAGAGGTCCCGGCGGCGGAGGACCGCCCGCCGGCGCCTAGGCGCTGCTGCGCCGTCGTGACCAAGTTGGCCACGTCATCCAGCCAACGCGGGGCTGGAGTCTCTGGATCGGGGACAACGGGCGGGTGACGCAGGAGCGCGCCCGCAGCCTGCAGCGCGCCCTGGGGCGTGCCGCCGTCGCCATAGTCGAGGCGGCGTCGCGCCCCGCCTCGCCGTCCTTCCCCGTCACCCGCGAGCGGCGAGGTCGCGGATCCTTCGACCTCCTCGAGCGCCTTCCCCCGCCCAAGACTTCGGCGAGATGGGGACGGCGGGGTGCGAGCCCGACGGCGTGGGTTCTGCTCCCCGTCATCACCGCTAGCGCTCGGAGAGAGGCTGTGCGCCACTGCCCGTTCGGCCATAGGGCTAACCGGGCGAAGCTTGGCACACACGAAAGAGGATGAGGGCTTAGAAAGACACGCGCACCCCCTACCTGGCGCGCCAGATGACGGAGCGAGAAGCTCCTCAACGGGAGACCGCATGGGCCCCCCTTTGCCGGTTCGGCCGGGGGCGCTAAGTGAGGTTCTTCGCCCTCGATCTGAGGAACGTCAGCGAGAGAGGAAACGCACAAAACACGGGTGACGTAGACAGGTTCGGGCCGGTAAGAAGCGTAACACCCTACTCCTGTGTTCTGGTGGATCTGAGGGTCTCCAGCAATACAAAGAGAGTTCGGTCCCCAGAGCGTATTCGCCGGAGTCCCCCCCTTCTTTCCTAGGCCTGGGCCTCCTTTTATCTGGCAAGGGGTCACCACATGGGCCTCTAGCTGCCTAAGAAAGAAAACATTCTTTTTACAATCAGGGCTAGTCTACAGCCGGAAGTGACCTCTGACAGGCACGGTACACGCCTCCTGCCCCGCTCGCCAGCTCTCCCGGTGGACGCCCGTTTCAACCTTCATTAAACGGCAAGCGACTTCCTTGCCATGCTTGCGCTGAAGTCTGGAATGGATCTGACCGGGACTGACATACCAACTTCAGGAGTTAGCATGCCGGCTCCGGCTAGGGACGAGAGCCAGGAGGCTCTCATCATTCTGACGGGACGGGGCGAGGCGTGCCACAGGCCGCCTGTCGCCACCTAACCCGCGATTTGACCGGTCTGTGACCGGTCACACACCGCGACCGGTCACGGACCGGATAAGCGTGCGTTGCGCCGCATTAAATGCGGCGTGGCGCGCTCGTCTGATCCGCTATAAATACGGTTAGGTGAGCCCTGCTGTGCTCACCTAACCCACACACGTGGCGCCAAAATCACAGGGGGTCGGGGCGCCCCAGCCCTCGGGGCCGAAACGGGAGCGGCCCGACCCCTCGGGGAGACAGAGGGAGGGGTGGCCACGTCACCCTCGGGCCCGACCCCCCCGAGGGGGTCAGGCCACATGGGTGACCGCGGCTACTCAAGCCTCTAGTCATGATACCCCCGGTCCCATGTCACCGACAGCTCGCATATTAGATTTATTCATGTTTTACCATCTAGTTTACATGTGTAGATCATATGATGTGATTATACTAGTGTACGTGTTCAACGTCATGATTTATTTATGGAATAAATTAAATCAATATGTGCTTATATTTTCAACAATCCAAAAATCTTATTATAGGCACTGTGATTTTACTATGGCTGGTTTTGCCAATGCACTGAAGCCAGATAAATTCACCGGTGTGCACTTCAAGAGATGGCAGATCAGGGTCACTCTGTTACTAACGGCTATGAAATGATTCTGGTTAGTAATGGCAAACCTGGAGGAGTTCTTAATGCTGAAAAGCAGAAAGAATTCGAGGAGGCTACTACTCTTTTTGTGGGATGCATTCTTAGTGTTCTTGGTAATCGTCTGGTTGAGGTGTACATGTACATGACCAACACTAAGGAGTTGTAGGATGCACTGAATACCAAATTCGGTGCTACTGATGCTAGCAATGATCTGTACATCATGAGGCAGTTTCATGACTACAAGATGGTTAACGACCGTTCTATAGTTGAGTAGGCTCATGAGATACAGACCATGGCTAAGGAACTCGACCTACATAAGTGTGCCTTATCCGACAAATTCGTGGTTGGGTGCATTATTGCGAAACTACCTCCCTCATGGAAAAGTTTTGGTACTGTACTCAAATAATACAAGAGACAAGAGTACTCTGTTGAGGGGTTGATAGCATCTCTTGATGTTATGGAGAAAGATCAGGAAAAAGACGTCGCGTCTAAGGGCGATGGTGGGTAGCCTAGTGCCAATGTGGTGTACAAGGCCCCAAACAAGAACAAAGGAAACTTAAAAGCCCAGTAGACCACCAACTTCAAGAAGAAGAAGAAGAAGAAGAACAATAATCCGAACCAAGATGAGAGAACTTGCTTTGTGTGTAGCCTTCTGGTCATCTGGCCAAGAAGTGTTCACAACGCAAGGGGATGAAGGCACCTGCAGGGCAGACTTCTAAGTCTACCAATGTGACAATTGGCAACACTAGAGATGAAAGCGGGTATGATAATTTACCTACTGTTTTTTCAGTTAATCAATCTACTAACTGGTGGGTTGATACAGAGGCCAATGTACATGTTTGTGCTGACATCTCGTTATTTTGTTTTTATCAGGTCACACGGGATTCCTCTGTCTTAATGGGGAATGGGTCACATGCTTCTGTTCGTGGTGTTGGCATGGTAGATCTGAAGTTTACTTTGAAAAAGATCGTGCAGTTGAAGAACGTGCAGCATGTCCCTACTATCGACAAGAATCTCGTTAGTGGCTTCCATCTATGTAGAGACGGTTTTAAGTTAGTGTTTGAGTCTAATAAAGTAGTCGTATCTAAACATGGATATTATTGGTAAAGGCTATAAGTGCGGATGTTTGTTCCGCTTTTCCCTATCTGATTTCTGCAACAAGTCGTGAACCATATTTGTGGCAGTGTGGATGATGAGGCAAATATTTGGCACTCACGTTTATGTCATATTAATTTTGGCTTGATGTCTCGGCTTTCCAGCATGTATTTAATTCCTAAATTTTCCATTGTCAAAGGTTCTAAGTGCCAAAGTTGTGTGCAATCAAAACAACCTCGCAAGCCTCATAAAGTTACCGAGGAGAGAAACATGGTACCTCTAGAACTCCTACATTCAGATCTTTGTGAAATGAATGGGTTGTTGACGAAGGGTGGAAAATGATATTTCATGAAGTTGATTGACGATGCTACTAAATTTTACTATATGTATTTGTTGAAAACGAAAGTTGAGGCTCTAGACTATTTTAAAATTTATAAGGCAGAAGTTGAAAACCAACTTGACAGAAAGATAAAAAGACTTAGGTCTGATCGTGGTGAAGAGTTTTTCTCAAACGAATTTGACTTATTCTATGAGGATGTTAACAGCAAAATTTGGAAAAGATATGTCAGCGATCGTGATTGGATCCGAGGTGGATTTGGAGGAATTAAGGAGATTTTCAAAACAGACAGCGCATCGGCTGAAGCCGTATCGGCCGATATGGAATCGGACTCGGGCAGCTGATACGGGTGATCTGAATCGGACTCAGCTGAGCCGATGCGGGTAGCCTAAGTTCGTGTTGGCTTCGAAGAAGGGTTCAAAGATATTGCTAACTAGGAATTGAGTCCGGATAAGACAATTGTATCTATTAATTAGGAATAAGAGTTAGTTTCCTTTTTATGATATTGTGGTAAGAGTCCACCTAGAACTTGTTTGTTTAGGAAAGTTGTATATAGTGTCCGGCAAGGACAAGGTTTGTATGTATGGGTATAAATATAAACTTGAGGTCTATGTAAAAAACAACAACAGTTCAATACAACACTTTCGGCGCATCGCCACAATTTTCCTTTTACTTTTCGACGAGTTCGTGCTTCGAGTTTGTCAGCTGAAGGTATGGCTTGTTAATTTACCACATAACTTAGCCAATCTAAGTTGATGGCTGATTTAGCCGTACCGGCCGAACCTTGCATAAGGTTTTGTCGGTATCGGTTAAATCAATTTATTAGCCTAAATTGGCATAAGGTATCTACCACCCTGAAAAATATGCTAAGGCTTGATTGTCTAAATATCATGCATCTTTTTACACTTTGTGCTGCATCAGCCCTAGTCCTAATTAGAACCATGATCTCTAGCCTGTCTCTTGTTTGTAATAGGGGTAGCATTGGAATTTCAGCCAATCTTATCTGATATGACTGTTTAGCTTTGTTTAAATTCCGTTAATCATACTTTTCATGTTATATCTGCTCCTTATACAAGGATCTCACTTGGGTTAAATATATCAAGCTTTCCTCGATATATTTATCTAGATTGATATTCTTGCATAAGGCTGTATCGGAGTATTAGCCGATACATTATTTATTTTAACCTAGTTATGGTTTCATCGGCTAGTATCTAATCTCTGTCTATAGATTATATATTCACAGCCGATGGAGCGTGATTAGGATTTGCTTCATTTTGTTTACCTTACACCTTATAGCCGATTCGGTCAGATCGCATCGGTTAGGTCCATGGTATGTCATCGGCTTATCGGCCGATCGGCTATCGTATATCTAACTGTTTTATTGTATATCTTGTTGGTTACAGGATCAAACCAACTGGCACGCCCTGAACCCGTTTGTCTAAGATTTGGACCTGCACTAGAGTGAAGCAAATCTCTCAGGCCACCGTGTTTTGCATCAACAGAGAAACATGGCATCATACATGAGAAAACGCCTCCCTATTCTCCCGAGCATAATGGGATTGCCGAAAGGAAGAACCGCACACTGACTGACTTAGTAAATGCCATGTTAGATACCGCGGGACTACTTAAGGCATGGTGGGGGCAGGCATTATTGACCTCGAATCATGTGTTAAATAGAGTTCCTAACAGAAATAAGGACAAAACACCATGCGAGGTATTGATTGGGAGAAAACCATCACTTTCTTACTTGCACACATGGGGTGTTTGGTGAAAGTCAATGTACCAATAACGAAGAAGCGCAAGCTTAGACCTAAGACTGTAGACTGTGTCTTTCTGGGATATGCTCACCACAGCATTGCCTATAGATTTTTAATAGTTAAATCTGATATACCTGACATGTATGTTGGTACAATTATGGAGTCTCGTGATGCTACCTTCTTTGAGAGTTTTTTTCCAATGAAGGTTACACATAGTTCTTCTAGCCAACCTTCTGAAATAATTCCTAGCTCAATCATACCACCAGAACAAATTGAACATACGCATGAACTTGTCACTGAGGAGGATGACAGTGAACCTCCTCGAAGGAAGAAGAGACAAAGGATGACTAAGTCTTTTGGTGATGATTTCACTGTGTACCTTGTGGATGACACTCCTAAGTCAATTTCAGAAGCATATGCATCTCCTGATGCAGACTACTGGAAGGAGGCTGTCCATAGTGAAATGGACTCCATTATCACTAACAGGACTTGGGAGGTAACAGAGCGATTCTATGGGTGCAAACCTGTGGGGTGCAAATGGGTGTTCAAGAAGAAGCCTAGGCCTGATGGTACTATTGAAAAGTACAAGGCTCGGCTAGTTGCAAAGAGCTATACTCAGAAAGAAGACGAAGACTTCTTTAATACTTACTCACATGTTGCTAGATTGACCACAATCCAATTGCTACTTTCCCTGGCAGCCTCACATGGTCTTTTCGTTCATCAAATGGACGTTAAGACAACTTTTTCTTAATGGAGAGCTAGATGACGAGATCTATATGGATCAGCTTGATTAGTTTGTAGTGGAAAGTCAAGAAGGCAAAGTGTGCAAATTGTTGAAGTCTTTGTATGGTATGAAACAAGCTCCTAAGCAATGGCATGAGAAATTTGATAGAACATTAATATCTACAAGCTTTGCAGTCAATGAGGCAGATAAATTTGTATACTATCGTCATGGTGGGGGTGAGGGAGTTATTCTATGCTTGTATGTTGATGACTTACTCATATTTGGGACAAATCTTGAGGTGATTAATGAGGTTAAATCATTTTTGTCTCAAAATTTCGATATGAAGGATTTGGGAGTAGCTAATGTTATCTTGAACATTAAGCTAATTAGAGGTGAAAATGGGATTACACTATTGCAGTCCCATTATGTGGAGAAGATCTTGAGTCGCTTCGGCTACCTTGATAGCAAGCCCTCTCTAACACCTTATGATCCTAGCTTGTTGTTATGCAAGAACAAGAGAATTGCTAGGAATCAATTGGAGTACTCCCAAATCATTAGCTCACTTGTGTACCTAACTAGCATAACTAGGCCTGACATCTCTTTTGCTATGAGAAAGTTGAGCAAGTTTACCTCTAACCCAGGAGATTATCATTGGCGTGCGCTTGAGCAAGTGATGCGCTATCTAAAAGGTACTATGGACTTGAGGCTTCACTATACCGGGTATTCTGCGGTACTGGAAGGATATAGTGATTCTAATTGTATTTTTTATGTTGATGAGATCAAAGCCAGTAATGGATATGTCTTCACATTAGGTGGTGGTGCTGTTTCATGGAGGTCTTACAAACAGACCATTCTGACGAGATCAACCATGGAAGCAGAGCTTACGATACTACATACTGCTACTGTTGAGATAGAATGGCTGGGTGATTTACTCATGGATTTACCTATGATTGAAAAACTGATGCCGACTATTCTTATGAACTGACAATCAAACTGTAATTGTTAAGGTGAATAGTTCTAAGGATAACATGAAATCGTCTAAATATGTGGAAAAAAAGAGATTGAAGTCTGTCAAAAAATTGAGAAACTCTGAGATTATAACATTGAATTACATTCAAACAGCTAGAAACCTGGCAGATCCCTTTACGAAAGAACTATCACGGAATGTGATAGCCAGTGCATCGAAGGAGATGGGTATGAGACCCATGTGAATTGTAATATGGTGGTAACCTAATGTCACACCCAGAAATTCACTACAAGAATTTTCAAAGCAAATTGTGTATTAAAATCCCTGTCCAGGACCAGCCAGGGTACACAAATGACAAAGTTGCCACACAGATCCACGTCTTACAAAACAATAAAAATCTCTTACAAAACTGCAGCGGAAAAAGGAAACAAACTATTCTAATAAACTAAACACTCGCAACGTAGCGACTCCACTCCACACGCATTTCTCAACGGTAGCAACAAGCCTACTCCTCTGAAAAGTCTTCCTCTGAAACATACTCCAACTCTGATGTGGGGGAAAAAATAAAGCAAGACTGAGTACTACCCACTGTACTCAACAAGTCATACCGGAAAGGAAAATAATGATGCAAGTAATAACAAAGGAGAGCTGCAAAGGCTATTTGCATAAAATACGCATTTAAAAACAATAGTTGAAAGCAGTAGTAAAACATTGAATTAATTGATCAATATTAACCATCACTGTCCAACGCTACACCACGTTGCGACAGGCCCAAACCACCATCTGAACTACACCAGTTCCATTAAGTCAAATTATTAGAAAGTTCAACTAATCACGGTGAATCTGGTTGATCGCCCATAACCGCGGGCACGGCTATTCGAATAGTTTTACTCTGATCACAGGTGTACAACTGTACCCACAAGACACAGTCCTACAACACATTACTGTGCGCCAACATACCACCATGGTACACCGGAAAAGGAGCTGTGACAGGACCCTTCGCATAACCCTTCCTAACCAAGCGCACCACACCTCAGGTTTCGCCCCCGCTCCCTTACCCGGCAGCGGGCAGCCCCCCCTCGTGCCTTGGTGAATCCGGCAGCCGATCAACGGGTACACCCCCACTGACCCAACTCCATCACGCCCACCCTCGCCTGGTTACGTTGGCTAGGAAAAGGTATACTACAAATCCAGCCATTACCCACGTTGTCTTGTGGAAAGTACGGTAATTCTTCCAGGGTTTCCCGCGAACCGGTCCTTAAATGTCATGAGCACGACCATCAAAACCATGTGCTCACAACCCTCCATTAATCAAGATTTTAGTTGAAATAATTATTAAATCGCCCACGATTAACCATCGTGAACCATCATGAGATAATCATCATCAAGTAATAGTGAAACTTTAGTTATCCCATTAGTGATCTAATGTTTCTAAGCAAGGCTAAGCAAATTCTATTGTAGCAACTAATCAAATTATTTCCCAAGCTATCAAAGGAATAAGGTAATTGCAATATAAGGCTGAGTACAATAGGTAAATTAACCCATAGATGACATTATAAAACAATGCAGTATTTAGAGAAAAATAAGACTGTTTCGTAATTTAGGTACAACATGATCAAATGAATAAGTATGACTTGCCTTGCTCCTGCGCTGGGTCGACCTCGGCAACGACCTCAAAATAAACCAGAGCATCGGAATTACCGGAATCTACGCGACAAACAAAGCAAACAACAATACATGCTATAAGTCTACTGAAACAGAGAACAAAACTATTTTTAATAGATTCTAGACATTTTTATGAATTTTCTGAGACTTGAACGGACTAAAACGGAGTCCGGATGAATTAGTTATGAATTTTTAAAGTTACCTATGTTTTTACTATAACAGAAAAATCCTTAATTAATTATTTATTGCCCAACAAACCCTTAGGGCTGACGTCACCGCTGACGTCAGAGGCGGCGGCGGCCGGTCTACCGTGGATCGAGCCCACGGGTCCACGGCGCCACGGCGCATCACGTGGCGCACGCGTGGCGTCGACGCGGCGGCCACGCGGCGCCCACGTGGCGGCCACGCGGGACGGGAAGGGGCGGCCGGGATCGGCCCGAGTGGCCGATCCGACGGCTATGCGCGCGGCGGCGGCGGCAGCGGCTAGGGTTAGGGTTTGGAGCGGCGGCGGCAGCCAGGAGCAGCCGAGCGGCGTGCGCGGGCGGCGACGGAGCAGCGGCTCGCGGGCAGCGACGCATGGGAGGCGGCCGAGCGGTGGGGGAGCACGCGGGCGACGGCTGGCGCGGGAGGCGCGCGGGCGACAGCGGCGCGGGAGGCGCGCACGGCGGCGGGGCGGCGCAGCCGGGAGGGAGAAGGCGGGCGGCAGCGGAGCTTACCGGCGGAAGGCGGCGGCGAAAACGGCGGCGGAGCAACGACGGCGCGCTTTTAGGGTTTGGAGCGGCGGCGGCGAGGAAAACGAGGGGGAGGGAGTGCCTCGGGGGGGGATAAATAGGGCGGGCACGCGGGAATCCCGCCGGGATTCCGCGGGCGCGGCGCGGCGCGCGGCGGCGCCGGCGAGTCGGAGACGGACTCGGCCGCGGCGGGCCCACGCGTCAGCGAGCGCGCGGCGCGGGGGAGGCGGCGCGGACTTTCCGGGCGGCTCGGCTTGGGCCGGCCCGGGAAGGGAAGGGGCGCGGGGAGGCGCGGCGGCTTGGGCCGGCTGGACCGGCCCGAGAGAGGAAAGGAGGCGCGCGCGACGGCAGCCCGGGAAGGAAGGAAAAAGGGCCGACGGCCCAAGAAGAGGAAAAAAGAAAAAGAAGAGGAAAAAGAATTTTCCCAGGGATTTATTTATTGCGCTTGAGGGTTTTTAATTGGTTAAAATTATTTTTAGGGCTCTGAAAATTCCACTAAAAATCCTGTTAATGTATTTTGACATGGGGAACTCAAGAAAAATTCCACCTTGCCATTTCCACTTCTTTAATGCATTAATTAATTGGACTTTTCTCCAGATTAATTAAACAATTTCTCTGATAAATTATTAAATTTAATTTTTACGATTTTGGGAGAACTTCGGGGTGTGACAAACCTACCCCCCTCAAACAGAATCTCGACCCCGAGATTCGGAGATGCTAATGAAGAGGTGCGGATGGGCGGCCTTCAATTCATCTTCTCTTTCCCAGGTAGCTTCTTCCTCGGAGTGATGGCTCCACTAAACTCTGCAGAACCGGGTAACCTTGTTTCTGGTCCTCCTCTCGTTGGTTTCGAGAATACGAATCGGCTTCTCCACATAAATCAAGTCCTCTTGAATCTCAATTTGATCGGGACTGGCTTGTTCTTCCGGTACTCTCAAGCATTTCTTCAATTGCGAGACGTGAAACACGTCATGGATATCGGCCATGTTGGGTGGAAGCTCAAGCTGGTAAGCAACTTCTCCTCGACGTTCGCCGATCCTGTATGGTCCCACAAAGCGTGGTGCCAATTTGCCTTTAGTTTGGAAGCGGTGTACTCCTCGAAGCGGTGTGACGCGAAGGTACACATAGTCCCCTGTTTCGAAAGCTAACTCCCTTCGACGATTATCGGCATAGCTTTTCTGTCGAGACTGCGCAATTCTTAACCTTTCCCTGACGGTTCTGACCTTTTCTTCTGCGTCACTCAAGACCTCAATCCCAATTAGTTGTCGTTCTCCGGTCTGATCCCAAAAGAGCGGGGTACGGCACTTTCTGCCATACAACGCCTCAAATGGTGCCGTCTGCAAGCTGGCTTGATAACTGTTGTTGTAGGAGAACTCGGCATATGGCAAACTCTTGTCCCATGCTCCTCCAAAATCAAGCGCACAGGCTCTAAGCATATCCTCAAGTATCTGGTTCACTCGCTCAATCTGACCATCGGTCTGCGGATGGTAAACCGTGCTAAAATTCAAACGGGTTCCCAATTCTTCTTGTAATTTCTGCCAGAACTTTGAGGTGAACTGGCTTCCTCGATCCGATACGATCTTCTTAGGCACTCTGTGTAAACACATGATTCTTGCGAGGTAGAGTTCTGCTAGCTTCTTTCCTGAGTAGGTAGTATGTACAGGAATGAAATGAGCCACCTTCGTGAGTCGATCCACGATGACCCAGATAGAATCATGTCCAGATGACGTTCTTGGCAAACCTGTGATGAAATCCATTCCAATTTCTTCCCATTTCCATTCCGGAATTTGGAGAGGCTGTAACAGTCTTGCAGGCCTTTGATGCTCTGCCTTGACTCGCTGGCACACGTCACAGAGTGCGACGAATTCAGCTATTTCTCTTCTCATGCTAACCCACCAAAACTTCTCTTTGAGATCTTGGTACATCTTGGTACTGCCAGGATGGATTGAATACTGAGTTTGATGGGCTTCCGTGAGTATTAACTCCTTTAACTCTTTGTCTTCTAGGATGCACAGTCTTTCTCCCATCCATATCGTGCCATGCTCGTCTTCGGAAAAATCTTGGGCCTTTCCAACCCTCATGTTTTTCTTGAGCTCCGCTATCTCCGAATCTTTAGCTTGAGCTGCTCGGACTTGCTCCACGAGCGTTGGTCGTGCTTCTAGAGCAGACATGAGCCCATGTTCAACAATACCGAGGTTCAGCCGTTCGAAGTCTTGTTGCAACTGGCTGCTCAACCCTTCCATACTGGTGGAACTGCAGTAGCTCTTTCGGCTCAAAGCATCTGCCACTACGTTAGCTTTACCGGGATGGTAGTGGATTCCCAGATCATAATCTTTAATCAATTCCAACCATCTCCGCTGGCGGAGATTTAAGTCCGGTTGGGTGAAGATATACTTCAAACTCTTGTGATCCGTATACACTTCACAACGGTTTCCAATAAGGTAATGCCTCCAGATCTTTAGGGCATGTATCACTGCTGCTAATTCCAAATCATGAATGGGGTAATTATTCTCATGTGGGCGCAGTTGACACGAAGAGTATGCAACCACTCTGCCTTCTTGCATCAATACACATCCTAGCCCTTGGCGAGACGCATCGCAATAAACCTGAAAATCTTTAGTCTGGTCTGGCAGAATTAAGACTGGTGCCGTTAACAACTTCTTTTTAAGTTCCTCAAAACTTCTGTTGCATTCTGCTGACCACTTGAACTTCTCATCCTTTTTCAGCAACTGTGTCATTGGCTTACCAATCTTGGAGAAATTCTCTATGAACCGACGGTAGTAACCCGCAAGTCCAAGAAAACTTTGGATTTGCGTAACTGTCTTCGGTGGGGTCCACTTCATAACCGACTCCACATTCGACGGGTCTACTGCCACTCCTTGAGCGGTGATGATGTGGCCTAGGAACTGTACTTCCTTGAGCCAAAAGTCACACTTGCTAAACTTGGCATACAATTGGTGTTCCTTTAATTTCTCAAGTACCAAGCGGAGATGTTGTTCATGCTCCTCCTTGGACTTAGAGTAAACGAGTATATCATCGATAAAAACCACGACGAACTTATCCAGAAATTCCATGAACACCTTATTCATCAAGTTCATGAAAAAGGCCGGTGCATTGGTAAGTCCAAAAGACATGACTGTGCACTCAAACAACCCATACCGAGTAGTGAATGCCGTCTTCGGAATGTCCTCATCTCTAATCCTCAATTGGTGGTAGCCTGATCGTAGGTCTATCTTGGAGAACCATGTTGCTCCCTTTAGCTGATCAAACAAATCATCAATCCGAGGTAACGGGTATTTGTTCTTGACGGTCACCTCATTGAGGGCGCGATACTCGACGCACATCCTCTTGGTCTTATCTTTCTTCTCCACAAAGATCACCGGAGCACTCCAAGGTGACGTACTCGGGCGAATATATCCTTTCTGCAACTGCTCATCAACTTGCTTCTTGACTTCTGCCAACTCGTTGGCTCCCATCCTATAGGGTCTCTTGTGTATCGGGGCAGTTCCCAGTACTAAATCAATCCGAAACTCAATTTCTCTCTTTGGTGGCATTGTGGTTAAGTCATCCGAAAAAACTTCAGGGTACTCTCTAACAATAGGAATATCCTCCAACTTCTTAATATCTTTCCCTTCTTCTGCGACCTGTTTCGTCCCATCGACTTGGTTCAAGCACACTCTCTGCTTCTGGGGTGTCAGCGACTGGAATTTCACGACTTCTCCTTTCTCATTAACCAGAGTGATAGTGCGACTAGCGCAATCGATAACTCCCTTGTGCCTTGTTAACCAATCCATCCCAAGAATGACATCTAGGTCCTTGGATTCAAGAAGGATAAGATTGGCTAGAAATTTAGAACCCTGGATTTCTATTTCCACAGAGGGGCAATAGTGGGCTGTGGTCATATCATTCCCAGGAGTGTGAACCCACATAGGCGTTCTAAGTTTCACTACTGACAACCCATATATCCCAGCAAAACGCTTTGATAAAAAGGAATGTGTAGCACCAGAATCAAAAAGGGTGATAGCTGGAATTGAATTGACAGGGAACGTACCCAGTACCACTTCTGGTGCAGCCTATGCCTCCTCTGCTGACGCATGGTTGACACGGGCATGAACAAACTTGGGTCCTACACGCCTTGGCTTCGGGCACTTGTCGGCGAAGTGTCCGGGCTCATTGCAGTTGAAGCAGACAAATGATTTTCCGCCGGACTCCTTCCTGGGTTGAGTTGTTGCAGTTGGCTGAGCTGCGGCCATTGGCGGGCGCGGAACCGGGTTGCGGTTGGGTTGTCCCCCGTTGTTGTTGCGGTTCCCGGAATGGTTGTTGTTGAAGTTACCGGGCTGGTAGGGTCGATGTTGACGAACAATCATTGTAGAAGGTCCACCCTGCTGTCCGGCGGTGAACTGGGACTTCTGTTGACTTCCCTGCTGCGCCCTGAATTGGACTGCCTTCCTCTTCCGATCCATCCTGTTGCGTTGATCCTCTTGACGGATCGCCTTATCAACTAACTTCTCGAAATCAGCATAATCCCCTGAGATTAGCTGGTTTGCCAATTCATCATCCAGGCCGGAAAGAAACTTTTCCTGCCTTTCCGCATCAGTGCGCACATCCTCCGGAGCGTAACGTGCGAGACGGTTGAACTCATGGAGGTACTCCGTCACTGTTCTATTACCTTGGTGGAGTGCTCTAAACTCCCTCTTCTTCTGGGCTACTATGCCGTCAGGGATTTGGGCTTTCCTGAAACTGCGGCAGAACTCCGCCCAAGTGACCTCCGTTCCGGGTGGACGGGTAACCAGATAGTTATCCCACCAAGCCGAAGCGGGACCCTGCAATTGATGGGTAGCAAAAGTGACCTTCTCTTGATCATTGCACTGGAGTAGATTAAGCTTCTTCTCAATAACATGAAGCCAATCGTTCGCTTCCATGGGATTGGTAGTACTCGAGAAAACTGGCGGTCTGACACGAAGAAACTCTGGCAACTTGGATTGGGGTGGTGGTTGATTCTGTTGGGCCTGCTACTGCTGCTGTTGGGCTTGTTGTTGCATCTGTTGCAACATCTGCTGTTGCATTTGTTGATGCTGCTGTTGCATTTGCTGCATCATAGCTGCCATCATCTGAGTCTGGCTAGCTAGCACTTGAGCAAGAGTGGGGTTATCCGGTGGTAGAGGAGGAGCGTTGGTGTTTGTTCTATTAGCCTGGGATCCCTCCTGTCCGTTGTTATTACCACTTGTCCTTGTGTTGGCCATCTGAAGGAGAAGAACCAGCAGAAATAAATGGACAAGAAAGAAAACAGATTGCTCAGAACTAAGCTTTAATATATTATTAATTTAACTGTAATTGTTCTGATCTAACTTAAAACACTCCAAAATAGCAAGCAAAAATCCTTAATAAGATAGCCATACCATAGGCACATGGTATCGACCATCGGCTAACCCCAAGCAATAAACCTAACACACAGCATCTATCAAGAAATCAAACTAAGAAAACGGAAAACTAAGGGTAACGAGCCTAATGCTCAGAACAGCTTCTACGGTCGGTGGAGTCGTAACCAGGCTCCTGCTCATCTACAGAGGACAAAGGAATGGGACTCAACACATGCTCAAAATCCAATTTTTTTTAAAAAAACAATTTTTAAAGAACTCAGGTAACAAAAGAAAATTTTTGATGCAAGGGACTCTCTTCTTTTAAAAAAAATCCCAAAGACCACGGTTCCCGAATTTTTTTTCCCAAAACAATTTCAAATTAAGGGAAAAATGCACATGAAAAATTTTAGAGGGCTCTTAGGGTTTCCAGTTGGCTTGTCCTATGGTCAACCTGGCTCTGATACCAACTTGTCACACCCAGAAATTCACTACCAGAATTTCCAAAGCAAAATTGTGTATTAAAATCCCTGTCCAGGACCAGCCAGGGTACACAAATGACAAAGTTGCCATACAGATCCACGTCTTACAAAACAATAAAAATCTCTTACAAAACTGCAGCGGAAAAAGGAAACAAACTATTCTAATAAACTAAACACTCGCAACGTAGCGACTCCACTCCACAGGCATTCCTCAACGGTAGCAACAAGCCTACTCCTCTAAAAAGTCTTCCTCTGAAACATACTCCAACTCTGATGTGGGGGAAAAAATAAAGCAAGACTGAGTACTACCCACTGTACTCAACAAGTCATACCGGAAAGGAAAATAATGATGCAAGTAATAACAAAGGAGAGCTGCAAAGGCTATTTGCATAAAATACGCATTTAAAAACAATAGTTGAAAGCAGTAGTAAAACGTTGAATTAATTGATCAATATTAACCATCACTGTCCAACGCTACACCACGTTGCGACAGGCCCAAACCACCATCTGAACTACACCAGTTCCATTAAGTCAAATTATTAGAAAGTTCAACTAATCACGGTGAATCTGGTTGATCGCCCATAACCGCGGGCACGGCTATTCGAATAGTTTTACTCTGATCAGAGGTGTACAACTGTACCCACAAGACACAGTCCTACAACACATTACTGTGCGCCAACATACCACCATGGTACACCGGAAAAGGAGCTGTGACAGGACCCTTCGCATAACCCTTCCTAACCAAGCGCACCACACCTCAAGTTTCGCCCCCGCTCCCTTACCCGGCAGCGGGCAGCCCCCCCTCGTGCCTTGGTGAATCCGGCAGCCGATCAACGGGTACACCCCCGCTGACCCAACTCCATCACGCCCACCCTCGCCTGGTTACGTTGGCTAGGAAAAAGCTATACTACAAATCCAGCCATTACCCACGCTTGTCTTGTGGAAAGTACGGTAATTCTTCTAGGGTTTCCCGCGAACTGGTCCTTAAATGTCATGAGCACGACCATCAAAACCATGTGCTCACAACCCTCCATTAATCAAGATTTTAGTTGAAATAATTATTAAATCGCCCACGATTAACCATCGTGAACCATCATGAGATAATCATCATCAAGTAATAGTGAAACTTTAGTTATCCCATTAGTGATCTAATGTTTCTAAGCAAGGCTAAGCAAATTTTATTGTAGCAACTAATCAAATTATTTCCCAAGCTATCAAAGGAATAAGGTAATTGCAATATAAGGCTGAGTACAATAGGTAAATTAACCCATAGATGACATTATAAAACAATGCAGTATTTAGAGAAAAATAAGACTGTTTCGCAATTTAGGTACAACATGATCAAATGAATAAGTATGACTTGCCTTGCTCCTGCGCTGGGTCGACCTCGGCAACGACCTCGAAATAAACCGGAGCGTCGGAATTACCGGAATCTACGCGACAAACAAAGCAAACAACAATACATGCTATAAGTCTACTGAAACAGAGAACAAAACTATTTTTAATAGATTCTAGACATTTTTATGAATTTTCAGATCCACGTCTTACAAAACAATAAAAATCTCTTACAAAACTGCAGCGGAAAAAGGAAACAAACTATTCTAATAAACTAAACACTCGCAACGTAGCGACTCCACTCCACAGGCATTCCTCAACGGTAGCAACAAGCCTACTCCTCTGAAAAGTCTTCCTCTGAAACATACTCCAACTCTGTGTGGGGGAAAAAATAAAGCAAGACTGAGTACTACCCACTGTACTCAACAAGTCATACCGGAAAGGAAAATAATGATGCAAGTAATAACAAAGGAGAGCTGCAAAGGCTATTTGCATAAAATACGCATTTAAAAACAATAGTTGAAAGCAGTAGTAAAACGTTGAATTAATTGATCAATATTAAACCATCACTGTCCAACGCTACACCACGTTGCGACAGGCCCAAACCACCATCTGAACTACACCAGTTCCATTAAGTCAAATTATTAGAAAGTTCAACTAATCACGGTGAATCTGGTTGATCGCCCATAACCGCGGGCACGGCTATTCGAATAGTTTTACTCTGATCAGAGGTGTACAACTGTACCCACAAGACACAGTCCTACAACACATTACTGTGCGCCAACATACCACCAGGTACACCGGAAAAGGAGCTGTGACAGGACCCTTCGCATAACCCTTCCTAACCAAGCGCACCACACCTCAGGTTTCGCCCCCGCTCCCTTACCCGGCAGCGGGCAGCCCCCCCTCGTGCCTTGGTGAATCCGGCAGCCGATCAACGGGTACACCCCCGCCGACCCAACTCCATCACGCCCACCCTCGCCTGGTACGTCGGCTAGGAAAAAGCTATACTACAAATCCAGCCATTACCCACGCTTGCTTGTGGAAAGTACGGTAATTCTTCAGGGTTTCCCGCGAACGGTCCTTAAATGTCATGAGCACGACCATCAAAACCATGTGCTCACAACCCTCCATTAATCAAGATTTTAGTTGAAATAATTATTAAATCGCCCACGATTAACCATCGTGAACCATCATGAGATAATCATCATCAAGTAATAGTGAAACTTTAGTTATCCCATTAGTGATCTAATGTTTCTAAGCAAGGCTAAGCAAATTTTATTGTAGCAACTAATCAAATTATTTCCCAAGCTATCAAAGGAATAAGGTAATTGCAATATAAGGCTGAGTACAATAGGTAAATTAACCCATAGATGACATTATAAAACAATGCAGTATTTAGAGAAAAATAAGACTGTTTCGCAATTTAGGTACAACATGATCAAATGAATAAGTATGACTTGCCTTGCTCCTGCGCTGGGTCGACCTCGGCAACGACCTCGAAATAAACCGGAGCGTCGGAATTACCGGAATCTACGCGACAAACAAAGCAAACAACAATACATGCTATAAGTCTACTGAAACAGAGAACAAAACTATTTTTAATAGATTCTAGACATTTTTATGAATTTTCTGAGACTTGAACGGACTAAAACGGAGTCCGGATGAATTAGTTATGAATTTTTAAAGTTACTTGTTTTTACTATAACAGAAAAATCCTTAATTAATTATTTATTGCCCAACAAACCCTTAGGGCTGACGTCACCGCTGACGTCAGAGGCGGCGGCGGCCGGTCTACCGTGGATCGAGCCCACGGGTCCACGGCGCCACGACGCATCACGTGGCGCACGCGTGGCGTCGACGCGGCGGCCACGTGGCGGCCACGCGGGACGGGAAGGGGCGGCCGGGATCGGCCCGAGTGGCCGATCCGACGGCTATGCGCACGGCGGCGGCGGCAGCGGCTAGGGTTAGGGTTTGGAGCGGCGGCGGCAGCCACGTGGCGGCCACGCGGGACGGGAAGGGGCGGCCGGGATCGGCCCGAGTGGCCGATCCGACGGCTATGCGCGCGGCTAGGGTTAGGGTTTGGAGCGGCGGCGGCAGCCAGAGCAGCCGAGCGGCGTGTGCGGGCAGCGACGGAGCGGCGGCTCGCGGGCAGCGACGCACAGGAGGCACCTATGAGATCTCGTGAATTAGGGCCTGGGAAGAACAAGTCATTAATTAACTTGAGAAAAGTACCTTTCTAAAACCATCTCTAAGTGAAGATGTATGTACTCTCATGAGCTGCAAGGCAGGTTGGCTATGCCTTAATTCATTCTGTTGTCTTTAATTAGCGAAGATGCTATCCTGCAGAGTATTCTTGAAAGAATGAACCTATGTGAGCTTGACTGTTGGTCGCAGTCTATGAAAATTTTGGGTAAATCCTCTAGGAAGATACTAAGAGACCAAGGAGTATGACTTATACGCTCCACCCGAGGGATAGACTACTGATGGCCTAATACTAGATAAGACTCTGAGTGAAACTTGCTTGCACAAGACTTGCAGTTCAAGCCGTAGTCCATTATTCAATATGTGAGTAAGTGTAGCTTGTAGTTCTAGGTGGATATTCAATCTTAACCGGTTTCCATCGAACTGCTGGTATATAAACAGTATATTGAAAAATGCAAATCTCTGTGAAATTTTGAGATTGGATGAGGGATTGTTGGAATTAATATATGGGCCTTAGCCCATATGAAGATTAATTCTTTGGAAAATCACAAAAGCCCACATCATGAGATGGCATGCATGTGATGTTTAGTACCACTTTACCTATTCTAGGAGAGAAAGACGTTCTTATAAGAGAGGATGCTCTCCTAGCCACTTGAGGCATGTGAGGTGGAGAGAACAAGAGGAACAAATGTGCGCGCTCACTCGCCTTACCTCACTAGGCCAAGCCAGGCCAGGTGATGCGCGTACGAGATATGCGCGTGAATGGTCCGCCAAAATTGGTTCCTCATCCTTACGCAGATGCGGCTTTTTTTGCAGTTTTGTTTTGCTGTAAAATTCGGTTTTGTTTTTTGGAAACACTCCGAATAATTCGGTGCGTGGAGCGGAGTAGAGTTCGGACAATTTATGCACGACTTATCTAGTTCGGTTACGTGGAGTAGAGATTGTGCAGACGTCCTGATCACGCATCCTAATATCTCTCTATATAAACCGAGTCGCCGTCTCCTCGCATCATACGTGAAATCAATATATGGTTTACCTTCTCCTCTGTACTGCACCGTCGCTTGTAGTCTACTCTGTCCTGTTCGCCGGCGTGCACCGGCGATTGGGAGAGCATGTTTCCGGAACCTTTCGCCTTTAACGTCCTGCATCGGGACAAGGCGACAATAAGGTTTTTGGGAAGCGCATAGCGCGACTGCTTGCTGTTTGTCCATCACGGCTCGTCTTCCTCGTCGCTCGGGTGCTACACGCCGTTGTCAACGCTCGGTACCGCGAATTCTTCCTGCTGTGCAATTAAACGTCCAGAACTCTCGGTACGCGTTTACTATGTCTCGCATATTAGATCTATTCATGTTTTACTGTCTAGGTTACATGTGTAGATCATATGATGTGATTATGCTAGTTTACGTGTTCAGTCATGATTTGTTTATAGAATAAATTAAATTAATATGTGGTTATATTTTCAACAATAGTATGTCCTTGGATGTACTCCTACTCCCTCCGTCTCAAAATATAAGGTATTTTGAATGAATGTGACACATCATAATACTATGAATCTGAAAAAAAATCTGTTCAAATTCGTAATATTAGTTTGTGTCACATCCATCTAAATCTCTTATATTTTGGGACGAAAAAAATTATAGGTTAAAGGATAAAGGTAAATAAAAAACCCAACTGAACTTGACCTAGCTTTCATTTAGCATTAAAAAAGATAACTTAGTTATAACCTAGAGTCCTACCTTAACTGGTCAAAAAAACTCTTAACAATTAAGATACATACAATTTCAAATACTATTGTCACAGCTCATCTTCTATAACAATCGAATATATCGACCGTATAGATAACTGATACCCATAGTTTTCACAATGCCCATGATCGGGTATTTGCGTGGCTTTAAGCAACACAAACCTTCTGACTGAGATGATGCCCATGCTCAAGTAAAAGACAAATGTGGGGCCCAAACATTACCAAATTGCAGTTGGTCTGTCTTCGCTTTCATTGCGCCGTTGTGTGTTTGCGAGTAATTGGCCTGTCGCACTGATGGGAGAAATTATGACAGTGCCACCAAACTGGACATGCCTGATGTGGAATATGCCTAGGAAAGGGGACCCATTCAAAGCCTTTGGCTGAACGTAAATATTGAGAGTAAATGTTGTTGTCAGGAGAACTGAAGGTCTACCAAATCACGGGCAGTAGGAGTACGAAGTATATTTTAAGAGACACAACGGCATCACATTTCCAGAAGGGAAATTGTTCTGCTCCCTTCCTCTCAGGTAGGGTGACAAAATCCCTGTTGGGGGCGGATATCTGCTGGGGACCCGTCCCTACGGACCGAGGCCGAGTTAGATTTTTAACCCGTGGATCCATCAGTGTGGGCCCCGACCAAATGCGGGGACATAGGCGAGGGGCTATTTTCACCCACAGGTTTGTCTTTGGAGGCTCGGTATAAAAGGCTCATTATTTCTTTTCCACACAATTTATATAGAAAGTCCACTACCATTGGCTATAGGTATAAAAGAAAGGGTCAAAACCCTAAATCATCTTCTTCCATTCCTGATTCCTCCCAACCACCGCTAAGCGCCAGTGTCTCTTGCTCAAGCACGAGACGACGAGAGTGTGACGACAGCGCGACTCCACACACGGACTTGTCTGTCCCGCCCGAGCCGAGCATCGTCGGCCTCTCCCACCGCCCCCACGCCGCGCGCCATTGGCCTTTCCCGTCACCCTATGTCGTCGGCCTTTCCGCTGTCCTCACGTCGTCGACCATCGCCCTATGCCGCTGCCCATAGGCCGTGCATCATCGTCCTTTGTTGCCGTCCCTGCACCACGCGCCGTCGCCCTATGCCGCTGCCCATGGGCCGTGCATCATTGTCCTTTGTTGTCGTCCCTGTGCCACGCGCCGTTGCCCTCTACCGTCGTTCCTACACCACGTGTCGTCGCTCTCTACCACCACCCCTGCATTGTCTTCTTCTCGCCGACCGGTCGCCAATGCCCCCTCTCCCTCACGCGGGCCCCGGTTGGGTGATGGGTCCCCTGCGAGGACAGGGATGGGTCCTGCGTTGCATCCGCTTCCTTCCTCGAGGCCAGGGACGAGTGAGGAAGTCGGGGGTCGGGGTCGGGGCCGTTCTTGTCTAACCCGGCCCCAACCAGCCCCGTTGCCAATCCTACTCTCAAGTATACAACCTCCATATAAAACTTTTAAAATGTATTTGAAGAGAACTTGTTACATTTTGAGATAGGTAGTAACTATTTTGAACTTGGACAAAAAAAGGGGTAATTGCACAAGTTTATTTCAGATTTTTCTTTTTCTGTACATGCATGGTTACCGCATATCAGCACACACCTTATTCACAGTAGCCCATGACTGCGACTCGTTTAACAATAAATACATTTATTAACTTCACTAAATTACTTTCAAAAGAGTTCGCTAAATTACTATTAAAATCATATATGTGTGTGTGCAGTTGTGGATATCAAGATTTGAACCACAATAGATCGAGTTATGTATATATCCATGCTGCCAGTATCGCACTTATTAGTGTTTCCCATGTTTAGATTTTTTTTCTTTTCACTGGCATATTCAAAGTGTATGTAAAATTTGACATTTTTTTCGAAATTAAAAGTTGTGTCTTGAAGTAATTTGAAAACATAACTAAATAAAATAGGATGATCAAAGTTCAAAATGATCATCTACCTACTACTCCCTCTCTCCTAAAATGATCAAAGCAGCCTGGTCCTAACCAGTATCGCCGCCACCCAGCCATCGCCATAGAGATCAAGCTATCGAGGTATACTTCATATTACAGTGACAAAAAAATATGTGGTTTTAATTCTAAGATTTCGTGTTTAATTTTTAACACGTCCATAATTTTTTTTAAAAAAATATTTGGACGAGCGTCTCTCTCCAGATGTCAAGCTATCGTTGTGGCCTTAATTCCCGAGCCTCTGAAGGGAAGGAGGTGACAGCTACTGGTTTCAAGCATTATTACCAGGTTTCGTGCATCGCCGGATCCGCTAGGCCACCGCCGTCTCGGCTAGATGCCACCATTATCATTGCCGCCTCACTCCAAGTAGCAATAAGGCTATGTTCTTTGCCTCATCTTTTCAACTCATCTTTTTTTTTCGCACGCACGTTTTTTAAACTAATAAATTGTATTTTTTTTTTCAAAAAGTTTCTATACAAAAGTTGCTTAAAAAAATCAAATTAATTCATTTTTCAAAAAAAAATTAGCTAATACTTAATTAATCACGCGTTAATGGACCGTTCTATTTTCCGTGTGCACAGTGTGTTTTGAGAACACAGGGAAATGAACACACCCTAACCCTAAGAAGAGCTCTGTAAAGCCTTTTTTTATAGTGCATATAAATTGTAAATGCTGGTAACTAGCCAAATTGCTAAAATTGGAATCAAACTGGCTGTCGTTGGATTCCATCAAGAGATAGCGCTCCAACCAATCTGCATATAGAAGTAATTATTGGGTTTTTTTTAATCATGACTATATATATAGTAGGAAATATGTCGATCACCCAAAAGGATAAAAATAAGATAAATCCTTAATATATTATCATGTGGGTGCCGGCCGGCCGGTTGACCATATTAGATAATAGTAAATAATATAGAGAAATAGGTTTAATCACGTAACATAAATACAAATTTTAAATTAGTTTCTGGTTATATATTGACTGCTATTATTATTCTATATTAATATTCTAATTAATGGTATAAATAAAGCATAGTCTACTAATAAGGTCTATGTCTCTATGACTTGCCTCCACCTCAACAGATATTTCTTAATACTTGCATAATGCTCATGTGTTGCAAAGGCTTATTTTCTAATTGTCTAATATATTATGGGACTACCTGCATATATGTTGTTATATTTTTCATAAAAAACAGTCAACATATATTTATAATGTAAGTCCAAAAATTACATATATAATTTTAATGTATTTACATTGTAAGTCTCAAAATTACATATATAATTTTAATATATGTACATTGTTAGCATAAAAAATATATTGTAAATTTAAATCTTACATTGAAAAAATAAGAAAGCAAAAGATACAAGCAGGACGAGAAAAAAAAGCAAATTCTTACTAATTAAATTAAGTAGGTGGTTCCTATGGACGGCCAATCACCGTGCTTGACTAGATGCGGCCGGTTAACACACCTACTAGACGAATCTCAACGGAACATGTATAGCCTAAAATCTAACTGTGATTAGCATCATATTATGGCATCACAAATTTAACGAATCCGTATATTATCATCATGTTAATTTTGCTGTCATTTCACAAAGATAAAAAAATTTCATAACATTTTTCTTTCGACGGGATCTATGACATATGAAGCAAAGTTTTGTCTCATGCAGTTCATGGGTCGTAGTTGGGCGATGGTTGTGGCAGATTGACTCGTTACCACCATCACTATCATCTTTTATATTAGTATAAATGTAATAGTGATTTATCCCTCTACAATTGCATTGTGATAAACAAAGATGGTTCACAATTGTTTATTATTAATATTTTTTTGGAGGCCAAAACTCTTACCGATTCATATGGTATTTTCCCATCACAATGTATAGAGTTGTCTTTGTTGGCAAGCTTCATGTAGTAGGGAGAATTTTTTTTGGGGGGAGGGGGGATCTTCACAAACTTAAAATTAGTTTTGAAAAGGAATATACAGAGGTAACGGATTAGTGTGTTATACTCTTTTAAAAACATAAAAGAATATAACTCAAAAATGTATACCGAGCATACACCAAAGTGTGGTTGTGGAGTCATGTTCATGTAGGTTTAAATCCTAGTTTATACAAATAATTAGGCAAATAAATGTGTGTTTTTAATAGGAATTTATACTACTAAAAAAGTGTAATGGATGTTGGTTGAGAATCCCGCATAAGTACCGGCTTTCCCAGCTAGACCTCAATAGCGACACTGATGAGTGCAGTTGGCACCAACTATAGATTAACAAACGACACCCATATGAAATCCACAAGAAAAAAAGAAAGCCAGCTCGAGCCGATACTTGGAGCTATCCCAACATTGGCCCTAATCCACCCAACAACAATGTATCAAACGATCAACTCATCCCAATTTCCACGGATCAACAGATCCCAATTTCCGGTTTCTCATATCAACAGATCAACACATGAATAACGAATAATAGCCCCTAGATCTCATATCAACAGATGAACAACTCATCCCACATGAAGAAGAACAACACATCCCACACGAACAAAAACAACAATTAATAATGCCCTAAGTTGTACATGCACCTGGAGCCAATCCATCATCAGATCCATCGGCCGGGCCACCATGAAGAAGGGAAGGAAGAGGGGGAGACCACCGGCGGTGACCTTCATCGTCTTCTTCACTACTCCTGCTTGTTGTCACCGTCTCCGAGCTCGTGGCGGCCGGATCTGGCCATCCCCGAGCTTGTGGCAACTAGATTTGGCCACCTCCAAGCTCATTGCTGCCGGAGCTCGTCGGCGTAGCTCTTGCTCATGGTTGCGAGGAGGTGGCGGAAGTGGGAGGAGGGGCGGCGAAGGCGAGGTGCCAATGGAAGAGAGGGGGAGGGACGACAGAAGAGAAGGGGAGGGCTAGCAAAGGCGAGGCGGTGGTGGAAGAGTGGGGAAGGGGCGGCTAAGGCGAGACAGTGATGAAAGAGAAGGGAAGGGGCAATGAAAGAAAGGTAGAGAGGCAGCGGAAGAGAAGGGGAGCTAGGGGCAACAAAGGCGTTGAGGAGGGGGGAGAGCGAGAGAGAACGTTGAGGAGAGCAAAGAGAAAATCAGCTTGGCTCGGCTTATAGGGGAGAGCAAGGAGAAAAATCGACTCATCTTTCATAAATTGTGTCGGTTTGTAGAAAACTGGCACTCATATATTTTTATATGTGCTTTTTAAAAAAAATTGTCACATGTATTACAAGTGTCTTTTTTTAATAAAATGGTACCTATAAAGGCATATTGATACTGGTTTTTAATTTTATACCCATGTAAAAGTTAGAAAGGGATTACATGAAAAACCGATAACTATAAAACGTTCCCTCTTAGGCATTATGTAGTAGTGTTAGTTATTGAGTGCGTATTAGAGGCTACATTATGTAGATCGAGGTTGTATGCGCTTACTTGAGGTCAGGAAAACCCCGTAAAGCATACCTCTAAGGCTTTCTTCGACACAAGGAATTCTCAACTCCTCTCTGTGTTTCATGTGCATGTTTTTCAAACTGTTAAACGTTGCGTTTTTTACAAAAAGTTTTTATACAAAAATTGTTTTAAAAAATCATATTAATATATTTTTCAAAAAAATTAACAAATACTTAATTAATCATAAGAAAATACGTCGTTCCGTTTTACGTGCGCGAAATGTATGTTCCTAACAAACACAGCCTAAGTAGCTTAAAACGTTCTATGCACAAATATTCCTGCAGCGGAGACAACATTCTATTTCGGTTGTTTACATATCACAAATAACCGAAATTGTACTGGGGGAACAAATTGAGCAATAGCAATAATAGTAGTGATAGACAATCATCATCGTCCTACCTCAATTCATCTCTCTATCTCAATTATTTAACATACGTACTTACGTTAATTTCTTGTATAACACTGTACTTAATTCTTACGTATATAACTAGAGATATAATCACCAATTAATTACGCCTGGTCAGTCTATCGCCCGGACAACGCCGTACGTACGTGCAGCTGAGGTAAGCTAGCTAACACTACTACAGAAAGGGGCTTTCTGGACGAGGCCCCCAACAGTTTCCAGGCGGGCCATAAGTGGCCGCGCCTGGAAAAACCGGTCCCGAGGGGGCCGGCTGTTGAACCGCACGCGATAATAAGTTATCCCGTGCGGGTTCTTAAGCGGACCGCACGGGATAAGTCATTATCCCGTGCGGGTTCTTAAGCCGACCACACGAGATAAGATTATCCCATGCGGTCCGCTTAAGAACCCGCACGGGATAATGCTTAAAATCCCGTGCGGTCCGCTTAAGAACCCGCACGGGATAATGATTATCCCGTGCGGTTCGTTAGGTGAACCGCACGCGATGATGCACTATAAAACACTCCCACCACCCCGACAGTGCCACTTTGAACTTGGTGTTTCTCTCTCCAAAAAAATGCAATTATAGGGGGGAAGGTTTTCAACTTGTATACTTCAATTGGAATCAATACAAAAGGTACCATGCTTGATCTTCTCTTCCATTTGCTTCCACTTTTAAAAGTTTTTATTGGTTTAATGTGAAGATATTTGAATTTATTTTAACTCGGTTTCTCTCTCCAAAAATAGATATTTTCTTTTGGTGGGAGATTGTAGAGTTAAAATCTTTGATTGAAATCAATATAAAAGGTAATGTGTTCGATCATCTCCTTCGTTTGCTTCCGTTTTTGTAAAATTTCATTGGTTGAATGCGAAGATATGTAAACTTGTGCGAATTGGTACTTTGTGCTATATATGTATATAATTTGTAGGTCAAATATTTTATTTTTCTGATTGAACCATTTTTTGGTAGCTAATATTGTCTCCGTATTATTATTTGTTGTGAATGAGGTTTTAGTTAAAAAGTATGAATTAAGTTTAATTTGTTTATTTAGAAAACAGTATACAGTGTTGCGGTCGGTGCTAGAACTTCTTAGATTGAAGGCCAGGCACGGCTGGTCTGATACTAGTTTTAATGAATTGATGGGTCTTCTTAGAGCTATACTTCCTAAGCCTAACTTGTTGCCAGCTAACACCTACCAAGCCAAGAAACTGATATGTCCATTATCACTTGGTGTGGAAAAGATCCATGCATGTATTAATCACTGTGTACTTTATCGCAATGAATACGCTGACTTGGACAAGTGTCTAACTTGTGGGGCGAGTAGGTACAAAAAGGATAACAGTGCCACCGATAGTGCTGTTGCCGAACCAAATACATTGGTTGAGCCAGGAAAAAAGATTCCGGCCATGGTGATGTGGTACTTGCCAGTGAAAGATCGCATGAAGCGATTGTTCTCGAACCCCGCCGACGCCGAGTTGATGAGATGGCATGAAGAGGGTCGGAAAACAGATGGTATGATTCGACACCCCGCCGATGCTCGACAATGGAGAAACTTTGATTCGAAGCATCCAGAATTTGCAAATGATCCGAGAAATGTAAGGTTTGCGTTGAGCACGGATGGAATGAATCCGTTTGGTGACCTAAGCAGCTCGCACAGCACTTGGCCTGTTCTGCTCACCATGTATAACCTTCCGACATGGTTATGTCAGAAGCGAAAGTATATTTTGTTGACTATCCTTATACAAGGGCCAAAATAGCCTGGCATCGATCTAGATGTGTTTCTTGAACCTTTGATGGAGGATATGCAAGAAATGTGGGAAGGGGGTCTACAATTGTTTGATGCGTACCGACAGGAGTATTTTACTCTGCGTGCTATCAAATTCGTTACTATAAACGATCTACCAACAAATTTTTCCCTCTCAGGACAGATTAAAGGAAAGACCGGATGTCTTATATGTCTGGACAACACATCGTACATATACCTGACCTCGACAAAAAAGTTAGTTTACATGCGTCATCGTCGTTTCTTACCACAGAAGCATAGGTATCGTGCGATGGCTACCTTTTTTGACAAAACTGTTGAGGAAGGTACTGCCCCCGAAGCAAAGGATGGTTCCACGGTGTTCAAGCTGACAAAAAACATAAAGGTCGTGTTCGGCAAGGGAAAGACAGCTTTAGGCAAGAGGAAGAAAGAAGTGGTAGAAAACACGCTGCCCTTCAAGAAACATTCANGGCAAAATTTAAACATCACATATATTATACATATATTTACAAACAATGCTAATATTAAGTATAATACAAATATTATGTATATTAAAAAATACTAAAATCATACATATATTAAAAAATGCTAAATATATATTAAAGTATATTATACATATATACATAAATAAACATCTAATTTACAAACATCACATATATTATGATATGGTCCAGGCTAGGGCGTTTAATTTTACGTCTCTTTTTCGTGTTGACAGATTCGGAGCTGTTGAAACAGATAAGCAACTATAGTACTGCTACTATGCGCATGCATTGTCACCTTCAATCACTTTCATCCATAAATCTCCAACAGTTTTATTTATGCATTTGCGAATGGCGAAAACGATCTTTTCTTTTTCTTATTATTATTTGCATATATATATAAATATATATATATATGTATTTTCATCTATGTATATATTAATGTATATATTAATTAATTCATTAATTACATACAACACATACTTACTTATATATATATATATATGTATTTTCATCTATGTATATATTAATGTATATATTAATTAATTCATTAATTACATACAACACATAGATAGATAGAGATATCTCGTCACGAGTGTTGGTGAGATTACCTCTCTAACACAAATGACCAAATACATATTATATAAATGAATAATAAGCTCATGAGCACACAATTTTACTACATCACAAAATTAATACTTGCTTATATATAAAAAAATTCTACTGTGATGAAATTTACGAAAAAAACAACATCATCGCTGGGAGTTTCAATCATCTCATGCAAACAAATATCACATCTATCCCTTGTAGGCATTTCGTCGAACAGTTGACGTGCCATCCCACATCCACCCAATCCATTGATCCGATCCATCCCACATCCATTTCATTCACAGGCATATCATCTCACCTTGCGAGGAGGGACGTCGGCGTCGGTTGTGTGGCGTCGGCGGCCGGGTGGCGTCGTCGGTTGTGTGGTGTCGGCGGCCGGGTGGCGTCGTCGGATGGGTGGCGTCGGCGGCCGGGGCGTCGTCGTCGGTGGGCGTCGTCCGATGGGTGGCGTCGGCGGCCGGGGCGTCGTTGGATGGGTGGCGTCGGCGGCCGCGGCGTCGTCGTGGGTGGGCGTCGTCGTCGGGCGTCGGTGCGGCGTCGGCGGGGATGGGGGCGGGCGCGGGAGGGCGGCGCGGGGGGCTGGCGGCGATGGGGGGGCACAGATCTGGGTGGGGGGGCTTGAGGCCGGCGGGCGAGAGGGCGCCGAGAGAGAGAGAGAGATGGGCGGCGGCGCACGGCGGCTTAAGAAATTTTCGGCAGCCTGGCGGCACAGATCTGGACTCGTCGGGGACTTAGAAAATTTTAGGGATCCCGCGCGACTATATATAGGTGCCAATTATCCCGTGCGGGCGGCTTAAGCCCGCCAAAATCTGGGTTCGGCCCGCACGGAAATATGATCTTTCCGTGCGGGCCGTTAAGACGCCCGCACGGAAATATATCTTTCCGTGCGGGCCGCTTAAACCGCCCGCACGGAAAGACATATTTCCGTGCGGGCTCTTAAGCCGCCCGCACGGGATAATTGGCGCCCTTATTTTAAAACTGTAAAACTAAAAAAGATATGAATGCTAAAATATTTATTAACATATTAATTATTGCATTTATTAATTGTCCCATGTAAAACTATAAAACTAACAAATATGAATGCACATGCTAACATATCAATGTAAAAAAATTCAATCAATATAAATTCGTCACATATTAATATATCAATTGCTCACACCATAAGCTTGATACATTCGCGTGCAAAAACATATTGTACAAAAAAAGAAACTAGCGTTTCACTATTTTTGGATTAACATCCTTCCGCACGGATGCAAACTTTGATTCGTCGAGGACACTCTCAATGCGTTTCATTCGCGTAGGAAGATCTGTGAATAACTCAATGGCGTCATACTGGTTATAATCGCGTGCGTCTTGAATGTTGTCAATTCCAATGATGTTTTGGTTGCCCGATACAATAATGTCCATCTTTTCATCGGAAGGATCCTTCACATAAAAAACCTGTGCAACACGCTCCGCAAGGACCCATGGATCATCCTTATGTCCAATTTTACTCCGTTCGGCACAAGTAAATCCAAATTTATCTACCATGATGTCTTTCACCCATTGGCATCTGAGAACAGGGATCTGAATGTTTAAACCGTAGTCAAGTTCCCATATTTCTTGTATGATCCCGTAGTAAGACTTGTTCTGCCCTGTTGCGTCCAACGCTACGACACGAACCCCACTGTTCTGCGCTGAGCTTTTCCTATCTTTGCTGTTTGTGTAAAAAGAATATCCTCCGATATCATACCCTTGCCATGAGGTCACAAGGCTTGTTGGGCCAGCTGCAAGTCTTTCTATCGTTTTTTCCTCGGTTGATTCTCCACACGGTAGCTTTTGATCCTTCAGCCACTGGGGAAACGTGCGCTTCTGTTCTTTCGAAACCCAACCGTCGGATCGCCCAGGATTGCATGCTCTGATATCGGAAGTGTGTTGCTCAATGTAGGGCGCAACGATGGCGAGTTGTTGAAGAACACTGCTGTGTGCATCTGATACCGCTTTGTTTTTTATATATAAGCAAGTATTAATTTTGTGATGTAGTAAAATTGTGTGCTCATGAGCTTATTATTCATTTATATAATATGTATTTGGTCATTTGTGTTAGAGAGGTAATCTCACCAATACTCGTGACGAGATATCTCTATCTATCTATGTGTTGTATGTAATTAATGAATTAATTAATATATACATTAATATATACATAGATGAAAATACATATATATATATATATATATAAGTAAGTATGTGTTGTATGTAATTAATGAATAAGTAAGTATGTGTTGTATATATATATATATGCAAATAATAATAAGAAAAAGAAAAGATCGTTTTCGCCATTCACAAATGCATAAATAAAACTGTTGGAGATTTATGGATGAAAGTGATTGAAGGTGACAATGCATGCGCATAGTAGCAGTACTATAGTTGCTTATCTGTTTCAACAGCTCCGAATCTGTCAACACGAAAAAGAGACGTAAAATTAAACGCCCTAGCCTGGACCATATGCATCTAGCTTAGAACAACAATGGAATCGTGTACGAGTTCCACGAGAAATTGAAGCATCATCTCCGATCCATTTCACTAGCAAATTTTTGTTTTAAAAAACATTCGATGATCATGAATTCAGCACTTCCATTAGTTGATGTGAATTTTTTGATGAATTTTAGATTGTAGGTTAGATTTTAGGTTTACTGATTAATGGAAATATGTTGAGATTTATTTCTGAAATATGAAAAACTTAATTATGTTGCAAAATATAATTAGCATTGTTTGTATTATACATAATATTAGCATTTTTTAATATACGTAATATTTGTATTATACATAATATTAGCATTGTTTGTAAATATATGTATAATATATGTGATGTTTGTAAATTAGATGTTTATTTATGTATATATGTATAATATACTTTAATATATATTTAGCATTTTTTAATATATGTATGATTTTAGCATTTTTTAAAATTTTGCCCCAAATTTTAATACTCTAAAAATGCTAATATTATGTATAATATTTTTTCCGCCTGGTATTTTAGTTAAAATAAGATGAAAATAAAATTAATTGTGTTACGACCAACCGTAGATCAAATGTCGACCGAGAAAGCTCCCTCCGATGCACCCAACATCGAACCAACGCAAGAGGTTTCGAGCGAAGGCACATGGCAGACACCAAGCTATCCGATGTGCCATGTCGAAGTTACGCCAGCACCATCGGTTGAAGAAGACCCCGACTACATCCCTATGGAGGAAGCAGTAAGTCGAGTTGTAGTGTTATAAACTAAGCCGTCTCACTCTCGGTCGCGTTTAACTTTTTCTGATGTACGAACAGATGAAAACAAGACGCCAGTCAAAAAGAAAGGCTACCAAGTCTGCCGTAATAGCCGAAGCCGAGACGGACACGGCAACGTCCGGTCAGCTAGAAACCGACACCGGAGAAACGTCCGGTCAAAAGAGAAGACGTGCTAAGAGAAGTAAGACACAAACCCCCAAGGAGACATACTACATCACCTCTTTGAACCAGGATGGGAAACCAGTAGAGCCCAAGGTAGCAATGACTAAATTCAGCACCACCTACGGTGTGGTGGCCAGAACGCACGGCCCTTTGAATGTAGATTCCTGGGAGCAGGTGGATGACAACATGAAGAACTTCATGTGGAACGAGTTGCAGAAGTGGCTTGTCTATCCGCCTGGTTCAGAGGCTATGGGAAAAGAATTTGCCCTAAAAACGATGGCGCATCGGTGGAGGCAGTGGAAATCGGACTTGAACACTCACTACGTGCAACAGAACAAGAGTCCATTCGCCGACTACGGTGGTATTACACAGGCCGAATGGGGCACCTTTGTCGCAAAGATGACAAGCCCGGAAGCCTTAGCGCGGAGGAAAAAGATGTCCGATCTAGCTAAAAGGAACAAATATCTGCACCGGTTGGGCTCGAGCGGCTACGATGGCCACATAGAGAAGTGGCGAGCAACTAAAGAGAAGTTTGCCGCCCAAGGCAAGCCCCTGCTTGTAGATGCCCTAAAGGAAAGAAGCAAAAACTGGGTTTGGGCACGGAGCACAGGGCAAGTCACCGATGCGGGAGAGATCCAGTTCGAGGATCCGGATATCGAGCGTGTGACCAGTAGTCTTAAGGACATCGCGGAAAAAGAGAAAACAGGGGAATTCATTGCCAAGAGAGAACATGATCAACTAACAGCTGCATTAGGCAACCCTGAACATTCCGGACGAGTAAGGGGCCTATCGTCAAGGACGAGCTGGAAGGAAGGGTTTCCGGAGGAAGCTAAGGGTTACAAGAAACGGGACAGGTACAAACAGAAATTGGAAGAGAGGATAGCAAAACAAGTTGAACAACATTTCTACTCTCTTGTTGCTCAAAATCGTCAAGCCTTCCCGCACTTGTTCCATCAATCCGAAGAACCCACAGTACAGGTGCCAAGCAGTGTCGGGTCAGTGGACACCGCACCTTATGCAGTAGACAACATAACTGCCCCGACGCCGTGCAGCCTGCTCGTGCCGATAGGAAGGGCCGGGAAGAAAGGAGGTGGGTACAGGACTTGCGATACCAGGGCGCCAAATTCAGAACACGCCAATCCCTGAAGAATATGCAAGGGTGCAAGTGGCCAAGGTGCATGCAGAGCATACCAGTTTAGAGATAGATATTCCAACACCGGACGGGATACAATTGCTTGGGGATGCGGTGAATCAATTTATACTATGGCATCGACGAGATATACTGCTGGTCGGTCCATCGCCTTCAACCCCACGCCCGCCGGCTCCAAAGATTGCTGCTGCGCCTGCACCAACTTCTCCACCAGGGCAAGATTCGCCAACTAATAGGCCTGCCTCCCCACCTCCCTCCTCCCCTAATCCTTTAGGTCCAGGTTCACCACATCTATCAGCCCCTGAAGTCCACGCAGAACAACCTCCTCTGACACCACAGTCTGCATTGGCGCTACCTGAAAGGCCTCTTATGAGAAGCGCAAGTCTTCCAAGTCCGACCAAGCTTGAACCTCGTCGGCTTATCCCGACAATGATTAGGTCAACTTATGATAAGGAAAAAATGGCCGTATACGAGGAAAGGTTACTATTCCAGGCTTTCAGGGGGAGAGCGTCGACTGACAAGAAGCAGGATGAAACTCCACATTTGTCGGATTCACAAAAATCGGTGAAAAATCAAATGGAGGACCTGCAAAACTGGACTTCCGACGAAGTGCCAACAAAGTACGTGCACGAGAAGCCGTTCCTGCCCCCGAAGCTCATGGAAGGCCTGTCTTGGGAAATGAGGCTGATGCATGACTGGTATCTGAAGGCATCTAAAAAAGGCCTGGGCATGATTACTGTGAAGGTCCCGGATAACGCTTTCACCAGTGGCCCAAATGGGATGCTGGTAATCGATTTCAACGACCTTCACGCATTATTCAAGCTGGACAAAATGGATTTAAATCTCGTTGCTGCATTTTGCCTGTAAGTCATTCGTAATTAATGTCATATATTAATTCACTTGCTAACTAACTTCTGATAAATTACCCGCTTTATTACTTAGGATGCAATTCCACGCCGCTGAAAAGGCCAACCATCCAGTAGGATACATCAACCCAACAAGAGTTTGCTGGACGGAACACACGGTGAATATTCGTGCAGATTCCGCTGAGCTCAAAGGTAAAACGATGTCCGAGAAAAAAGAGGTCGTCGACAAAATGCACAAGGAAAAGATGGTCAGCGTAGCACTGTACTTGGGCAGAGCGATGGTTGCGCATAAAGACAAAACTGTCCTCTTCGTCCCTTACGCGCTGCGGTACGTATGATTCTTCCATAGTACTTATGTTTTAGTACGATATCACATACAACTAACATATCTTCTTTGCAGCGATCATTACATACTTTTTCTAGTATATCCACGGGACCACCTGGCCGTAGTGCTGGATCCGGCGCACTATGGCGAGGAAACATTTACAGAGTTTCTCGTTATATTAAATTTGTAAGTCCTGTTATGCACCATTTACTAAATGTTGGCTATTGTACTCTCGAATACACATAATTGACTCAAACAATTGTTTTGTCTTTATAGAGCACACAGATATTACGTAGACCACGGTGGACCAATCAATAATCCACAAAAGAAAAAGCTTCTCGTGAAGACAAGATGGCCGGTAATTACATGTCTCTTGTTCCGACATTTCTTACATATATTTGTTTCACTCAAAATATTGATGTATACAATTTTTTTCAACATAGTGTTTTAAGCAACCACCACAGACTAATTTATGCGGATATTACATATGCGAGATGCTTAGACTCAACGGGAGATACACTATAAAGTTTGAAGAAGTAAGTCGAGAGAAAATATCTTTTCACACATTATAAGATCTTGTATAACTTTCCTAACTATAACAATGTATATTCCTTCTGAAACAGATCCCATCCGTTCCAGTTGTAGCGAACCGGTTCGACGATCGAACCATACTAAACTTGTGTGCAGATATTTGCCGCTTCATCCGCCGCGATGTCTGCAACCATTTGGGCGATTTCTACGATCCGGAGAGCCAGCTTGCGACGGATGATACCTTCAAACGACTTAGAGAGTGGGAAAAAGAACATATGTATAGTAGCTAGTACAAATATTTCTAAGTAAGGATATATTTTATGTGGTTTTTTAAACTTCTGTAAATTGTGAGACGCGATGATACGTATATATATATATATATACATATGTCATGCATGCGTACAAATTTAATATCTTAATTCCATGAAAAAATAATTAATTACGTTCAATTCTTAATACGTGCGATGTGTATGTATACTATTACTGAGAGAGACGGAGATCTAGAGAGGGGAGAGATAAGGTAATATATTCACATAAAATAATAAACCAACATATAAAATAATATTTTATATACACATAAAATAATGGGCAGATCACTTATCCCGTGCGGTCGCGTTAAGTGGACCGCACGGAATAAGCGATCCACCCATTATTTTATGTGCATATAAAATATTATTTTATATGTTGGTTTATTATCCCGTGCGGTCCACTTAACGCGACCGCACGGGAAGATCGCTTATCCCGTGCGGTCTGCTTAAGCGGCCCGCACGGGATAATGGATCTTCCCGTGCGGTTGGGCCGCCCGCACGCGAAAATGGTCTTTTCCCAGACCTTCTCTCGCGTGCGGGCAGGCCTTCCGTACGGAAAGGTGCCTTTCGGCCCGCACGGAAAGGCTGTTTTTTAGTAGTGTAAATTACTACTCCCTCCGTTGTCAAATAGAGGACAATGTTAACGGTACTGTTTCACATTTGACCACTAATTACTGAAGTATTAAATGGTTAAATAATGACAAACTAAAGTTCTGGGCTTATAGTTAGGATGCCATACAATTTAATAGTATGAAAACCTTTTTAGTACTAGTACTGTTTTATAGAAAAAACGAGCGGTCAATTGTCAAAAATAAATATCTGGTATCAGTTAATACCTCCGTCCAAAAATAGTTGTCTTTTTACGATTTAAAATTTGCCCAAAATATTTGTCTCTTTCAAATATTACTTGTCTCATCGAACACCTTTCATTCAAAATTTTCTCTATTATACCCTCTACTACCACTTGATCTTTAACCATACATCATTTAATAGGTAGTGTAGTCTTTTTTTTAAAACCTTAATCTATGCTAAATTATTTAGAATGATAAGTATTTTGAACGGTGATAGTATTTTAAAAAGGAAAAAGTATGAATTATTCTCCCGAACTATTGCGGTCGATCGAATTACCTCCTGAACTCGAAAACCAGACATTTTATACCCTCAACTATACAAATCGGACAAATAACCCCCTAGCTCAATCTGAAGTGGTTTCGGTCCTACGTGGCAGTCTAGTCAGCAATTTTTTTTCAAAAATCGGTGGAGCCCACTTGTCTCTCTCTACTCTATCATCCTCTCTCTCTACTCTATACCTCTCTTTCTCAATCCCCAACCTCTCTCTCTCACCGAGCCGAGCAGGGAGGTAACGGATCCTGGCTGGCAGCCTCCAAGGGACGGGCTGCATAGCGACAGGGCAGAGGAGCTCCCTCTCCCCTCTCTTTATCTCTCTCCTTTCAGCGGAGGCGGCTAGGGGCAATGTGCGAGGTTGAAGGCAGTTGGGAGAGACGGGCAGCGGTGGCAAGGTCGGAGCTCGCGCGAAGGCGGCAGCCACGGCGGCGACCACCTCCCATACCCTCGCGCGAACGGCCTCGAGCAGCCTCCCGTAGAACACATCCGCGTCCCACTTGCTGACGACGACAACGACGACCTCCGATCAAGACGGGGGCAGGGAGATCTGGAGACAGACACGCAGGTGGTGCGACGAGGACGACGAGGAGGAAGAGGAAGAGGAGAAGATGGAGCAAAGGGGGTTGTGGCTGTGCTTGCGGTGAGGTGGGTAGGCGTGGACGACGGCGGCGAGCGGGAGCGCACTCACGGAGCGGGAGGTCTCGTGGAGGAAAATGAGAAAGTGGGAGATGAGCACGAGGAACATGAGGGACGGCGCGAGGCGGGGGCTTTCCTCGGGCTCTAGGTCCGCCTGCGCGATGATATGGCGCTCGACCTCCCCTGTGGGCAGCACCAGCTGCCCCGCCGGTGTCACGTCCTAGGCTTCGACCGACCGCGCGTCGTCGTCGCCCTGGGCAGTTGGGCTTCTTCAGCCAACCAAGCGACCACGCTCCACCTACAGCGTCCCAGGGGACCACTCTCTGCCGCCGCCCTAGGCTTCTTCTGTCGCCGTCTCCTCTCTTCTCGGTGGAGGAGGAAGGAGGTAGAAGAGAAAGAGAGGAGATATAGAGACTGACACGTGGGTCCATTACTTTTTAAAATATTTTTTGCCACGCTGGAGTGCCACGTCAACAAGTCTATCCCAAAATCGTCCAAAACAGTGCTCGGGGAGGTAATTTGTCTGGTTTGTATAGTCAAGGGTGTCAAATGTCTAGTTTTTGAATTTAGGAGGATAATTCGATTGACCGCGATAATTCAGGGGATAATTCTTTTAAAAACAGAGGAGTATATACATGCCTTGCATATACATCTCCCTGAGACGCAGGGAAACGGCGGAAAAGCTAATGAGTGGCCCGTGGGGAAACAGGTAACGTACAGTTCGTCCACATGCATGGCCTACCAGGCTACCAACGCCGCTGTTGCCTGCCGCCACCGCCTGTAGGCTGTAGTGGTATTGCAAATATATATTGCTTTCATTGACATGCAAGCAATGTCAAACACAATCAACGAGGAGAGAGGAGGCAATATATGCGATTGCAATGCTAGCCAGATAGCTACCTATCCATCCATCCATCCATAGCTAGATCTGGATCTCACGATGCATTTACACTATCGATCGGCAGGGAGCAACGCATTTCTTATTCAGGGTGTTTTCCATGCAAGCATGTCGAAGATAAAAATACGTTACTCACTTCGTCCCAAAATATTAGCATTTTGGTTTCTTTAAGGTTAATTAAGTATAGATAATTTTTATGATAAAATTTACAAGTAATACATACTGCCGAGATAAACCATCCATGGATTTATATTGATTTGACATAACACTAAAATAGAATGTGCACAATACAAAATTAAAAAAGGTAAAATTATCTTTTTATGTTACTGTTTAGGGGCAATTCCATAAATTCGCAATACAACGAAACAATGCTAGATGTTTACATTCGCTCGATCCTATTCCTCATTCCCCATCATCCACTCGTTCTTCACCACTGTGAGATGGCACTATTAAAAATTATTACCCAAATACCAAGTCTTATAATTAGTACTCCTAGAATTATAGAATTATTGAGGTACTCCCTCTGTACTTCTATGTTTTAACACCATTAACTTTTAGGTATACGTTTTTGACCATTCATCTTATCTAAAAGTTTTATACAAATATAAAAATAATAAGTCATGCTTAAATTATATAAATTTTAAATAAGACAAATGATCAAACCAACCAACGATATCAAACTTAAAAAACAAAGAAAGTATTATGTTACGTTACCTTTCACTAACATCCGTCTAAACATGACATTATAAAATCATCAACTACACATAACAATCTTCTCTTTATTGTGTGGCCGTAGGTTATCTACCATTACTTTATTTAAAATTTTCGACTATAAATATATAAATATAGACACATGGTATATCTAGTTTTAAACTCAAAAATTAAAATGTTGATATAGAAATACTTCATATTCATTAATCAATATAAATCACATTTATTTTGCCTGTCCGTATTTGCAGTAGATACACGCTGGTGGTAGTAGCCCGTATTAAAAACCATTTCGTCCTTTGCCTGACGTCATCACGCGTCACCATTTTGCAGTGTCGAGGTGAGTGGATTTTTTACAATTTGGTCTTTTATGAAAACTTATTTTACAAATGAACATCTAAAGAAATTTATCCTAGAAATGGTCCTTTTTGGAACGTCAGAGTGACTGGCGTCGTGGTCCAATGAAACGGCGCCAGCATCACTGACGCCGTCATTTTGCCACCGTGGTAAACCTGGCAGCCCAACGCTGACATGGCAGTAGGAGGGCGCCAGCACTACTGGCGCCGTCCTCACCACCACGGCGCCATCATATTCTTCGTTGTTTTTTTTATAGTCCAAAAAAAAATTAATAGATTAGTTTTCCGTAGTTCTATAAACATTTGAACTTTTTTTACTAGTACTACTTAGTAAAGACTTGTTAAGTTTTCTGTTACATCGTTGTGTCGAGTTGCTAGTATTAGCGTTCCGTCGTTTAAAGTTTTGAGTTCTTGTCGTCATCATCATTATTGCTGTCCTTACCACCATCGCTGTCACCCACTAAATCTCTTTCCGTTTGTGTAAGATCTATTTTTTCCTTGGAATCCGATTATCTTTGAGTCTGCCGTCAAAACAGTCATAACTCGAGTGTCCTTTGATAAAACAACCATATCTTTTTCATATGGATTCGAAATCAGACATATAATATATCGACGGACATCTACAGAAAAAGTTACATCCATTGCTCCCCCGCTTTGTCGGGTTCAGTGAAATCAAAATCTCAAAATTTCGTTTGCAAGATTGCGTTTTTTGAGGTGAGAAGGTTCGAGACCCATTTTGATAGAACTTTGAAAAATTCTACGGACCATATATTTCGTCCGTTCGAGCTTAAATTTTCCGTGGTTGATTCCTGCGTTCTCCTATATGTGAAAAAAATATTAGAAAAATAAAATAAAAATAAAAAAAGTTGCAGCTATCTTCTTTACACTAGAGAGAAAAAAGAGAAAGATTGGATGGGGGACAGCACCAGTATTGCTGGCGCCCTCCTTCGGCCACGTTCGTGTTGGGTGTGCCACGGTGACAGGAGGACGACGCCAGCATCCTTGGCGCCGTCCCATTGAACCACGGCGCCAGTCACTCTGATGTCCTAAAAAGGACAATTTCTAGGATAAGTTTTTTCAAGAGTCTATTTATAAAATAAGTTTTTATAAAAGACCAAATTGTAAAAAATCCACTCGAGGTGAAGCACCGACCGCGACCACGACGAGCCGTGTTCGGCTGAAAGTGGTTCCAACTCTACTCCTTCGTCTTTCACGCGTACGTATTTTAAACTACTAAACGATACGTTTTTTAAAAAATTTTATACGAAAGTTGCTTGAAAAATTATATTAATTCATTTTTTTTAAAAAAAATTAATAAATACATAATTAATTATGTGTTAATGAATCGTTTCGTTTTTCTCTTTTTCCAACGCAGGCTGCCGAACTAAGCCAGACCCGGTCCATGGCCGCCCCGCCCCCTTATCGCGTCGTCTTGCGCCCACACCCACTTGCGCGTGGGGCCCATCACCTCGGGCTCATATGGCAGTGGCTCAGCGCTCTTCCTCGATGGTATGGCCGTATGGCTCTTTCTCCCCTGACGGTGACCAGCTTAAGAAAAAGGACAAGCCTCCGATTATTGGCACGGCCAAGGGGGGAAACAGCGCGCTCACGTCACTGACAGGTGGGGTATAGTTTACGTGGGTCCCACCTGTCATTCTCTGGTACATTAAGTGCAACCGCCGGAACAATAGGCAAGTCGGCTCTGCGACCGGCTTTGGCAGGTTATCTAGATATTGTAAAAAAAACTTACGAAGGGTCCCACGAGCTGTGTGAACAAGGTCCATGGACTCGGTCATGTAGTTTCCTGCTTCTGACCCTTCATGTGGTTCAGCTTTACAAAGAAGGGTTTGTGTTTGTCACACTTTTTAAGTTGACGTGATTAGCCACTAAATCAATAAATAATTTTCGTATATCTCTATCTTTATTATTATAAAAATTAAAAATATTTCCGCTAAAATTTTTATATGTCATCGTGTTTGAATTGGTTGTACATCGCTCACATTCTATTTGATGTGAGTCCAAAACAACTATTATACACCTCGTCTCCCTCTCAGCCTAACCCAATCGACTCACACCATCTTACGCGTTTTCACTTAGTGCCACACATGCCTCTCCTCGATTGATGACTTTTTTCTCTTTTTTTTCTCCAAATCATTCTGATCCTCTCCCTTTCCTTTCAATCTTCTCACTTTTCTTCTCATTTTCTCTCTTTTTTTTCTTTTTTCACTTTCAAATTTCTCTCATAATTATTTTTCTTTTAAAATTATCGTGGTTTAAGGTGTGTATACGGTAAGTTTGTTACTATGCAAATGTTTTTCATCTACGGTGAAGAAAACTTTCACTAATTAAATAATTAAAATTTCAATCTTTGATCGATGAGGTATACCAAAAGACATACGAGAATAGTCACCTGATCGATTGTGGAGCTATGAAAAGGTGTATATAAGAGAGTTTTCATGTGATAACGCATAAAACGAACATAACCGGGTTTATATATGATTTCTGATTTTTTTTTGTCATTGTTTTGTTTATATTGTTTTGGTTTGTCATTTAATTGGCAGAGTTTTTATCAATGATAAAAATTGTCTTTATCTGTTACAACGCACATGCAATTTTACTAGTATATGCTCATATTAGAAAATATCACGCGTGCTCGTAATTTGTTTTTCAGATAATATCACGCATGACATAATGACTTATCAATCGCTTAATAGTCAATTTATGTTTGCATCGAGCATGTTCGGCTGCTGTTCTGCTGCTCCGCTGCAGCCGCACGCAAGCCGCACGCATGTTCGGTAGACGCAACGGCATCGTAGCCGTAGCCGCAGCTGTATCTACCGGCCTGACGAACAGGCCCATTAACATCTCTTGAGATATCCTTGGATAATTCTGGTTATTTTCCTTATATGGTGCATTTCTTTCACAATGTTCATATTACGCAATTATACTTTTGAGTAAACTTTAGAACTATATATTTTTATCAAATTATCACAAACTTATGCTCCCTTTATCCTAAAATAATCTCATTTTTCACACATATCACATATACCAACACAAAACCAAAAAAGACTAGATTACCCTCACCTTATCAAATTCTAATCTAACTATTACTTATTTTATCTACCCTCAATACATTTATTTTCTACTTTTACAAACTCTAGTCCAATGATTACTCAAAAGTAAACTTATTTTGAGAAAAAAGGAAAAGGCCGAAATATGAACTTATTATAGGATGGGGGAAGTAGATTTAAGACATTCTATCCCAAAACTATAAATTTTAGCGACAATTTCATCACAAAGCTATATGTTTAGAGTCAAGTATCAGGAAACTACATATTTTAATATTGAAGTTGTCATAAAAACTACAAAATATAGAGTTTTAATCCCTAGCACTATTGTTATGTTGGAGCTATAATGTCATAGTTTTGTGATTAAATTGACACTAAACTTTAAGTTTCATGCTAAATTCACTATTTAATTTATAGTTTTATGAAACTTCACCTTAAATATATAGTTTTATGTTGTTAAATTTATAGCTTTGTAGTACACTATCTTAAATTTATAATTTTGTGAAAGTTTAATCAAAGTATATGTAGTTTTATGAAATTTATTCTATACTTTTTTATATGGTGCATTGTAGCTTAGATTTGTTACGAAACAGAAAAAAAGTTCACATGCTCGATAAAATTCTAACAAAAGTCTGTATATCACCTAGAATATCATATAAAAAGCACTTTGAAATATGAGTACATTAGTTTATACTTTTATGCTAAATATACTTATAATTTGACTAATCACTAAGTCGAAATTACTCTATTTGACCTTTTGAAATTAGCATATGCCCTATGAAAATGATAATTTGAATATGTACCATTCCAAAAAATCCCAAATTAATCACACCAAAGAAATATATATGATACTACAAAATGAAGCTACAAAATAATCTTTTAGAAAGGCGGCACATTCTGATCCCAATTTATGCCACTAGCATATACACACATCAAAGTTGACACCCTACGATAACCTTGGACCGTAGTAGTGGCCAAGATATTTCCAAAGTTACCCACCGACTAACCTACTACTACTGCAACGAAAACAAAACCAAAACAAATACTCCCTCTGTTTAATATTATAAATCTATTAATTTTTCTTTAATCAAACTTCATTATATCTGACAAAGTTAATAATGTTTTTAATACAAAACAAATATATTATCAAATTTAACGAAACTAATTTGATGTTACGAATGTCGTTAATTTTTATATAAATTTGATCAAATATAAATAATTTTGATTAAAAAAATTAAACGATTTATAATATGAAAACGGAGGGAGTATTAAACTCCTATTTGAAAAAAATATCATGGGTGCCCTCGCGGCTAAGCAAACCCTTTAAAGACGACTCCTCCGGTCCATGCACCGCGCGCACGCACGCACCCTCCCCTCCCGTCCCGTCCCCTCGGGGTCCGCGCATGGATAACTCGTGGGTGGGCCCCACACCCTCCTCCCTCCCGCAGATTTTTGTACCCGCCCGTGTGTGTGTGTGTGTGTAAGCAAACCCAACCCAACCCAAACCACCACCGCTACCCTCTTCTCTCTGCAAGCGAGGCGAGCCAAGCAAACGCGAGGCCGACGACGAGGAGGAGGAAGCATAGCCACTAGTCGCGGCGGCGGCGGCGGGTGATCGGAGGGATGGTGGGGCTTGTGGGAGGAGGAGGTTGGAGGGTCGGGGATGATGCGGCGGGGGGGGGAGGAGGAGTGGTGGCTGCGGCGGCGGCGGGGGCTGCGGCGGAGGCGGAGCACATGCGGAGGCTCCACAGCCACGCTCCCGGCGAGCACCAGTGCAGCTCAGCGCTCGTCAAGCACATCAAGGCTCCTGTTCATCTCGTGAGTTTCCACGACTGAAGCATATGCTTTGTTTTTTTTTTCTGTTCTTCGTTTGGTGTTGTTCGATTGGGTTGCGTTTGGTTGGCTCGGTGGTTGTTTTTTTTTTTGGATCTGGATTTTTGTTCTCTGTTTTGACGCTGGGTTTGGTGCTCCGGCGGCTCGGTTGATTGCCCAAAACATTTGTTCGGTTAATTGCTCGAATTGAATGTGCAAATTTCGCGGTGTTTTTGGCCGCTCGAGATCCCAAAATTGATGGGCTGTTTGACCTGTTTCTTCGCGGCATCTAGTTGGTTGATTGTATTGTTGGTGATGGAGTATTTGATTGTTTCGATCGATTGATCGCTGCTGCTGCAGGTGTGGTCGCTGGTGCGGAGCTTCGACCAGCCGCAGAGGTACAAGCCGTTCGTCAGCCGCTGCGTCGTGCGCGGCGGCGACCTCGAGATCGGCAGCGTGCGCGAGGTCAACGTCAAGACCGGCCTCCCGGCTACCACCAGCACGGAGAGGCTCGAGCTGCTCGACGACGACGAGCACATCCTCAGCGTCAAGTTCGTCGGCGGCGACCACCGCCTCAGGGTTCGTGCCACTCAATACTGATTACCCATTTCTGGCTACTGCTCTGCTTTTTTTTCCTTTTTGGATAACTTGCTCTGCTTATTTCTGCCTTCTTAATTACTAATCCAGAATGATTGTCTCACTGCAAATATGTCATTTATGCCGCCTTAATTACTAATCCACAGCATGATAAGCTCACTGCAATCTATAGTATTTTTGAAATCTTGTTTACTGTTTTAAGTTAGTAAGAAATGTTTAGCATTATAGACACTGCATATGGGTTCTGGATGTCACATTGGTTCATCCATCATTTTGATTTGGATCAGGTGATAACCTTGTGGTTCACTATTTGACCTACTAATTACTAGAAAGTAATATAATCATGAGTAGTTTTGACTTCCACTAGGGATAGAATGAAAAGATGGACACTGGGAAACTCAACCCTGTTTTCCCTGTTCTTCATTTGGGCTTCAGTTTAATGATTTGCGGTGTGAATTCCAATACGTCGTCTGCTTTCTTGAAAGGCAATGACTTACTAGTGTGGTCTGCATGTGGCCTTGCTGTTTCTTGAACCTTGAAAAATAAGTTGACCATGTTGCCTTAATTGAAGAATAATGATTTTAGGTTCTTGTTTATGGACAGCTAGGCACTCATGATCTTCACGACTTGTCAAAGCTTTATTTTGATTTGTACTGATTTCTGTCTCCCCACTCCTTCAGAACTACTCATCCATCATAACTGTCCATCCGGAGAGCATCGATGGGAGACCAGGGACGCTTGTGATTGAATCGTTTGTGGTGGACGTGCCCGATGGAAACACAAAGGATGAGACATGCTACTTTGTCGAGGCCGTGATCAAGTGCAACTTAACATCTCTCGCCGAGGTATCAGAGCGGCTAGCAGTTCAATCACCCACCTTGCCACTTGAACAGTAGGATCATCACCAGCACGGGACATGTGAATTGGCATGAATAAGAAGCTTCAAATGGTTGCTAGAGATTTACATCTTTTTGAGACTGGTAGTTCCTCCATTGTCTTCGATATATATGCCTCTTGTAAGGATTAGTATGTAGGGTTAAGTATCTTTAGTTGCTGGCTAGTGACGGGCTTAGGTTTCTTAGGGACTGCACCTTGCTACCTTGTGGTTATGTATGCATACTGCTAGTATGTGTAGATAAATAGGGAAGCATGGAGTGGTTTTTGCCTCTTTGGTGCACATTTGAAACAACCTCTAGAGTTTTTTTTCTGCATTTGAGCTGGCTGCCCATTGTAGTATAGTATTGTTGTGTTCTTGGATGACTTTCCGCTAACACTTGGGCTTGGTTGGGGGGCTTTTGATTTGGGTGGATCTTGGATTGTGCTGTAATATATACATATGAGGAGAGTTCTCCTTTGCACTCTGGAATGCTTTCATAGTTAAAGAATATGCTTATTCAACTAGTATAATATTCCTGTACATGACCATGAGTTCAAAGACAAACAAGATACCTAGGAGACCAAGATTAAAGTCGGCCTTAAAGGAGTTCCTGAATTCTGATGTTGCAACAGAGAACATAATCCTTGAGAAAATATCTGGGTTTCCTGAAGTTAGGTTGCCAACCCTTTGAATGACAACAGAAAATCATCAAGGATGAAGGAGGCAAGTCCATCCTCGCATGCTTTTGCATTCCATGCCCTTTTTGGGTGCAGTCAGTTTTCAGGCCACTTATTATTATCATTAATCCAAGTCTCCCCAATTCTAATCCTCTCGTTACAAGTAGCTTTCCAAGCATTGTTTCAGACAAAGCAAAGGCGGTCGCTTTCAGGGCCAGAAGCTCCTGAGATGGCTTCTCGAGAAAAGTCGATGCTGGACCAAACAATGCACAAGCTTGCTCGCGTCTGATCTTGTTTGTAGCTTTGTTTGGCTGAGAGGGAGACGCTGACGGTGACTTGCTCCTACCACCAAAGTATGGCGGTTTTCAGAGAAAATGGTGTTTGGTTTATACAAGTTTGCATCTGCTTTCCTCTTTCTCTGTTCGGTGTTTGTTCACTGCAGCGATGACTAGCATGCGTAAAGATGATGCCGATTGGTTTTTTCCTTCCCTAAGATGGTAAGGATGATATCGCTCGTTTGCCGTTTATGTTGGTGGACAGAATGAATGCCATCACTTGTGAGAGTCCATCTTCAGACTACTACGTTAGTGCGCTGCGGTGAGTACGCCTTCCAAACACATGTTTGACTGAAAAGGTTGTCTGTCTGTGTGCAGATAATTATGGACATGAGGATATTTTCCGATTACAAGACACCCACCGCGTGCGTATTTTATTCAGTACATTCCTGTAAACACGTATATTCTGTTAACATTTAAATTTAACATTAGACACGAAATAGAAAAACATGCATCGATTTGAAAGGACTCGGTTTCCACCACGTGAGGCCAGTCTTACCGTCGCCTTGGGGCCGGTCAGACTGCACGTATGTGGTCGGTCTGACCGATGACATGTGGTCAGTCTGACTGGCTAAGTTCGAGCCAAGTCACTTGCCAGATCTCAGATTTTCTTGCTTGGAAAGACATTTTTTGAGTTCTCGTTGGTTTTTATCTCGAGTTAGATATGGAGGAGGTTCTTTAGGAGGTAAAACCAACTTCTTAATAAGATCCAAGGCTGGTTCAATTGAGGCATCAATCTACTCCAACATAATTAGTCAATTGAATCGCTTTTTCAATCTCGCATCTATTTGTTTCTAGTTCTAGCCTAGTTTTTGTTCATCTTTGTCGGTTTACGCTTAAACCGTTCGTCTTTATCGCGAGAGTGCGGATCCTCTTTATTGGTTTGTCCTATAAACTTTCGTTTGTCCATAAGACGAGTGTTTATCTTTATTTCACATAAATCGGCTTCGTTAGTAGGTTTAGTTTTTACAAAACCCATCTTAGTTTGATTTGGTTAAAATCGAGATGGTTGACGACTTCGTATCACCATAAAGTATTAGGTGTTTTGATCATGTTTGACGGTGTGGAAAAAAAAGTTGCCAAGATATTTTTTTCTGTTTCGAAATAAACAAGCCTATTCTATTTTATTCTAGTGTAATGTGACATATCCGAAATTATAAATTCGGACACCCCTCGTAAAAATAAAAATAAACTCCTCGCTCCGTCATCCATCTCGGAAAACAAGTAGGCAAGTAGCAGATCATGATACCATGGCGACCTCGCCCGCAGCTAGTATCGTGTCACGAGAATATCTGCATACTTTTTGGCCAAACAAAACCACTGCACTAGTACTACACTGAACATATGCATGGACCGGTCTGCGTTGTACTATCCGCACGTACAGTCCTCCTCACTTTTTCTTTGCAGAGAGGAGATCGATGTTACGCGACGACCATCTCGGACAGAGATCGGGGAATTGTCATGGCCGTCGTCGCGTCCGCGTCGCAACATTCGCAATTTCGCATGGGTCGTACGTACGTGTGCCGTCGCGCCATTGGCCGCGGCGGTGTCGCGAGCTTATCCGGTGGCCATTTTGTTGGATCTTGGATCGGTGGCGCGCCATTGGTCGCCGGCGGCGAGGGTTCATCTTGATATGGCATGTGTCGAGGAAGGTATGGATGGTGAGCAGAAAATGGGACATGCATGGAAATTGAAATCTTTGGACCTGTCTCATCACAAGTGTTTTTTTTAAAAAAAGTATGTTAAAGGATAAAATTCAAATTTAGATATATCTTTCACCAAATAAGATATTCTCTTGATAGTCACATTTTAAAACGAATGAGTAGGTTATATCACGAAAACACGTGATATATGTAAGATAATAACCGCATAATCACAGTATTTATATAGGAAAACCAAAAGCAGAGTAGTGACACACAAGTGGATGACTTCATCGACTCTGCTCAACATGGTTTAAATTAAGGACAAGTCCCTTTTATCTTCCTCAACTATAACGTCAATCCTCCACTCCAAAGCTAGATATTTATCCTCTCTCAACTTTTAAAATTATTCATTCTATCCTCCTTGCCAAAACTCACCTTGATTTTTGTCATCCGATCAACGCAAAAAGTAAAAAAGAATCTATTCATGGGTTGTATTAGTCTACAGTATTTATAGAGTATAGGAATCGTCGGTACCAGGGTATACGCGAGATTAAGATAAAAGAGACGAGTGACAAGGATTTTTATACAGCTTCGGACCCCTTAACTGACAGGTAATAACCCTACACCTGTTAGCCAAAACCGATGTTATCTTTATACATCAGTATCACACGAGTACAATATTTGGGATGACCTAATCTAGTCTCTATCGGTTTAGCTGAATGGAACTCTCACATGTGGTCGATGGTTAGCATAGTTAACTTTCTCGAATATGAACTCGGCGAGATTGGAGATGTTTTTAGATCTCTCATATTGGTCTCTGTGGCTTCTACATTGGGTTTGTCTAAATTTGTATTGGCTTGTGTTCACCTCTCCTCCTCCTGCGGGGTCTTGTATTTATACCCTCGGGTATCCCTTTGTCCAAGTAAAACTAGGGAACCAAGTATGAATACGATCCGAGTAGTCCTTATCGTGCCTAAGTAGGGTTTTGTTTCTCTTCCCTTATTTGAAACACCCTTCACGTATGAGACTTGATTCCATATTAGACTTGATATATGGTGGGCCCCGCCGAATCTAACATAAAAGTATTGGGTATACCTTATCTATAGCATTAACAGAATCATAGGGCTCACTTATCATCACTCCCTTTCTTCCTCCTCACTCACTCTCTCCCTTTGTTAACTCTCGTCAAACCAACTATGCATCTTCTCTTTGTCTCTGTTGATGGAGGAAGCCACGGTGGCAGCAGAGGCGGATCTCGCCAGATGCGGTGTACGAATAAGTTGGCGACTAAGCTCATGGTAAGAAAGAGCCCTAGGAGAATATGACACTCGGGAAGGAGAGGAACTCAAGGAGTTGACGATGCTCGGTGCATGTTGGAGGTGTTGGTGATATGCTTTAGACGCAATCATATAGATGATTGTATCATAGACTACGTTTACATATTTATCATGCGTTGCTCCTTGAAATAGATAACTCATTATTAGTTAATGAATATGTGATTCGTTCATGAGACTACTTATATCGTATATTACTATTTTTAAAGGATCCCTGATCAAATATCATATGTGGAACAAATATAGTTCTATAATCAGCACATGTATTGATTGATGATCATGTCTCATGGATCATGATATGGACTATGGAGATATCAAATTAATAATGTGGGCATATGTTTAGAACATGTTGTTGGATAGATCCAACATGAGACACTGCAAGAACTATATGTGATGTGTCATTAGTGGTCTCATTTAGTATTGGTGTAGAATCCTTAGATCTGAGATTATCATAGTTCTCAACATGTATAGTACCTTGCTTAGGGGCTGCCAAACGCTACTCCGTGACTAGGTAGTTATAACAGTAGTTTTCGGGCATGCTATGAAACATGTAGTGTGATGAGAATAATCAAGATGAAATTTGCCTCTCCTATGAATAGATATCTCTGGGTCCCTCAATGTTATATATTATGGAAGTGCATGATCATGCCAAAAGTCAATCACAGGTTAAGCAATCTATCATAGGACTGAGTGAATGATTAAGCTATTAAAGGATATCACATATCTAGCTTTGAGCTTAATCTAATACCGTGAGGCAAAGGGGTTCATACAAGTATAAACTAGAGGTTCAACCGATATAATCTTTTTATGCCCAACGGGTCAATATGTTTTGCTAAGAGCCGCTATTAATACGTGTATCAAAATTGAGTTTTCGGGTTGCAACCAAGTGTACATGAACCTATGGGGTCGCACACTTAATGGGCCAGAATAAGGGGATTGGATGGAGATCTAATATGTGCTCAATTCGGATAGGGATCCGAGTAGGATTTCTATGGTTCTCGGAGGCCCAGTTATGGATTCTATCTATTATTGGGGTGAAGAGATTGAAAGAAATGTGAGAAAATCTAGCCGTCACTCCCCCCGAGTCAAGCCCTAGTCACACGCGTGTGCTAGCACGTCCACATGTGGCGTTCCATCCCTGGACGTGTAGATACTGGTAGAGGCACCATTGGTTTGTGGTGCTGATCAGCGTGGGAGCACGGCGAGGAAAACGCACGAGGAGGAGAAGGTCAGGGCACTGTTGCGATCGACTACTTCCTCTACATCGACGCGCGCTATGTCGCTGATGTTCCTTCAGCTTTTTAGCACCTACTTCTATTGCACAGCGCGCCATGATCTTTTACTTGCATGGTTCCTGTTTTACGCGGTAGAAAAATTTTGATTTATGCTATCATAGCCTACCTGTATCCCTACAGTTGTATCAGAGCTATCTTGTATAGTTTGTGATCTGGATCTATGCATATAGTTGATATACAGGTGTAGTAGATGAGATATATTACAAGTTAGATGAGTTTTTACTTGATCAGAACATAAGATGGACTGATAAGCACATGGGTTGATGAGATCAATAGGTATAGGGTTAGGTGACTTCACCGGAATGTCTAATGTTCACCTAGGCCAAGCGTAATTGTGCTCATCGGAATGTCTGATGTTCACTAGAACCGCTTGCCAATGAGATTGATTTGATTTCGACATAATTTGATTATGCCGTTAAGGTTTTCATATGGTGAATCATAGATGAGATTTATGTACTCCGTGACCTTTTTAGGGTGCTGCCCTGAAACCCATCATGTACGTCACCCCTTAGATTTCGTTTGGGGTTTGTATCAATGGATAACATTTGATTCTATGCCAAACTTGTGCCAAGTGAGTTATATGGGGATAGAGATCACCACCCCTCCTCGGACCATAGTGCAATACAATTTAATGCACAAGCATATGATGTTTATCTATCATGCTTTATTGCCGTTGTATATTTGATATGATGACATGGTAGGGTATGTCCCCTTAGAAAAATTAAGTGTTATTGATGCCCTTTCAATAATTGCACCTATCATGGTTGTGATCGTCAGTAATGGGTCTGCCATAACAGAGTGTCACTGGTTATCATGATGAGATAGAATAGATGTTGGACATCTATATATGGATATTGTTGGTTTACTTGACAAGTTTATCAAAATAGTTTGGACCTTGGGGCATAGGTTGGGTTGATACATGAAGATGTCACTCAACAGCACGAGAGTCACATATGATGTGATTAGCAATGTGTTGCTTACCTATTTTGCTAGTTGTCTAGCTGTGATGCCAAAGCTCATTAAAAACTAATAAAACGAGGATCTTGACTCACTATGTTGCTAGAGAGAACTTTGTTGCAAAATACATAGTGGGAGTATCTTTTGTTAAATTGTTTGATAAAAGATTAATGTAAATATGGTGCTGATTTTGCATATATATTTCCTATTGTAGATCATGGCAGCTCTTGCATCATCCAGTTTTAACTTGCAGTCTATTCCTAAGATAGAAAAGTTGAAGGGAACATACTTCATGGACTGGTATCGCAATCTGAGAATTGTTCTCAAGCAAGAGACGCAAAGAGTTTGTGCTTGAAGAGCCTTATCCAGAAGACTTGCCCAACACTCCTACTGTTGCTTAGTGTAGGGAGAATGAAAAGCGACAGAATGAGTATCTAGATGTGGGTAGTTTTATGCTTGCTACTAGTCCCATGAGCTTCAGAAGAAATATGAGCATTTGGATGCTTATAGCATAATCACGGGACTGCGTATCATGTTTGAGAACCAAGTAAGGGCTGAGAAGTTTAACACCTGAAAGTACTTGTTTATGTGTAGGCTTGCAGAAGGTAATCCAGTTAGCTCACATGTGATAAAAAATGATTGGTTACATTGTTTGGTTTTCCCCTTAGCCAAGAGTTGGCTACTGATCTGATTCTCCAGTCGCCGACTACTAGTTTTGAACCGTCTATATTAAACTGCAATATGAACAACATGAGTAAGACCTTGACCGAACTGCATGGGATGCTAAAGGATGCCGAGGAGAGCATTAATAAAAACTCCAATCATGTGATGGTTATGCATAAGCGCAAGCCCAACAACAAGAGGGTTGATCAAAAGAGAAAGCTGAACTTCGATGAGATCACGAGTATTAGCAGCTCTAAGATCAAGGCTTAAAAAACTAGGCCCGCTAAGGATGCAGATTTTTTCTTTTGCAAGGAGACAGGTCATTGGAAGAGGAACTGTAAGAAATATTTAGAGTAGCTCAAGCAAAAGCAGCAGGATGGAAATAGTTCCACCTTAGGTATTAATGTTATAAAAATTAATCTTGCCACTTCCTCTATTGATTTTTGGGTATTTGATACCAGGTTAGTTGCTCACATATGTAAGTTGTTGCAGGGGCTAAGAAAAAGTAGGAGCTTGGCAAGAAGCGAAGTGGACATTCACGTAGGTAATGGAGCAAGAGTTGTTGCTTTTGCGGTTGACACTATACCATTATCTTTACCATCAGGATTAGTTTTGGAATTAAATAATTGTTATTGTATTTCAGCTTTGTGTAAAAATGTTATCTCTATTTTCTGTTTGCAAACAGAGGGTTATGGTTTTAGATCAATGGACAATGGTTGTTTAGTATATTATAATGATATTTTCTATTTTGATGCCCCAATGATGAATGGTTTGTATACTATGAGTCTTGATGAAAATTCAGTCTATAACATTAATGCAGAAAAGCTAGTCTTAATGATTTGAATCCCACCTTTATTTGGCATTATCGCTTGGACCATAAAAATGAGAGACGCATGGAGAAGCTCCATACAGATGGATTGCTACACTCTTTTGATTTTGAATCATTTGAGACATATGAATCTTGTTTACTTGGCAAGATGACAAAGACACCTTTCACGGGTCAAAGTGAAAAGACAAATGAGCTATTGGCATTAGTATATACTGATGTATGTGAACCAATGAGGTCAATAGCCAGAGATAGTTTTGGGGTACTTCATTACCTTTACCGATGACTTTAGTGGATATGCATATATCTACTTATTGAGGCATAAGTCTGAATCCTTTGAAAAGTTCAAGGAATTTCAGAATGATGTACATAATCATTTAGACAAGATAATCAAGATTCTACGATCTAATCATGGAGGAAAATAATTGAGCCTTGAATTTGGCAATCATCTAAAGGAGTGTGGAATTGTTCCACAACTCACTTCACCAGGAACGCCTCAATGGAATGTGGTGTCTGAATGGAGGAATCATATATTGTTGGATATGGTACGATCAATGATGAGCCAAACTGATCTCCTATTAACCTTTTGAGGTTATGCTCTAGAGACAGTAGCATTCACACTAAATAGGGTTCCATCAAAATCTGTGGATAAGACATCATATGAGATATGGAAAGGGAAGCATCTTAGTTTGTCTTTTCTAAAGATTTGGGGATGTGAGGCCTATGTAAAATATCTACAATCAGACAAACTCACGCTTAAATCAGATAAATGTTTCTTTATAGGGTATCCTAAGGAAACGAAATGATATTATTTCTATAATCAAGAAGAAGACAAAGTGTTTGTCGTCCGACTCGGTGTTCTCTTGGAGAAAGAGTTTTTTTCAAGAAAGGATAATGGGAGCACGGTGCGACTCGAAGAAATTCGAGAATCACCAGAAAATGTTTCAGTTTCCACATAACCAAAACAGGTTGAGCAAGATGTTGTTCAACAGGTTGAACAAGTTGTTGAACCAGTTATTGAAGAACCGGCTTTACAAAGGTCTGAAAGTATATGGCGTATACCTGTGAGGTATACGTTGATAACCATAGGACAACATGATATTATACAAATTAAATTCGGACCACGGAAATAAATATCCATCGATTTGTAGAGGAAGCACGGTGCACCAAGCACACAGGCTCACACACCATTATTGCAATATTTAGCATTTCCTTTCTTTCGTAATTAGTTCTTGTTACCACCTGGACCTACCCTTCTTCCGCCAGAAGCTGAGCGCTTCTTCTTCTTATTCATTGTCTTGTTTGTTTTATGTTCGTCGTTGTCATCGTCATCGTCTTCGTCTTCGTCGTTATCATTGTTGTTGTCATCTTCATCAAAGTCATGGTTAGAGTCAGAATCATGATCCGAATCTGAGACACGATGAGAGTCCGAATTATGATCCGAGTCAGAGTCATGATCATGATCGGAGTACGAATCGTGACCCGAGTTGGAGTCATGGTCTGAATCGGAGTCATCAACAGAGTCCCAATCATCGACATCATCGTCACTGCCTAATTTCCTCTCCAGCATCTTGGCCTCCTCCGCTGACGCTGAGCTCACCGGCTCGCTGTCTTGCCGCACACCGGCTTGCATGGCCTCGCTCACCGCCTTATGCTCGCCTTCGTCTTGATTCACCGGCAAACTGCTCTTTTCCTCCATGGTGACGCCATGGCTTACCTGGCTTGGCTGCTGCACGGTTGTCAACTGGTCATCTGAGGCAGCAGATGCAAGGACGGCGAGGAGGAAGACTGCCAGGCAAATGGCGGCGCGTGCCATGTGCACGGTAAGGTGGCCGACGAGCTTGCTCACTCCGGTGATTGAGTGGGCTATTTGTAATGAGCTGTGAGAACAATGTTGGGAGCCAAGGTGGTATTTATAGTGGGTGGCCTATACTTTGCTATAGATATCTGTTTACGTAATGCAATATTTTTTTTTATTAGACGGGGACGCACACACATCGATCAATATTACATAGGCAACACCACACTTATATAGCCTACAAATGTGTCCCCCTCACATGTTTAAAGAGACGGAAACCAGGGACACATCTCTAATCTCACTAAATTTATATTGCCAGTTTATTTACGTGTATATAATATTCGTAAGCACCAGGATTTGAACTCTTTAATCATGTACTCACGACTTTACCATCGTACCATCGGTGCTTCCGCATAATGCAATGTAATTTAATCAAGCCTCTCCATGTCCAAGACGTGTATGCTGCCAACTTCATCAGTGATCTAATATCGTTGTAGCATATTATTATTATTTACCTTCTTCTTCCAGGCGTGCTATTTCAAAATTATCTTAATTCGAGTTGTGTGACTTTCTCTAATGGAAGCTGAGTCGATCTGCCGGTACATATATTATCTCGTGCTTATGTTTTGCTTAGGTAGTGCATCACTGCTCCGAGCCAACGAACTGCAACAAACGTTGTTCCAAAGTGTGTGGCATGCGTCCCTTTTGCACTAGCGGCGAGTTAACTTTTGTGAAACTAAATGCATATGCATTACTGGATTCTGAAATTGTTTATGCTGTTCATCACGATGTTGTTTCGGTGATTGTTCAGGACTAACAGCAAGATCAATCAACAAGTTGCTAATAACTGTGTGGTACTGGACACTGGTGATTGCATTTTGCATTATTCTGGGAGCAGATGGGGAGACCCATCTGATGCACTACCTCCTTTTCATATTTTTTGATGTTGGTTAAGTACAATTTGAGCAAATCAACGTGAAAAAAAAACGAAGGGAGTATTTGAGATGGAGATTATATATAGCAAGCACCATATAAATGTACTTACATGGGCGGATCTAGCATAGGGGTGACGGGGATTCGAGTCTTCAATACTGTCAATAGGACCATAAGAGCTTCCATGGAGACCTCACTAAAATTTTTTATCATACATATAATGTAAAGGAGTTATAGTTTTATCTAGTTTATATAGACCCCTGATATTTTTTCTTGAATCTGCCACCATACATGGAATGGCTCTGCCAGAGCAGAGGTGTCAAGCTGTGTTACCATTGTCGGACGGTAAACAGTAACGGCTGATGACACTTAACTTGTGAAGATAATGATGACTAACCCAAGAACCAAATTATACTTTGCACATTTGAGACAAGAACCATGCTTACTAGAATAACTAATAATATTAAACGGTTGGCTAGCTTAAATTACAAACATTGGACATGAAGTGAGCGTAACCCAATTGGTTAGATTCTTGTGGTGGAACCAGCTCACCCGGGTTCAAATCCTAGATTCGACATGAGTGCTCGTATTTATAGCTAATTATTTTTTAGTATTAGGCGACGTACCCATTGACAGCGAGGCGCCCGTGGTGACTTCGTCAATTTCAAGATATGCTGATCCAGTCTTTCGGAGATGCTCATGGGGGAAGGGTGTGCGTGTATGTGTTCATAAAGATGAGTATGCGCTCATAACAGCGGAGGTGCTCATGGGGAAGGGTATGCGTGTGTGCGTTCATAGGGATGAGTGTGCGCTCATAACGGCGCCTTCGTCAATTTCAAGATATGCCGACCCAGTTTTTTGGAGGTGCTCATAGGGGTAAGGTGTGCGTGTGTGCGCGTGTTATAAGCGCCTGCGTTTGTATGGTGTTTTAAAAAAAATATTGGACATTTTTTTTAGGAAAAGTACAATAGTTGAGTCTGGTATTGGCTCTTAAGCAATACACACACCATCTAAAGATTGTATTCCCTTGCAACAGTGAGAACCAAGAAAGGCTAATTCTTTGATCATCCTAGTTGCCTAGGAGCATTGGAAGCACCGCAACGGCATCGTTTTCAGTTTTTTGTCCCTGATATACATAAAGTTTTAAGGGCTAAGCACACCTTCCGTAGTTAGTCCCTGGGCTTGTTTAGGCTGTGATGGTCGGCCTATCTCTTGTTTCTTTTAGTTGCTGGTTAGTATGTTTTTTTTATTTTCATTTTTATTTGGATTTTTACCATCTTTAATGAAATGATGCGTAGTTTTACTGTGTATTCTAGAAAAAAAATAATGATCTAACCTTTAATCTACCAAAATATTTTGTGTACCCTTCCTTTCTGCAGCCTTCAGCAATACACGTCATCTAGAGAAATTTGCTACTACATAAGGCTAAGAAAATGAAGGAAAGGTGATAAAAAATATCTATCTATTAGTAATACTAAAAGTTCATTAAACATCCTATAAACGCTTTTAAATCGATACGTGGAACTCCGATAAACGCTCCTAGGTCGCTATGTGACACTCTAATAAATTAGAGAAAATCCTAAAAATTTCAAAAAAAAGAAAAACAACCAACCCTAGATTTTCCTCAAATCGATGGACCCATTATTCTAAACCACCGGATTAGATCTCTTAAAAGATAAAAAAAATGAAAAAAACGAGTATGTACTATTACCAGAAAAAGGAAAAAAAACTTGTCGTGTATGGTTCTTACTACTCAACAAAAAACCGAATAACAACATAATGTACTTATTACGATTGAGAAGATATATGTTCCACGTACAAGCATATAAGCATATGAACCGTCTGTCCCCTACTTAATTAAATAAAAAGGAAGTATCTGAATTATCTATTGAAAATTACGAGTACATCCCATATTAACTATATTTTAATTTAAAAAATATCACATAAAATCATATTTAGCTCTATATGTCTTACTCATCTAAATAGTCTTAATAATTACTTTTTTTGTTTTTTTAAGAAACTCATAGCGGGCATTATATTCATTTATGGATGACCATTTGTATTTTATGTACAGAATTTACAGACATATTAAAATATTTTGATTAAAAAATATCACGTGGAACCAAAATTTATCCTCTTAATGATATTCTTAACCAAATAGTCTTACAATCATTACAAATAAAATTAACAACATAGATTATTTCATCATATATTATCCCATGAACATCTGAACTAGATTTATAATAATAGAAGAGAAATATCAAAACCAATATTAACTCATACGTTGATACTTATAGTAAATATGATGAAATAAGATTTTTTATTCCTCTTTTTAATTATATAGAATAAATAAGATACCCGTGCAACTTCGTGGGCTTCCGTTCTAGTTTGGAGTAATAGTTAGAGATCCTTCATTTTCTTAGCCTTATGTAGTAGCAAATTTCCCTTTTATCCTATGCTAAAAATCGTTGTTGAACATGTTTCTCTCGCCTCACCTTTTCTCTCCTCTCTCGTTCATATTGGCATATTGGTCTAGTTGACAGTTTTATGGACAGCTATTAATTGTTATTAATTGTTAGTGTACATGTCATGAGGCCTATATAATAACCTCAAACCAATTATACAAACCTAGCATATTCAACACTGAAGTTATGCTCTTTTACTGTTTGATAGAGTTCTACACTTCTACTGTTAAATATGTGATACAAATTTAGGCATACAATATATTCGAATTAATTTTCTAGTAGCAGTCCATGTCTTTTCCTATTAAAAGTCTTTTCTTTTATCTCCTATATATACTCTTATAAACCATACGGGAAGAGGTGACGTTTCCATTGTTATTCCTCTACGTTGGTAATCAACTTGATCATTGCTTGTCGGTGCTCGTAGTTTTCCCGTAAGGGTTTTTCACGTAAAAATCGTGTCTCCGTTGTACATATATTTTTATAAGAAGTGATATCATAGCATTGGAGATCGATCTACTACCACGCAGCCCTCGCTGATTCTGTCGAGTTCATCGCTGGACATCTTCGTCATCCTCGCAGGGGCGGAGCTACGGTACGACTGCCGGGGTCAGCCAACCCCGATGACCTCTGGCGAAATCGAAATCCATAGTCATATTGTTTAGGCAATAAAGATAACACTAGGGATTGAGCAATATTAGTGTATTATGACACCGTTGACACCGATGAACTAATTTTTTAGCTCCGCCCCTGCGTCCTCGTCAAGTTGTTCCGCGAGATCGGCTTCGTATCCGTTGACACCATTGACGCATTTTGTGCCGTGCCATGCCTGCCCACGGGCTGCACGTCAGGCCCAGGCATGGCCCAGTAGCAATCGGGTCGTGCCGGGCCGACACGAAGGCACGATCAGCCCATTGGGCCTAGGCTAGCCCAGGCACGACTTAGGTTGTGATGCCTTGATCAGCTCATTTTTACACAACTTAGTTGAACATGACAAATTTAATCAAATTTGTCAAATTCACAGATCAGTGGATCACATAGACAAAGATCACAGATCACATTGACAATTCACAGAAATCACAGTTCTAGATCCAAAAATTTCACTAAGTCAAAAATTACCCAAAATCACATTGACAATTCACAGATCACAGATCACATTGACAATTCACCCAAACTCAAAAATTCACCCAAAAACAGTGGATCACATTGACAATTCACAGATCACAGTCTTCACAGATCACATTGACAGATCACAGATCACAGCTCATAGAACCCAGATCATAGATCACAGATTCAAAAATTTCACTAAGTCAAAAATTACCCAAAATCACAAAGTTTCACCCAAAACTTGACACAAGTATTTCAATGAATAAAGTAGCTGTGTAGTTCAATGGCTGCCTCGTTAAAAACCTTTCTAGGTAACAACTCACATCTCATGAGAAAACCCTAGAAAGGAAAAAAGAGTGCAGCCCACAGCTTTCATCAAATGTTCATAATAAAGTCCAAGTCCAATACAATCATCTAGTCCGAGTGACAGTGCCAGTGGTTACTTCATCAAGAAACAAATTGTCAAAAGATTTTATAAGCTCTAAATTCTCCATGGTATGTTGCATCTTTGCATCTGCTTGCTCCCAATCTTTGATTAGTGCCAAAGCTTGCACCATGTCAGGAGCTAGACGCCGTCGTCGCTCCTCGATGATCCTATCAGTTAAGCTAAAAGCAGATTCCGATGATATAGTAGAAATAGGAACAGTCAAAACATCCCTAGCTAATATGGAAAGAATAGGATAGGTGTGGTTGTGCTCATGCCACCAGTTAAGGATATTGAAGTCATCATCGTATTGGTTGACAGTGTCACTGTCAAGATAGGCAAACAGCTCAGATGCATTCATGTTAGCACTAGAAGAAACAGCCTGAATCAAAGCGGTAGCAGAAGTTCTTCTAGAAAATGCACCAGCACCAAGTCCAGATCTTGGACTGGCACCAGCATCACCAAGTCAAGATCTTGGACTGGCACCAGTACCAAATCCAGAACCTGGACTGGCACCAGCACCAAATCTAGAACCTGGACTGGCACTAGCACCAGCATCATACCCATTACCAGCACCAAGACTAGAACCACAAGCAACAGCACCAAAAATTTTGCCCCAAGCTATCTTTTCCTTACCAGAAGAAGTGCTTGGGGTTGCCCTTTGTAATCTCACAGCACCAAATTTACTTTCATACTTAGCATAAATGTCAGACAATGTAGCCCTAACCTCATTTAAATATGCAGAGTAATCACCACTCATAAGTTGTCCCATAATTTGGAGAACATTGCTAAAACCCCTGATCTTGGCCCTAGGATCCAAGATAAAAGCAAATGAATACAGAAATGGAATCTTAGACCAGTATGACAAGAACTTATTTTTCATGGGAACAACAACATTTCTAAGGTTCCAATCATTCTCATAAGTATTTAGATGTCCAGCAATCTCAAGAATGTGATGCATAATTAATGGAGATGTTGGATAATAAACACCAGACAAAATAACAGTTGAATCATAAAATTGTTCAAGGAATAAAAGAACAGTTTCAGCAATTGTCCAGTGTAAATCTGTCAGTAATGGCTAACCATCAACCATTGGATGGTGAGATGCAATAAACACTGAAAAAATGACCCTATGTGGCAAGAGATGCTTAAGCATTAGATAAGTTGGATTCCATCTAACATCCATGTCCAAACCAAATTTACGAGGATGAATACCTTTAGCAATGCATAAGTTTTTGTATAAAGCAATGCGCTGATTAGATGCATTTATAAATGAAATAGCAGTTCTAAAATCTTGAAGCATGGGTTTGAAGATTTCTAGACCAGCCTTAACAATTAAATTGATGATATGACATGCACAACGCTGATGCAAATATAAATCACCAACATAACCAGACAGAGCAGGTTTAAGACTATCCATTGCTTTAGAATTAGCAGAGGCATTGTCCAGAGTAATAGAGAAAATCTTATCAGTCAAACCATATTCTTGAACAACAGAAAGCACACGTTCAAAAATATTTTCAGCATTGTGTGACACATCAATTAGCACCAGTCCCAAAATCCTCTTCTCTAATTGCCAATTAGAATTAACAAAATGGGCAACAACACTCAAATAATCCTCCTTAGCATTACCAGACTATAAATCAGATGTCAAAGCAACAGAGCTAATAGACATTAAAGTCTCAATAAGCATAGCACGACTCTTGTCGAAGACCTTAAAAACGTCCCTACTGATAGTTTGCCTAGAGACAACACTAAATCTAGGGTTGTGAGCATTCTGAATATACTCCTGAAAAGCAGCAGATTGACCAAAAGTAAGTGGAAGATCCTCTCTAGCAATCAACCTAACCAACTCAGTTCTAGCCACATCCGGATTATATTCCCATTGACTAACAGAACCATCAGCATTAAACCTAAGCTGGACTGAGACAAAGCACCAACATTTCTAGGTTTGCACGACTAAATATGCCTAAGCAAATGTCCAGTACCACCAGATGAACGAGCAGACAATGTTTTATGACAGTAATTGCATTTAGCAGAAATGCGAACCTGAGAGCCATTGCGTTCTTCAAAGAGTTCTTCAAAGTCGTGCCATACCTCAGACCTGGACCTCTTGTTGCTAGCACTTGAGCCAGACGGAGCACCGTTGCCACCGGCACTGGTACTATCATCGTGTGGCTCCGGCTGTGACCGATCTCTCAGAGGTGAAACAGTGTTGCCAAACACCTCAATGCGTTCCTCCTCCAAGTCATCTTCGTCATCACCCTGCATCCCCATCATCCTCACCTCGTAGTTGCATGAGGTTGGATCATCATCCATCGCAGGCACTCCGGTTCCTCAACGGTGGCTGCCGCCTGCCGCTCAGCGACCTGCAAGATCAAATGAAACAACGACGAGAGCAAAGAGTAGTTTGGGATCTGATCGAATAGAGAAAAATAAACTTAAAAAAGCTTGTACCTGCGCATCCAGAGCACCGGAGTTGTCGTTGATAACAGAGATCCACAGATCTACGAGAAGACGAGAGGGGAGACTAGATTTGGGGGGTGGATGAGTGGATCTGACGAAGAGCTCACAGATCTGGGGGGTGGATGAGTGGATCTGACGAAGAGAAACGATGAGGGTTGCAAAAAAAAGTACAGAATGGAGAGGAAATCGACATTGCGACCGTCGATCCAACGACCGGAGACGAAGAGCTCATGGTCACGGATCAGCCAAAGAGATGAAAGAAAAGGATAGAGAAGAGACGACCCTCAAGCCCCCAGCGGGAGCCCGCTGACCCTCGTTGCTAGATCCAGCGAGGCATCCATCGGAGACGCCGACGAAGAGGGATGGAGGCGTGGAGGGCTCAGGGGTCAGGGACTCGGGGCTGAAGGCTAGAGCCTGGAGGTGGAGGCGGAGCGGCGGATCAGTTGAGACTCGAGAAAGACTGAGGTGGCTAGGGTTAGGGTTTGAGAGAATGCGGCACACCTCGGTTTGGGGAATTTATAGTCGCCCGGCGTAACAGGCCTCGGTCGGGCCGTGCCTGCCGTTGGACCGTGCCGAGCCATGCCGGCCCACTGTGCCGACCTCTTTCATGCCGGGCCGTGCAGGCCCACCGTGTCGAGGGAGCAGCCCAGGCACGGCTCGGCTGTCGGGCCGGGCCGTGCCTGGGCCGGGCCAATTTGCCGTGCCTTGGGCCGGGCCGTCGGGCCTTGGGCCATATGGCCATCTATAGCTCAGAAGATCCAGCAAGCAATAGGAAGCCATCTGCCGGCACGTTCACCAAGGAAAAGTAGGGTAGCCAGAGCCACCGTTCCTGCCTTGCTCATGTGAATTTTTATTCACTGTAAAATTGCCGCATGCACACAGCCTTTGTATCAGAAGGTTTTCAGATTTACGCTACGTGCACACGCAAGTATACTAGAGGTTCGTGTTTTTGCTAAGTTTACACCAATTTTTTATCAACAGATTCAGGATTTATTTTCATGTCGAGTTTGAAGTATGATCTACCATTCCTAGACCGAGACACAAGATTCTCACTATGGCAAGTCAAGATACGAGCCATTTTTGCACAACAAGACCTCGATGATGCGCTATCTGGATTTGACAAGAGGACTAAGGATTGGTCCGACGGTAACAAGAAAAGAGATCGAAAGGCTATGACATATATTCATTTTCATCTATCTAACAATTTTGCAGGAGGTACTTAAGCAGAAGATAGCCGCTGAGGTGTGGTTGAAACTGAAACAGATTTGCATGACCAAAGATCTGACCAGTAAGATGCACCTAAAGCAAAAGTTACTTTTACACAACTTGCAAGATGATGAGTCTATGATGGATCACCTCTCCACTTTCAAGGAAATTATTGCTGACCTTTAGTCTATGGAGATAAAGTATGATGAATAGGATTTAGGCCTTATTCTATTGTGTTCATTGCCTAGCTCATATGCAAATTTTAGAGATTCTATTCTTTATAGTCGTGATACTTTAACAATGAAAGAAGTTTATGAAGCTTTGCATGTAAAAAAAAAAGATGAAGAAAATGATACCCTCTGAAAGTTGAAGTTCACAAGCAGAAGGCTTGATTGTTCGGGGTAGGCAACAGGAGAAGAACACAAAAAACTAATCAAGAGATAAAAGTTCAAGTATCTACCATGAGAGATCAAAGTCCAAAGACAGATATAAGTCATGCAAATACTGCAAGAAAGATGGACATGATATCTCTGAGTGTTGGAAGTTACAGAATAAAGACAAGAGAACCAGAAGTTATAGACAAAAAGTAATAAAGAAGAGGAAGGTAAAGTTATAGTTGTTACTGATGATAATTCTGGTGTAAAATTGCTTGTTGCTTATACTGGTTGTGCACAAACTAGTGACCAGTGAATTCTTGATACTGGTTGCACCTATCACATGTGCCCAAACAGAGATTGGTTTGCCACCTATGATGTTGTGCAAGGTGGTACTATGTTGATGAGTGATAATACACCATGCAAGGTTACAAGTATTGAAACAATTCAGTTCAAGATGTTTGATGGCTGTATCAGAACATTGTTAGATGTGCGGCATATTCCAAATTTGAAGAGAAGTCTCATCTCTTTATGTACTCTTGATCGCAAAGGGTACAACTATTCTGGTGGAGACAAATTTTTGAAGATAACCAAGGGCTCTCTTGTTGTGATGAAAGCTGATATTAAAATTGCCGACCTGTACCATATACGAGGTATAACTATATTAGGTAATGTTGCTGCAGTTTCAGATTCATTATCTAATTCCGATGCTACTAATCTTTGATATATGTGTCTTGGGTATATGAGTGAAATTGGTTTGGCAGAATTGAGCAAACGATGATTGCTAGATGGACAAGGCATCGGGAAGCTCAAATTTTGTAAGCATTGCATCTTTGGCAAGCATAAGAGAGTGAAGTTCAACACATCTACACATACTACAGAAGGTATTCTTAATTACGTGCATTCTGATTTATGAGGGCCTGCTCGTAAGATATCTTTTGGAGGTGCTCGGTATATGATGACTATCGTTGATGATTATTCGCGAAAAGTTTGGCCTTATTTCTTGAAGCACAAATATAAAGATTTTGATGTGTTTAAAGAGTGAAAGACTATGGTTGAAAGACAAATTGAAAGAAAGGTGAAAATACTTCGTACTAACAATGAGATGGAGTTCTGTTCTAAAATATTTAAATCATATTACAAGTCTGAAGGCATTGTGTGTCAACACACCGTTTCTCATACACCTTAACAAAACGGCGTAGTTGAGCGTATGAGCAAGACAATTATATCAAAGGCCTGTTGTATGTTGCGTAATGCAGGTTTGTCTAAACAGTTTTGGGCGGAAGCCGTTTCCACTGCTTGTTATCTTGTTAATTGGTTACCTAGTTATGCCATTGATAAGAAGACTCCAGTTGAAATATGGTCTGGTTCCCTATCAATTATTCAGACTTAAGAGTATTTGGTTGTATTGCTTATGCTCATGTTGATAATGGTAAATTGGAGCCTAGAGCTATTAAGTGCATTTTTCTTGGTTATCCGTTTGGTGTGAAAGACTATAAGTTATGGTGTCCTGAAACAAAAAAGGTTGTGATTAGTATAAACATTGTATTTCATGAATCAATTATGTTACATGACAAACCTTCTACTAATGTTCCTGTTGAGAGTCAGCAGAAAGCAAGTGTGTAGGTGGAGCATTTGATTAGTTTAGGGCATGCATCAGAAAAAAAGATGTTGCTATTAATCAATATGCACCTGTTAGTGAAGATTCAGATTTTTCTGTTATTGAGCAGTCGCCAAAATATTCTATTGCAAAAGATAAGCCCAAAAGGAATACTAAACCCTCTCAAAGATATATTGAAGAAGCGAACATAGTTGCTTATGCTTTGAGTGTGGCAGAAGAAATTGAAGGTAATACAGAACCTTCTTTATATTCTCAAGCTATTATTTCTGATGATTGCAATAGATGGATAACTGCTATGCATGATGAGATGGAGTCACTTGAAAAAAATCGTACTTTGGAATTGGTGAAATTACCAAAGAAGAAGAAACCTATCCATTGCAAGTGGATCTTCAAAAGAAAGGAAGGTATATCTTCAACTGATAAGGCAAGGTACAAAGCAAGGTTAGTTACTAAAGGTTATAGACAGATTCCAGGTATTGATTTCAATGATGTCTTCTCTCCTGTTGTGAAGCATAGTTCAATTTACACTTTACTTAGTATTGTTGCAATGCATGATTATGAACTAGAGCAAATGGATGCTAAAACTGCATTTTTACATGGGAAGTTAGAAGAGGACATTTATATGGAGCAACATGAAGGTTTTGTTCCTGATAAAGAGGTCCTAGTCTGTAGGTTAAAGAAATCTGTTTATGGGTTAAAGCAGTCACCTAGACAGTAGTATAAGAGATTTGACTCTTTCATACTTTCTTATAAGTTTAGAAGATCCAATTTTGATAGCTGTGTGTATCTTAAAGTTTTGATGGTTCAGCTATATATTTGCTTCTTTACGTCGATGGTATGTTAATTGCTGCAAAAGACAAATCAGAGATAGCAAATTTGAAGGCACAATTGAGTAGTGAGTTTGAGATGAAAGATTTAGGTGCAGCGAAGAAAATTCTCGGTTTGAAAATTACTGAAGAAAGATAGTCTGGTAAGTTATATCTTAGTCAGCAAGGCTATATTGAAAAAGTTCTTTGTCGTTTCAATATGCATGATGCAAAACCAGTGATTACTACTTGAGCTGCACATTTATGATTATTTTCAAATTTATGTCCACATTCAGATTATAATGTTGAGTACATGTCTAGAGTTTTATATTAAAGTGCAGTTGCTTCACTTATGTATGCCATGGTATGTCCTTGTCCTGATTTATCAATGCATTGAGTGCTGTTAGTAGATGCATGGTTAATCCTGACATAAAGCATTGAAAAGTAGTTTAATGGATTTTTAGAGACCTACGTGGTATTTTTAGCGCTTGTTTGCAGTTTGGGAGATCTAGAGATGGACTTGTTGGTTATGTGGATTCAGATTTTGCTGGAGATTTGGATAGGAGAAGATCGCTCACAGGTTATATTTTCACTATTGAAAGCTGTGCTATTAGTTGAACGGCAAGTTTGCAAGCAACTATTGTCTTATCTACTAATGAAACAGAGTATATGGCTATTTCTAAAACTTGTAAAGAAACTATTTGGCTTAGAGATTTGTACACTGAGCTCTGTTGAGTTACATCTTGCATTAATATATTTTGTGATAGTTAAAGTGCATTATGTCTTACAAAGATCATATGTTCCATGAGAGAACAAAACACATTGATGTGAGATATCACTTTATTATAGGTGTGATTGTCGAAGGTGATATTAAGGTACGCAAGATAAATACTCATGATAACCCAGCTGATATGATGACTAAGACAGTTCTTGCTACTAAGTTTGAGTTTTACTCAAATTTGGTTGGTGTTACAGTATAGTGCTAGAGACTATTTGGCGTGCGATAATTTACCTATATGAGACATTTTTTTGATGATTGATTTTTTTAGGCTACAAGAGAAAATTCGTCTTAAGGTGAAAATTGTTAAATATGTGATCCGAATTTAGGCCTATAATATATTCGTATTAGTTTTTTTAGTAGGAGTCCATGTCTTTTTCTATTATGAGATTTTTCTTTTATCTCCTATAGCCGTATGAGAAGAAGTAAAATTATCATTGTATTCTCTTACGTTTATAATCAACTCCTTAATAATGATCATTGCCGATCGACGTTCGTGATTTTTTTCCCATAAAAATTTTTCACATAAAAATCATGTCTTTGTGTATTTATTTTTGTAACATACTTCTACCGCAACAGCTATCAGCTCTTGTATTTTAGCGATTCTGGCCCGATATGCACTGCTGTCTGACATTGGAACGTAGGCATCTTCTGATGTTAAGTGTGCCCTGTACAGCAACAAAAACACGGACCACTGTATTCAAGTTTGATATGTAGCATAGCAAATGAAGACAACCGAAAAAAAATGTCAGCTTTTGGATTCTAGGTGTCGGAAGCAAACGAGTCTAGGGGCTCACTTCCATATATCCTCTGCAAATTGAAATGAAACTGGTGGATGAGGATATTATTATTTTTCCAAGAGATATATTGGGATTTTTTTAGCTCGATCAAAACTATAACTCAATTATCTAATTAAATAAACTAGAAAGGTAGTCCACGTATTCGTGTGAGCATGTATCATAGGTTGTGTTTCAGACACTATAAGGACGGAATATAAATCAAAAGACATTTCTGGAATATAAACCGAAAAGAAAGCCCGCACAGACATATAGGCATCTTATTTGTTGTTCAAGAAAAATAATGCTAAAAGAAATCATACATCACTATATACACTGTAAGGTAAGGGAATATAGATTATCTTACAAAAAAAGAAATATATTTACCGTAAAATAGATGATATATTTTAGTATGCTACTAAATGTAAATGTGATAAGAAATGTCTCTCAGATTTAGATAAAAATCCCTTTGTCTTGGTCATATATAAACTCATCTATTGTCACCACTATTTATTGTTATTGTTTTGAAAGCTAGGTGCATTTTTAATAAATGAAGCTGCATTATTACCACTGAAATAAATGATACATTATTAATACATTGAAAAATTTATCTACACTGCATAACTTGGTGTTCATCACTTATTTTCACATCTATATATAAATAGCCTAAAATACCACTTCTACTAGATAATACGATAACACCGTTAAAAATAAACATGAATGTCTCTCTAACGGATGAAGTCAACTATAGCTGCCAAGACTTTGTTGTGTAATGCCTTGAAACATGGATCCCACGTCGATGCAGCCGTACCCATAAAGACCATCCTAGAGCATAATTTTAACACTTAGTTCATTATCGACACACTCACAAATGATTGCATTGGTAAGAGTGAGTTTTTTACCCAACTTTCCCAACTCACCTCTCTTTTTTTTCACGCGCACGCTTTTCAAACTGCTAAACGGTGTGTTTTTAGCAAAAAGTTTCTATACGAAAGTTGTTTTAAAAAATCATATTGATCCATTTTTTTAAAAAAAATTAGCAAATACTTAATTAATCATGTGCTAATGAGTCGCTCCGTTTTCCGTGCGGAGGGAATATTTTCCCAACACTAACTACCGAACATACCCTAAGTATGTCACTTTAGCTACATTGCCTACAATGGCATTTCACTAACGCCACCTTTAACTCAACCATGTGCATGTCCTGCAATATTTAGGATGGCATAGCAAACACTGCACCCTGCATTGAAGGACAGAGAGGGACAAAAAGGAGAAGTTGATGAAAATAGTTTTTTTAAGTTTTGAGTTGGTTTGTGGTAGAGAGTAGAGAAAATTTGTATATGATGTTAGTAATAAGTACTACTCAAATTTTAATGGAATACATACAATATTTTGTTTTTCAAATAAGTGGGATTAATCATTCGACACTACTTTAAAAAAACTATAGCTAAAGAGAAGTACCACCATGAAAATCTCCAAAACACCATATCATTGTTTATATTTTGATAAAAGATTTATACTTTAGCACTGGTTTGTTTTCACCATATGTTTTTATAACTATAGAGACACAGTTACTAATTCTAAGAATGTACCACTACAACGGTCACCCACATCTCAATCGGGCGGCAACCCCCATCTGTGTCGGATATGGCGCATGTCACAGCGTAGAAGTCACTGATGTGAGAAGTTATCTCAATCGGGCATACGGCCATTATGGATGAAGTTTTCTCAATCGGGCCTCAACTAAAGCCTGTCACCGATAGCTTTGTCCCAGACGACCAGTCAAACAGAGCCCGTCACGGATGACCTATCTCAATCGGGCCCCAACTAGCGCCCGTCACGGATGACTACTAATCTCAATCGGGCCTAAACTAGAGCCCATCACAGATGACTAATAATCTCAATCGGGCCTAAACTAGAGCCCGTCACGTATGACTATAACTCAAACGGACTTTAACTTATGCCCATCACAGATGACTATAACTCAATCGTGCTTTAAGTTAAAGCCCGTCACCGACGAGTATGGCCCACAAAAAAAATAAATTTTGTTTTTTGGCTAGCCTTAGGTCTTTACTAGCCATGCCCGCTGCAAAATAACAGAAACAGATATATTCCCCAGCATTGTCAATATACACATCCCAGCATCCTTATTCACATGCACATATGCCATTCACATATATTTCACATATCCATTCACATAACATCTATATTATTCACATATTTCACATATTCAAGTGGTAAGCATCATAACCTGCAAAACCGAGTTAATTGGAACAAATATATATTTAGTATTTACATAAAAATAACAAATATAATAAACATCAGTGTATAATCATATGTCTTTGATAATTCATTTAAGATGTTCAACAATGTTCATCATTTCATCTTAACCCTATACATTCCTTTGGGGTGAATTATTTTGTGTAGAATGAAGCCGGCTATCTCCTCATGAATCTCCTCGAAGCTGCTACCCGGATCCTTTGAAATTTTGTCCTACATGTACATAATTCGAAATTAGTCGATCGATCTCTCTCTCTATATATACTTCGGTGTAGTCAGTATATATCACAACTGAGACCATAGACCTCAAATTCAGTGAAAGTCTTCACCTTGTCTTTGCACAAAAGGCGCATGTTGTGGCACACATGGAATCCGCATTGGTCGCCTATTTGTTGTTTTACCGGGAAGTCTTTTTTGTGGATAAGTGTGTCATGTCCTGTCTTATGAAGGCCTCCTTTTTTCACATATCGGCCCCACGCTACATCTATCGCTGGTTGAATCGGGGTCCAATCATATGCTTTCTTATCAATTCTGGAGTTTAGGTAGTGGCATGTACTCCACTTAGGCGTTATGACCAGAAGGATCCAATCGGCACTACGGCATTAATATAGTGAAATTTAAATACTAAAGCTAGACATGTCATGCAATTGCATATATTTAGGGAACACACTTACTATTGATTATAGGCGCACATAATGTACTCCCTGTCTTGTCGGGCTCAGAAGGTGTCAAAGATGTAATTTACCATTCCTTGACGGTCACTTTCAAGATTTATTACACTGACTACTTGTGGATCGAGGAAGGCAACTTCCGGTGCATTCTTCAGACACCACTTCCAACTATACCTACACACAAGACAAACGCTCTTATAAGCATGTTATACGGATTGAGATGACTAATTTTCGTGAGCAACAATACTTACAAGGAGTAGCACTTAAGGAGGGTTGTGTCCACCGATCAGAGCCTGTAGGGGTTGAATAGATCCTTGAAGTCTATCACGATATAATTTGGTGGCCCAAGGAATGACGCTCGGTCGTGTTCGCCTATTATATCGTTCTCTCTATTCTTCCTCCTCACGTTGGATCTCTCGATGTAGTACACGTGAAGCTCCTTGCAAGCGGTGCCCATCGTGCCTAGCACGTCATCTCCAACCAATGGCATGTCTAGTTGGAAGGACGATGCAGGAACGGTCTTCCTCTTTACTACCTACACCTTGCTCATATCTAGCTTCATTGGAGCCAGAAGTGAGCCCTGCAACTTTCCTTTTCCTCGCCCCCTTGCAACAGGTTTTTCGATAGTTATTCTCTGAGGGGAAGAATGCGCCTTCCTACTCTTTTTCATGGGTGGGGGTTTAGTGATCGCCATGCTGTTGGCCTCCATATGCTCGTCCCCAAAATCCGTGTCATACTGTAACTCCACATTGTAAGATTGTTCATGACGAGCGGGAGCTGGAGGGGCTGAAGGAGCAGGGGCAGGTCGTACTGGCGGACAACCGCTTGGTGTAGTGGTTGGCCTCAGAATCACCCTTATCTCAATGAGGTCCTTGGGCCATTGGATGAAGGTACCACATGTATTTCCTAGGATTAGGACCTTGTCGTTCAGTGGATGCTTCAGTGGGAAATGATCGAATTCGGGCTTTACCGAGTCAACTTGCACTTTCGCACAGTCAGCCCTAAGTTGCGCCTCATGCACTCTTGTCTCTGGGGTCGGCTTGAACACAAGTCCCTCGGCTGCCAGAACCATGAAGGTCGGCATCACCCTAACTGTCAGGGTGCAGTTGGTTGGTTTCTGCAATAGATTTATCCATATTTTTAGAATATTATGTAACATATGGTTTCGTTAAGACTTTTATGCATTGTGGACGAGAGTTTTACCATTATGAGGTTGATGGCGACAAGGACCGATGGTGGAATTTCCCCCACCTCAGTTGATGCGCAACTGCTGCGCCTTTGTGTGGGACTTGCTAAATCTTGTTGCGTAGCAGCAGCAGCAGCCTCCGGGTTATGTTGCTCTTCTCAGATCTCTTGCCTGATATGGGCCCTCATCGATTTGAGCTTCTCGTCGAATTCAGAGCTCAATTCGGCTCTGACCTGCTCCCGGATCTGGGCGGCAAGGCGTGCATCTTTCTACGCCTTCGTGGTAGTCCGCTTCTTGTATTGCCACGCATAGTATGGAAATCCAACCTTCCATGGAACGTTGGAGCCAAGGCCCCTTGTCCGTCCACGGTGTTCCTTGGTGCCCAACGCTTTAGTGAGGATGTCGTCCTCGCGCCTTGGTGCCCAATCTTGTTGCTCGGCAACCAACTCCTTCTGCAATACAATTGAGTTCGGGTTAAATCAAAGGTCCATTGGAAACAATGCGAACAAATATTGAGACTAGGCACTTACTATATTATCGTACACTTGTTGATCTTGGGGATTTGGCAACGAAATTGTCCCATCTTCATTCTTCTGATACCTTGCCCGGGCCCAGTTCCTTGCCCGTGGGTGTGGGATATCGCCAAACACCGGCAGCATGTTCGCTGCCGCTGCCGCTTTATCCTCCTCCTGCCATTTCTGTTGCTTCCTGGCATATCCTGTGGTGCCAAGCCGGTGTGGGTGCAAGTTCCTAGCCTGGAGTGCACGATAAGCCTCGCTTCTAGCCCAGGATTCAGGGGTCGGCTTCTTCTCATAGAATGTCTCCCAGACGTCTACCATGATGAAAGCCAGTTCTCAGTTGGATCCGGAGTCATCGGGTTTAAGACGTACTTGGTGACCAACCTACTCTTTAAGTTCTTGCAAGCATTGCCCATAATCGTGAAAGCAGTCCACTTGAGCCTGGCCTTGTCGCCTGCAGGATACTCGAAGCTTTCCTTGAATTTTAGCCAAGCAGCGTTCTTCTCTGCTTCGGGCACTTGCTTGATGTCATCCACCAGAATTGTGAAGTTCCCCTCCCTACGACACCGCAGATCAACCTAAACCTGCTCAAAACATTTCGGGGACGGGTCGGCAATCCAACCTGGTTCACCTCTGTTATGGTGTACCGTTCCTTAGGGATTTTGTTCCCTGTCCTAGGAGTCCGCGCCCCTGAGGACCCATTAGTTGTCGTCGACATTGGTTCACCTTGTTGAGACATCGTCTAAATAACTTACAAAATAACAAAATTAATTAATTTCCTAAACCACATCACAAATTTCCTATTAAAGTTCGTTGGCACCCGGAGCACCTCGTATTTTGTGCTGATTTGATAACGTACTTACTATCTACACTAAAATAAATCATCCATCAACCATCATTCATCACTAAGATATGTACCTCACATCCCCTAATATAAATAAATTGCATCTACATTTTTGCATAAAAAGTTTCACAAATATCACAAATAAATTGCATCTACATTATCAAAAATTTCACAAATATCACCTTAAGTCCCACAAATTTCACAAATATCACAAATTACTAATCACAAATTTCACACATATCACACATATCACACATATCACAAATTGCTAATATCACAAATTTCTTATATGAAAAATTTTAAAAAGTAAAAAATGCTTACCGGCGACTTGGGGAGGAGGTGGCCGGTGGCGGAGGTCGGGGAAGCCGGCGGCGTGGGGAGGAGTTGGCTGGCGGCTAGGGAAGAAGGCGGCCGGCGGCGGAGGTCGGGGAAGGCGGCGGCTTGGGGAGGATGACGGCGGCGGCGGAGGTCAGGGAGGCCGGCGGCACGAGGGCTCGGGGACGGCGGCCGACAGCGGTGGCGAGTTCTCAGAGGGCGGCGGCGCTAGGGTTCTTGGAGTGGCGGGACTTAGAAAAAATTTCGATGTAGATCTGAGGGAGAGAACCCTAATCTTACTACGGTCAACAAACATCTCAATCGGGCCTACACTATAGCCCGTCATGGATGAGTCATCTGTGACGGGCTCTAGTTTACGCCCGATTGAGATGTTTGTTGACCGTAGTAAGATTATTTAAGGCCCGATTGAAACAAATAAGGTTTACATTTGTTTGCTGACCATTGTTGACATGTAGTCAAAATAATTAACTAAAGTAAAACAATTCATTTATTTCAACAAATAATTAACTAAAGTACAATAATTCACTAAATTAACTAAATAATTCACCAAATTAACTAAATTCACAACAAAAATTATTATTTTCATAAACTACAATAAATAATGCAAAATACTAATAGAAAATACCAATACAAACTGCACCAAGTTGTGGACCTCATCTCCGGACAAATCCTTGGGAGCAGGCTGAAATTCTCTTTTACCGTTGAAAATTTTCTTCTTTCTTCTAAATGCGTGACGTAGCAGGAGCCACCTCCTATGACCCATATAAACCATCTTTCGTGATTTCTTCAACCACTGGCTGCGTGTATGTTCCATACAGTCGGAGCAAGCCTTCTTTCCTTTCACTGTTTGTCCGAAAAGGTTACCGAGTGCGGGATAGTCATTAATGGTGCAGAAGAATAGAATTCGTAGCTTGAAGTTCTCCCGACCATATGCATCCCAAGTTTCCACATCTTCTTTCTAGAGAATCTCAAGATCATCGATAACAGGCTCCAAGAACACATCGATATCATTGCCCGGTTGTTTCAGTCCTTGGATTAGCAAGCATACCATAATGTATTTCCTTTTGAAGCACAACCATAGCGGTAGGTTAAAGTTTGAAATAAGAACTGGCCAAGTGCTATGAGTACTACTCATGTCTCTGAAAGGATTCATGCCATCCATACATAGACATATCCTCATGTTTCTAGGGTCGGCAGCAAAGTCTTTGTGTTTTTGATCGATATTCCTCCATTGAATCGAATCCGCTGCGTGTCCTAGCATACCATCATTCCTTCTCTCTGTGGCATGCCAACGTACTAACTTCGCTTTCTTGGGGTTGGCAAAGATTCTCTTGAAACGATCAATGATAGGTAGATACCATACAACCTTCGCCGGACCACCCCGCTTTTACTTCTTTCCTTCGTCAGCACTTTTCTTTCGCTTGTATCGAGAAGCCTTGCAGACAGGACAAGCATCTAAGTCCGCATATTACTTGTGGTACAATATGCAGTCGTTTGGACAAACTTGAATTCTACGGACCTCTAACCCCAGGGGACACAAAACCTGCTTTGCTTCATATGTCGTCTCAGGCAATGTGTTCTCATTAGGCAGCATGGCCTTCAAAATTCCCAAAAGATCTGTGAAACTCTTGTCTGTCCATTCACTACTTGCCTTCAGCTTCATTAGGTCCATGGTAGCTGACAATTTGGTGTGCTTTGCTTTGCATCCGGCGTATAGAGGCGTCTCCGAGTCACTGACCAACATGCTAAACTTCATGGAATCCCTCTCGTTGTAGGCTGGGTCCTCAACGTCACGTAATGTGTCTTGCAGCAGATCGTGATCCACATCAACCATTTCACCGCCCAATGAAGAAGGTACAAACATGTCATGGTCATCTTCATCTTTCTGATTTTGCGCACCACTTCTGTCTGCAGCTACACCACTTCCTGTTTCTAGCTCTTCATGCTTGACCCAACATGTGTAGCCCTCCATGAATCCTCGTTGTATCAGATGAGCATGTACGTCCACTCGGCTATCAAATATATTCTCATTCTTGCAATCTGCACATGGACAACACATGTAATAGCTGTTTCTTCTTTTCCTATCCTCCTCCGCGGCGTTTAAAAAATTTAATACCCCACTCTTGACTATGACGTTTCACAGTTTTCGCATACATCCAACTTCGATCCATCGCTACAAAAATGAAAAAAAATTAGAGAAACATCTTATAAGATAAGTATTGCTAAATTAATGAGAATTGATGAATTTTCTGAATTACTGATTAGTATTTCTCACTTACCTTTATGAATTTTCTGTTTTCCTTGGAAAAAAAATAAAATTTCGCCCCCTTCAACCTCCCACCAAAATAGTGAATAGTGGGATATAGTTACACTAGACGGTTGGGGGTATTTATAGTGTGCAATAAATATCTGTAACGGTCCAAAAATAACAACGGCGACTGATGAATGCTCGTCACTGATGAATGTCATCTGTGACGGGCGTTATTGTTATCTCAATCGGGCCTCAAGTTGATGCCTGTCACAGATGACGATCATCGGTGATGGGCTTCTTTTAGGGCCCGATTGAGATATCGAAGGTTATCTCAATCGGGCCTAAACTAGAGCCCGTCACTGATAGGTGTCATCCGTGACAGGCTTGAGTTTTATGCACATTTAACATGTCTGTGCGACCATAACAGAGCATTAGCTCCTCAACGGGGGACAGAGAGGGCCCTCTTTGTGAGTTCGGCCGAGGGCGTAGGGTGAAACTCCTTCCTCCCCTGATCGCGCAAGAGAGAGTGAGAGAAAAAGAAACAGGGACACAAGCGTTATACAGGTTCGGGCCGCTGGGAAGCGTAACACCCTACTCCTGTGTGTGGTGGATATGCGACTGGAAAATCAGGGAATACAAGTGTTTGCTCTCCCTTTCTCTCCTGTCTATCTGTTCTTTGTCCTTTTTTTCCTCTACTTAGGCCTGAGCCTCCTTTTATATGTCAAGGGGCTGCCACATGGGCCAAAAGGCTGCCTAAGACAGAAGGAAAACATTCTTTTACATTTAATGGTTGTCTCGTTGCTTGACTCGGAAGCCACACGCACAGACGCTGCAGCAGGGCCTTCGTCTGGTCAGGCGGTTGTTAGGGGGGACTCCCGTGTCAAACTCCATTAAATGGATGAAGACTTCCGTGTTTCATTCGCATCGGGAAACGAAAGTCATCTGACCGGGGCTAGCATACCAACTCTGGCTGAGGGACGAGAGGCAAAAGGCTCTCATCATTCTGATGGGACGGGGCAAGGCATGCTGTGCGCCACCCGACGTGCGTGCAGGCACTCTGCTGCCGTCTCATCCGTGATCTAGCTGGTTTACGACCGGTCAATCACCATGACCGGTCATAGATTGGCCACACACACGTCACGCCGCATTAAATGCGGCATGGTGCGCTCGCCTGAGCAGCCATTAATGCAGTTAGGTGAGCGCTGGCCACGCTCACCTAACCTCGCACACGCGGCACCAGCGTAGAGGGGGTCGGGGCGAGCCGACCCTCGGGGGAGGTCTGGGAGTGGCCCGACCCTTGGAGGGATTAGGGAGGGCAGCCGCCACATCACCCTCGGGCCTGACCCCTCCGAGGGAACACCACGTGGGTGTAGGGGGCCGCCCATCCCTCTAGTCTTGGGACCCCCGGGCCCGTATCATCGATAGCAGCCTCCGGCGTTATGCCTGGTCGGACCTTCTCAAGGGGCACCCAGGTTTGACGCCACCCCTCGGGTCTAGTGACACGTGGGCCCGGGCGCCTGGAGCAAAACCCCAACGGTCGCGATCCCACGCGCAGCAAGGGGCCGCCACTCGGCAATAATGGGCAGTCACCTAGTAACTGCCACATTACTCGGGGCGGCGTGCGGACCGGGGCACGTCGGTCCGTTTTGCTAGGGGACATAATGATGGTGCATTTCGCGGTAACCGTGTAGAATTAACACGGACACGATCTGCCCTGCCTCATCCGCAACGGCCGCACGATTGGTGTGTGCGTCGGAAGCGGGCGAGTGGGGCGAGTGGAGGAGTGGGCGCGAGAAATGAGAGGGCGAGTTAGTGGGCGTGGGAAACGAGGAGCCGAGCGCGGTGGGGGTAAGGGTATAAAGGGCGCCGAGGAAGGGATTTGCTTCCTTTCTCTCGCCACTTTTCCCTCGCCTCAGCCAACCGTGCCCTAGCTCTCTCGCCTTCCTTGCTCCCTTCTCGCCGCTCGCGCTCGTTTTCACGTTCCTCTTTCACCGGCGACATGACGCGGAGCTCCGTGTCGCTTGACGGCATTGTACTGCCGCCCTCTCACATCACGAGTGAGAGGCAGGCCGGGCTACCGCGTTGGTTCATGTCGGCGTCGACCGGCCGGGAGGTAGTCGTGCTGGGCGAGGGGCGCCCGGCGCCGTGCTACCCGGAGCGGTCGGTATTCTTCCTTTCTTTTGCCATGGCGGGGCTGATCCCGCCGTTCTCCACTTTCTTCATGGATGTCCTAGAGTTCTACAGGCTCCAGATGGCGCACCTCACCCCCAACGCCGTGATGACGCTGGCCATCTTTGTGCACTTGTGCGAGATGTTCATCGGGGTGCGCCCATCCCTTCGGCTGTTCCGGTGGTTCTTCACCATGCAGCCGGTGTCGCCGCCGACGGAGATCGGTGGCTGTTATTTCCAGCCGCACGGGCAGGTGGCGAACCGCTACATCCCCTGCGTCTTGCGCAAGAACTGGGACGACTGGAAGAGCGACTTGTTCTACACCGCCCTTCCCGACGAAGCGCGCCTCCGACTCCCGAGCCGGCCGCCGGTGCAGGCGCCGAGCTGGCGGGCGACGGTGGAGCTCGGGGACGCCTACGACGCCGTCCTGGACCGCTTGGCCGGGTTGCGAACTCTGGGGCTCATGGGCGCCGTGGTGTTCGGCGACTACCTCCGCTGCCGGATCGCGCCGCTCCGGTGGCGCGCCCGGAACGCTTGGGAGTACACCGGCCCCGAGGACCTCCTAAGGACCCACCAAGGCTGCAAGTGGGATTGGGACCCCAAGGACCTCAGGATGGTGGTTCAGCGGGTGCTAAACCTTAGCGCCGTGGAGTCATCCCTCATCCCTTCGGGGATCCTACCCCTCTGCAGCGACCCGGAGTGTGCCAACATCCTGGCCATTATGCAGACAGTTGGTGCCTCAGGGGACCGGGCCCACCGTGGCAGCGACAGCGCAGGCGGCAGCCGCGGAGGAGGAGAGCGACCTTCCCCCGAGGGAGGCCACGTAATGGGGCCCCTCGGCGAGGGTTCGGGGGGCAGCTGCCCTACCGACGCCAAGGGAAAGAGGAAGCAAGGGGAGACCCCTCCTCCGTCTCCTCCCCATGGGGGCGGGGCGGAGCGCGCCGGCAGCCCTGCCCGAGGGCGAGAGGAAGAAGAAGTGGCTCCGCAAGATGGGGGAGACCGAACCATGCATGGGGAGCCTCATCAAGCCCCCTGAGTGGTCTTTCAACCGCCCACCCTGCAGGTACGATCTCACGCCCAAGGTGGTTGATCCTCTATTCCCCCGGTCCCTTATTTTGCTTTTATCTGTTTTTCATACCTCAGCGAGATCCCGTCTCGCGGCGCCCGGGGCGGTGACCCTTCCTGCCAATCCAGGGCCGGCCAGCCCACAAGCGGCGGGGCCGAAGAGCCGACGGCCGAGGAGGCACGGCGGCGAGAGGCCGATCACCGGGAGGCCGAGGAGCGGCTGCGAGAGGCCGAGGAGGCTACCCGGGAGGTGGCCCGGGCGTGCCAAGCTGAGGCGGCCGCTCGGGAGGCCAAGGCGACTGCTCAGGCGGCCTAGGCGGCCGCACACGAGGCCGAGGCCGCGCTCGCGCGGGAGGTCGAAGAGGCAGCACGGGTGGCCGAGGCCACCGTGCGGGAGGCCGAGGCCGCCAGCGCACGGGAAGCTGAGGCAACTGCCCGGGCTACCGAGTTGGCCCTGCGGGAGGTCGAGGCAACCGCGGGGGCCACCGGCGATGGCGCGGAGGGTGCATGCCCGAGGCCCAACGCCTCGGCAGATGCTGAGGAAGAGCAGGCCCTAGGAGGTGGCCCCGAGGCCCACATGCCGACCGGCGAGCCGAGTTGAACTCCAGCACCGCGGGGGCGGCAATCCCCCTTCTCCGTCACCACCCCGCTGAATGCGGAGCCTCTCCTGCAGGCCTTGGCCACGACCAACAACACCGTGCTGGATGGGCTGAGCACCCAGATGCAGGCTCTGTAGGGGTAGTGCCCGAACTCGACGAAGCGTGGGCGCGCGTCAACGATGGGCGGTGCTCGGTGGAGGCAATGGTAGAGGCCGGCTACAAGGCGCACGGTCTGCACCTTGCGGAGCTCGAGGCTCACCGCGAGGTCCTGGCCGAGGTGGCCCGTGAGGCGGAGGAGGAGAGGCAGACAACCCTCGTCGCCACTGCCGTCATGGACGAGGCGCGGGCCGATCTCTGGCTCCAGCACGGGTTCGCGCAGCGGAGCTAGAGGAGAAGCTCGACGCTGCGCGTGGGGTGCTCGACACCGCCGCAGCCCGGGAGTGGAGGACGGCGGAGACCGAGGAATCGACGCGCCAGCGCGAGGAGGCCTTGGTGGCCTGCACCATGGCACTGGAGGAGCGCATCGGCACGCTCGAGGAGCGGGCCTTGTGACTTTAGGTAGAGGAGGCACCTGTACGCCAGCGGGCCGGAGCCCTCGACGGACGCTGGAGGCGTTGGAGGAGCGCGCCCGCGCCCTGGATGCGCGGCAGGCAACGCTGGTGGCGCACGAGGCCACTGCCGCGGAGGTGGAGTCCGCACTCCGCCTCCGCAAGGACGCGGTCGCCGAGTGGGGGTGCACCCTCGAGGAGGCCGATGCCGCGGCGTGGCGCTTGGCAGAAGATCTGTGCCTCCACGAGGAGGCGTGGAGGGATCGTGGCGGGGGGATCGCTGAACGCGAGTTCACCATCTCCCGTCACGAGGTGGCGGCGCGCCGATGCAAGGACCAACTCACGAAGCGCGAGGAGGCTGTCGTGGCGCACGAGCGCTGTCATCTTGAGAGTGCCCGCGCCGAGAGGGCCGCGCTGGAGCAGCACGCTTCCAAACTCGAGGCGCGGGCAAAGGAACTGGACGCGCTGGCGCACAGCGGCGGGGTGGCCGCGGGCCAGGACGACCAGGCCGCCCGCCTCGCGGTCGCCGAGGGCGCCGTAGCCGAGCTGCAAGGTGCCCTAGACTCGTTCGCCGGGGAGCTCGAAGCTCTCAGGTTGGCGAACGAGGTGGGGCCCGGCATGCTGTGGGACGCTGTCGCCCGTCTAGACCGCGCGGGGCGTTGGGCGAGCATATGGCGCGGCCGGCACCCCAAGTACGCCGCCAACCAGGGGGGTCTCTCCCATCGCCTCTTGGAGATGGCCGGGGACTTGGAGAAGCTCCCAGAGGAGATTGAGGAGACGGTGAAGTCTTCCTTGAGGGACCTTGCACTGGGGCGGTGGAGCTCGTGCTAGCGAGCTACCAGGCCCGTGACCCCGACTTCTCTCCGTGGGTGGCATTCGAGGAGTTCCCCCCCGGCATCGAGGCCGGCGCGCGCGGCCGCCGACGAGATCGTCCATGGTTTCGAGGAGACGGCCCCTCGGCTCGTCTTCGCACTGGACTCTGACGAGGAGGACGATGGCGACGACGACGACAGTGATGGCGAGGCTAGTGGCCCGAGCGCGTCGGGCTGAACGGGCGAGGCCGACCCCCGGGCTGCCGCGCGCCTTTATCTTTTCTTTTCTTGCTTTAAGGCCTCCGGGCCATACTTACATATACATTTCCCGCTATTTCCACTTACCTGCAATGAACAAGTTTTTTAATTCAATGTTAATTACGCTTTTTTGCTCGTGATAAGACTGGCCTGTCTTGTGATCCCACCGAGCTTGGCTTGCGCGGGGGCTCGGGCTCGAGCCTCTGCCTCAAGCAGCAAGGGTCGATACTAATGCCTTGGGGAGTTCCACATGTTGAGACTAGCCAGGCCGGGAACACGGTGACCGGGGGTTAGTGGGGACTCGACTGTGGGCCATTACCGATTCCCCCCGGAGTTCGCCTTGCCCCGGGGCACGGCTCGGTTCTGGGCCCCGTCGGCGTTTTAGACGGCCCGAGCTGCCGAGAGTAGGAATGAGCACGAACGAGCCAACTCAAGCCAAAATACCAAAAAGGAAAAAGACAACGCAGGCACAGCCTTAAACAAAAATCAAGAAAGCTTGCTATTAAAGTACAGAAAGGAACACATATAAACATATATAGTGGGAGCCCCCGGCCAATCATGCACGCCCGAGGGGTCATGCGGGGTTGGCCCGAGCCCGAGGCACAACTCTCGACCCCTTTATGGGTAGAAGTGACGAAGATGCTCGATATTCCACGGGTTCGGTAGCTCTATGCCGTCCTCTGTGGCCAGTCAAACTGAGCCCGGCCGGGTAACGCCGATCACTCTGAATAGTCCTTCCCACATGGGAGAGAGCTTGCTTAATCAGCACGCGTTTGGACACGGTGTAGGACGAGGTCATTAATGCTGATGGGAGCGTCGCAGGCTCTGCTGGTAGCGCGCGGCTTGGAGGGCCGCGCGCCGCCTTCGCTCTTCCAAGTAGTCGAGGTCGTCTTGGTGAAGCTGATTTTGATCAGCCTCATTATACATGGCGGCCCGAGGGGACCTCAGGGTGAGCTCGGATGGGAGGACCGCCTCCGCGCTGTAGACCAGGAAGAAAGACGTTTCTCCTGTCGCTCGGCTTGGGGTAGTCCGGTTTGCCCAGAGCACCACTGGTAACTCCTCGGTCCACGAGTCCCCATGTTTCTTGAGGACGTTGTACGTCTTGGTCTTAAGGCCCTTGAGGATTTCTGCGTTGGCGCGCTCCACTTGACCGTTGCTTCTGGGGTGAGCGGGGGAGGCGAAACAGAGCTTGATGCCCATGTCATCACAGTAGTCACCAAACAGTTCACTGGTGAACTGGGTGCCGTTGTCTGTAATGATATGGTTGGGCACCCCGAACCGGGCAGTGATGCCCTTGATGAACTTGAGGGCCGAGTGCTTGTCGATCTTGATGACCGGGTAAGCCTCAGGCCACTAGGTGAACTTGTCGATGGCGACATACAGGTACTCGTACCCGCCCGGGGCCTTCCTGAAGAGACCCAGGATGTCCAGCCCCCAGATCGCAAACGGCCATGAAAGCGGAATGGTCTGCAGGGCCTGGGCCGGCTGATGCATCTGCCTGGCGTGGAACTGGCACGCCCTGCATCGCCGGACCAGGTCGGCTGCGTCGTGGAGCGCCGTCGGTCAGTAGAAACCTTGGCGAAAGGCCTTGCCGACCAAGTTGCGTGAGGCGGAGTGAGCTCCGCACTCGCCTTCATGGACATTGGCGAGGAGCTCAATGCCCTGCTCCCGAGGGATGCATTTCAGGAGGATTCCGTTGGCTCCGCGTCGGTAGAGGGTCCCTCTACAAGCACATAGCGTTTGGAGACGCGAATGACACGCTCACTCCCTTCGCGATCCTTGGGTAGAGTCTCATCTTTGAGGAACGCTTGGATCTCAGTCATCCAGGCGATCTGCCTTGGGGGGTCGGGCTCGACCTCCTTGGGCCTTGAGGCCTGGACTCCGATGGGCCCCGAGGCGGGCATGGCAGCGTCCGGCTCCCTCGGGGGATCGGGACACGCCGATGGCTGGGCAAGCCTTTCCTCAAAGGCACCCGGTGGGGTTGGGGCCCGGGAGGACGCGAGCCTTGAAAGCTCATCGGCAAGTGCGTTGTCCAGCCTGGGCACGTGCCAAAGCTCTAACCCGTGAAAATGGCACTCCATACGTCGCACCTCGCGAACGTAGGCTTCCATTTGCGGGTTGGAGCACCAGTACTCCTTGGAGACTTGGTTCACGACTAGCTGAGAGTCGCCTAACACCAGGAGGCGGCGGATCTCCATTCCGGCCGCCACTCTGAGTCCCGCAAGGAGTCCCTTGTACTCTGCCATGTTGTTGGTTGCCTGAAAATCTAGGTGAACCAGATATCTGAGGGTGTCCCCGCTTGGCGAGGTCAAGGGGACCCCCGCGCTGGCGCCCTGGAGGGCGAGGGAGCCGTCAAACTGCATCACCCAATGGCCGGTGTGAGGTGTTGCCAGGGGCCTACCTTGGCCTCGGGGGCGGAGAGCCCGAGGTCGGATTCGGGAGTCGGGGTCCACTCGGCCACGAAGTTGGCGAGGGCCTAACTCTTGATCACGTGGCATGGCTCAAAGTGTAGATCGAACTCAGAGAGCTCAATCGCCCACTTTACCACTCGTCCAGTACCCTCTCGGTTGTGCAGGATCTGACCGAGGGGGTAGGACGTGACCACGGTGACCCGATGCGCCTGGAAGTAATGGCGCAGCTTCCTCGAAGCCATCATAATTGCATAAAGCATTTTCTGGGCTTGAGGATATCGGGTTTTGGTGTCCCGCAGTGCCTCACTAACAAAGTAGACCGGCCGCTGCACCTTTCGGCGGGGCCTAGCCTCCTCGTTGAGGGCGCTGGTCTCAGGGCACCCATCGCCAAAGGGGCCTCACTGGGCCCACACGGCCTTTGTGCCGGTGACCTCAGGGTCAGAGGGCGTCGGGCCACTCCTTCCCCTAGTAGCCTCGGGGCCTTCCTGGGGGTCGGGGGCGTCCGGCGTTGTCTGACAAGTGGGCAGAGGGCCACATCCGGTCATCAGGAGCCTTAGGCCACCGTACGGCTCGGGGGCCTCTCCTCCCTTCTCTGGCCCGGGTCGTTCCGACACAGGATGGGGGCACGCGGACCGAGGATCTTCCTCGTCGCGCTCCACAACCAACGCTGCGCTAACTACCTGCGGGGTTGCCGCCAGGTAAAGGAGCAGCGACTCTTCGGGCTCCAGGGCCACTAGGACCGGGGGAGAGCTGAGGTAAGTCTTCAACTGGGTGAGAGCTTGCTCGGTCTCCTCTGTCCAGACAAATGGCCCGGAGCGCTTAAGGAGCTTAAATAGGGGCTGCGCCTTCTCTAATAGCCTCGATATGAATCGACTTAGGGTGGCCATGCATCTTGCGACACATTGCACGTCCTTGAGCTTGCTGGGGGGCGCATCCACTCTATTGCTCATATCTTCTCGGGATTGGCCTCTATGCCTCGGGCCAAGACCAAGAACCCGAGAAGCTTGCCCGCCGGCACACCGAACACACACTTTTCAGGGTTTAGTTTCATGTGCGTGGAGCGGAGACTTTCGAAAGTCTCCGCCAAATCCAAGAGCAAGGTCTCTTGGTTGCGCGTTTTCACAACCAAGTCATCGACGTATGCCTCAACATTGCGTCCTATCTGACTACCCCAAAAAATGTGAGTAGTACGTTGAAAAGTAGGACCTGCATTCTTTAATCCGAAAGACATGGTTGTATAACAATAAGTGCCTACAGGAGTAATGAATGCAGTTTTTTCCTCATCCTCCCTATCCATGCGAATCTGATGATACCCTGAGTATGCATCTAGAAAACATAAAAGGTCGCACCCCGCAGTGGAGTCGACGATCTGATCTATGTGTGGAAGGGGGTAAGGGTCCTTAGGACATGCCTTGTTGAGGTCGGTGTAGTCGATGCACATCCGGAGCTTGCCGTTCATCTTTGGGACGACGACAGGGTTCGCAAGCCACTCCGGATGGATGACCTCTCGGATGAATCCGGCCTCCAGGAGTCGTGCCACCTCTTTACGGATGAAGGCTTGGCGCTCCGGGGCCTGCCGCCGCACCCTCTGCCGAACGGGCCTTGCGTCCGGCCGCACGGCGAGACGGTGCTCGATCACGTCCCTAGGGACCCCGGGCATATCCGCTGGTCTCCACGCGAAGACGTGGGCATTTGCCCGTAGGAAGGAGACGAGCGCGTCTTCCTATTTGCCGTCCAAGTGACCACCAATCTTGGTGGTCTTGTACGGGTCGTCGCCCAACACGACCTCCTTCACAGGGACCTCGTCGCCTAAGGCCATCCGCTGCCTCGGGGCGCGCGAGGAAGAGGCGTCGGGCCTCTCGTTGCCGCCCGTGGGCTTGGACATCGCGGCGAGGTTGTTCACGCGCTGCTCCATGCAAGCCAGCGCAATTTTGAGGTCGCCATGGACAGTGATGAGGCCACTGGGGCCCGGCATCTTCATCTGGAGGTAGGCGTAGTGGGTGGCCGCCATGAACTTCACCAACGCGGGCCTTCCCAGGACCGCGTTGTAGGGCAGATTGAGATCCGCCACATCGAAGTCCAGCCGCTCGGTACGGAAGTTGGTGGGGCCACCAAAAGTGACCGGGAGGTCGATGTGACCTAACGGCCACGTGTGCCCTGGCGTCACGCCGATGATTAGCAGGGACGCCCGGAGCTTCATCCTCGGGGCCTTGATGATGTCAAAGGCCGCGGGGGACAGGATGTTGAGGGCTGCGCCGCTATCTATCAGGACACGTCTCAACTTGACGTTGCAGACGGTGGGGGTGACCACCATCGCGAGCTGCCCTTCCCGGGCAACGCATGGCGGGTAGTCAGTCTGGTCAAAGGTGGGGGTGATCTCCGACCAACGCGCCCGCCGCGTCACCTCATGGGTGGGGACAGCGGCCAGAAGCTCTCGCTTCATGGCCTTGAAGCTGCGATGGGAAGCGTGAGCGCACGCTCCCCCGTCAACGATAGCGATGGTGGCCTCGGGCTCCTAGAAGCCCAAGTCCTCGTCGTTGTCATCAGCATCCTCTGCGGGGGCCTTCTGCTTGGCGTCACTTCGTCGGTTGTCGGCAGAGGTCACCGGGGCCTTGCCCTCGCGGCGTCCCTACACCTTCTCCTCCTCCCACTTCCTCACCAGCTCGGCCAAGTTCTTGACCGCACGGCAGTCGGCGAGGTCGTGGAGGGAGGTGTTGTGCACGAGCACCACTTGCCTGCCGTGCACTCTCCACTGGGAGCACCGGCTTCCTTCTCTTTGTCGCCCACGGGCCTTCCCTTGCGTGGGGCCTGCAAGGAGCCCTCGACGGCGAGGATATGACCCTCGTCGTCGGAACGGGCCGACCTTTTCTTCCTCCTCCTTTGCCGCCGCCCAGAGCGGGCAGCAGACTCGAGGGCAGCCGCAGCCGCCGCTCCAGAGCCAAAGGAGTTCCAGGTCTAGGCCTCCTCCTTCTGAGCCATGCAGTCCGCGAGCTTGAAGAGCTGCGCAGTGGTCTGGGGCTCCTTGGAGGCTATCTTTTCAAGCATGCGGTTGTGCCGCACGCCCCCCTGAATGCGTAGATAACCGCATGTGCAGGGATGCAGGGAATGGTGTTGCGGACTTGGCAGAACCGCTGGATGTACGAACGGAGAGACTCATCGTCCCTCCGCTGCACCGTGTGTAAGTCCGCTTCTTCTCCTGAGCACGGATATGTGCCCTGGAAGTTCATGGTGAACTGCTGGCACAAATCCTCCCAGGAATGGACCGACGCGGATGGCAGGTTCATCAGCCAACCCCGCGCCTTGCGTTTCAGGGTCATAGGAAAGAAATTCACCATGACCCTGTCGTCACTCCCCACGGCCTCTATCCTAGTCGTATAGATCTAGATAAACTCAGAAGGGTTGACGCTACCAACATATTTCTCGGTGATGCTGGGCCGGAACCTCGGGGGCCATCGGACATTCCGAAGACTCGCCACGAAGGCTCGACAGCCGGCACCACCTACTGGGGATGTGGGGGGTCTGCCCCCGTGACCAGGGTGGGGTGACGCTCCTGAGGAGGAGGCGCCATCCCCCGCATGGGCGGCGCAACGCATGTCGCACCGGCGCTCAATATCGAGCCGGGCATCCGGCCCCTCATGCATGCTCTCGTGACACCCGTGGCTAGCCAAGGGCATTGACGAGGGGGTTGCAGACGAGCGGCGGGAGTTGGCCGCCGCTCGTCGAGCTCTCCGTCTTGACGACGAAGAGCCGGCGGTGGCAGTGCCAGACGTCCCGGCGGTGGACGACCGCCCGCCGGTGCCTAGGTGCTGCTGCGCCGTCATGACCAAGTCGGCCACGTCGTCCAACCAACGCTGGACTGGGGTCTCCAGATCGGGGACGACGGGCGGGTGGTGCAGGAGCGCACCCGTAGCCTGGAGCGTGCCCTGCGACATGCCGCCGTCACCGTAGGTGAGGTAGCGACGCACTTCGCCACGTTGTCCCTCTCCGCCACCTGCCGGCAGCGAAGAAGCGGATCCCTTCGGTTCCTGAGGCGCCTTCCCCCGCCTAGGGCTTCGGTGGGCGGGAGGCGATGGAGTGCGCGCTTGGTGACGAGGATTCGGCTCCCCCCGTCGTCGCTGGCACTCGGAGTGGGGTTGTACACCACCACCTCTTCAGCCATGGGACCTACTCGGCGTGACTTGGCGCACACAAAAGAGAGCGGGGAGTCAAAGAAACACACACGGCCCCCTACCTGGCGCGCCAGCTGACGGAGCGTTAGCTCCTCAGCGTGGGACAGAGAGGTCCCCCCTTTGTGAGTTCGGCCGGGGGCGCAGGGTGAAACTCCTTCCTCCCTTGATCGCGCAAGAGAGAGCGAGAGAAAAAGAAACAGGGACACAAGCGTTTATACAGGTTCGGGCCGCTGGGAAGCGTAACACCCTACTCCTATGTGTGGTGGATATGCGACTGGAAAATCAGGGAATACAAGTGTTTGCTCTCCCTTTCTCTCCTGTCTATCTATTCTTCGTCTTTTTTTCCTCTACTTAGGCCTGAGCCTCCTTTTATATGTCAAGGGGCTACCACATGGGCTAAAAGGCTGCCTAAGACGGAAGGAAAACATTCTTTTACATTTAACGGCTGTCTCGTTGCCTGACTCGGAAGCCACATGTACAGACGCTGCAGCAGGACCTTCGTCCGGCCAGGCGGCTGTCACGGGGGACTCCCGTGTCAAACTCCATTAAATGGAGGAAGACTTCCGTGTTCCGTTCGCATCGGGAAACAAAAACCATCTGACCGGGGCTGGCATACCAACTCCAGCTAAGGGACGAGAGGCAAAAGGCTCTCATCATTCTGATGGGATGGAGCAAGGCATGCCGTGCGCCACCCGACGTGCGGGCAGCGTGCAGGCGCTCTGCCGTCGTCTAATCCGTGATCTAGCTGGTCTACGACCGGTCAATCACCATGACCGGTCATAGACTGGCCACGCATGCGCCACGCCGCATTAAATGTGGCGTGGTGCGCTCACCTGAGCCGCCATTAATGCGGTTAGGTGAGCGCTGGCCACGCTCACCTAATCCAGCGCTCACCTAACCTCGCACACGCGGCACCAGCGCAGAGGGGGTCGGGGCGAGCCGACCCTCGGGGGAGGTCTAGGAGTGGCCCGACCCTCGAGGGGATTAGGGAGGGCAGCCGCCACATCACCCTCGGGCCTGACCCCTCCGGGGGAACGCCACGTGGGTGCAGGGGGCCGCCCATCCCTCTAGTCTTGGTACCCCGGGCCCGTATCACCGACAGAACATATCTCAATCGGCCTCTTGTTAGGCCCGTTTGAGATGTATTCGTTGTGACGGCCTGCAAAATCCAGTTAAGTTATAGGCCATCACAGATGAGAGGATCTGTACTAGTATACTTATTTTCACAAATTTATTTACACTAACTATTTCACTAGAGTGCACTTACAGTTGGGTTAAGTGGTGTATAATATTCATCCATCAATTATACTCGATATATTAGAATTTCTATCAACTATAAAAAAATAAGTAGTTTTATGCGTATTTTATTGGATTGTTCATGTTTTGCCAATACAACTTGGCAAAGAAAATACATACATGTATGACCATAATTCTCGTGAGGAATTAAGGGGTTGTATTATAGCGAAATTACTATTTTCTCGCATCTATCTATCATGTATGCTTCTCACTCCTCAAATAGAAATAAAAGAGTTTTGAAAAATTTCAGATACTTTTAGAATCTCAATCTCACCCAAAATAAACCTAAAAAGATCTACTTAAAATCACTGGCTAAATTTTGTTGTTTTATTATAGCAAAATCACTGGCTAAAATTTAATTTATTTTTTCTCATCTATCTATCATTTGTGCTTCTCACTCCTCAAATAAGAATAAAAAAGTTTTGAAAAATTCCAAATACTTTGAGAATCTCAATCTCTCCCAAAATAAACCTAAACATATGTATTTAAAAACAATGCTAGGTTTTGTTGTTTTAATTTTTACACACGTAGATTCAAATTAACGTTGTATATTTGGCAAGTGATATTTGACAACATAAAATATGATATGAAATTATTTGAAACATTATTATCACATTAATTATTACATGTTGGCATCATTTGTCATGATATATTTAGCACTACAATATAACCATCATAAGTCATCAATAAATTTCAGCACTTTAAAGACGGTTGCTTTGACATTTTATATCAAGTTTAACTGTGTGCATATCTGTGTAGTATTATTTTTAATAAAGTCGTAGTTTAATGGCTGTTGACAACACATCAGTGTCAGCACTGATGATTTTTCCCGATCAGTATTTCTTTCGATTATACTACATACGTGTGCATGTTTTTTTGGCTTAATCTTTTTTTCAATCATGTATGGCGTAGGTACTTAAGAGCATGTTTGACGTAGCTTCGGCTCCATCCTCCTGAAGTTGTAGCCTAACTGAACAGTTTTAGCTCTATCTAAAATAAAAGCCGAACTGAGTGAAACGCTCTCACAAAATAAATCAGAGAGGTGGAGTTAGATTTAGACTGCTTCGTAACTTTACTTCAGACCCAACTCTTAAAATTAGAGCTATATCAAACAGGTCCTAAGTTTTGTTTTTTCGGGAGGGAGACGTGGTTGTACTACATACGTACCTTATGTTTTTTTGGATGAAGATTAGCAGCGTGGGATTTTTAATAGATCTAATTCAATGATTTAAAATAATGGGTCCATCAATTTAAATGAAAATTGAAGGTAGGATGTTTTTTTTTCTCTGAATTTTTAGGATTTCTCTATTTTTTTGAAGTGTCATGTGGTGGCATAGCAGTGTTTATAGAAAGTTTAATTGACTTTTAAGTATATAATAGATTATTCAGATTTTCTGCTAAGCATCACCATTTTCAACACCAAAGCACCAAGAGGCTGTAGGAGAAGAACACTACACCAAAATACAGAAGATGTAGGGGAAGTACTAGAGGTGTTGTGAGGGAGTTGTGTATGCATGATTTTACTCATCAAAACTTAAATTATGGTGCCTACAAATTTTACACGCGGGTACACTTCCATTATGAATTTAGTGGGATTTATGGATTCAACGATGTGCCCCTCCGAAATATGTTAAAGGGAGAGTACTTGAATTTGTGAAGTATGATGTGTGTGTGCATCTATCATGTAATTAAAAAAATAGTTTTGTAGACTTCAATCAATGGGTTGACTAATAAGAAACCTACAAGCACTCTCTCAATAGAAGACTACATGCCCAAACCTGAGCCTAGCTATCATGGACTGAATCTGATCCAAAGTGATCTAGTCATATTTTGCTTACTTGGGCTGGCTGGGCCCAACATCTTGGGCCAGGCATCCAAGCCCATTAGTAGGCCTAGGCTTTAACCATTACTGTTTAAGTTGCCTGCATACTTTCACACACATTTTTAACTGTTTTTTTTCAAGTTGGTAATGGCTATAAGATTTCAGATGCACACACTAAATTAGATTCCAGATATTTCATTTTTCAAAAATACTTAAAAACTTCCCGAGATATATACTACTGTACTATAAAGAGAGTTTCATTCATATGCCCTCCTATCACATTGTGCGTAATAGGTAACCCACATTTGTTTCCTTAAAAAAATGTCCTAGGAAAAACCGACCCATTTCCATGAAAAACAAAAGCTAAAAGTGGTGTCGGTAGATTAAAAACAACCATCCACATTTCCACGTCTCACTTAACTAACTGGGTCGGAGTAAATTGCTAGCAATAAGAGCAACCACAACATGGCTATATAGTCATGCATTTAGTTTGTGGGATGGATTAGGATGTGAATGCCAATCCTATTATTTAGAATGTGTAAGAGGGATGTATGGAATGGAATGAATCCCGATAAGAATATTCTCCTCATATTTAGGACCAGCTTGTCCGTCAAAGTCGAGCGGACCGATTAAACCTTTATCTCTCCCCGTGTTTTTTCTCTCTATTATGTATTCTCCTTATTCAGTGAAGTGTCTTGAGCTCATGGCAGAAGGCAACGAGACAGAGCTGATGGCAGAGCCGCGATGCATGGTAGAGCTCGCTCAACTTCCCGAGTAGGAATATTGTCAAAGATCGCTACTCACCGTCACTGGGACAGATGTCTAGTTCGGTGCTCACAATGTGCTTGATGAAATGCTTATAGGGTGGCACATATCCTATAAAACCTTATCCAACTCAAAATAACTAGGACCATCCTGTTTTGCAACCAAACAGCTAATTGGGGTCACCCTATCCCAGAACAAGGATGGCACAAGTAGTGTGGTAGTGAAGTGAACCAGAGTTTAAATTTTGGTGCACACAAATAAATACGCGCATACATATGAGCTTTCAACATGATTTTATTTTATTGAGGTCAGAGATATGCTGCTGGTTTTTATCTCTTAGAACATATGTTAGAAGGTGTATTCACGGGAATGTGAATGTGTATTGCGTGTGTAGTGGTATATGTGTTCATGTGTCTATCGTGTAATCAAAAACTAAAATTGATATAGTATACAAAGATTTCATTTCCAGGTAGTTCTCATCCTAACAAGATCTGATGCGTCCATCCATGATCAAAGGCTAAAACCAAGTTAAAACCAAGGTAATCAGTATCCAGATATTAGTAGATCGTTTTTCGATCTATAGTATTATAGTATCGGGATATTATCATAGGATCGGGATACTACTATATTTTTGAAACTACATATTTTTATATAAAATATAAAATATGTTATATAAATTAAATCATATAATATCGATTTTGATAAATTTAACTGGTTTTATGTAAACTTAAGCACATTTATTCACATTATTTTCAATTCACCTTATTTTAAATAATATTTGGTAGGATCGTAGGGATCATAATATCAGAATATTATCTAAGATTTTATAGAATCGTGTGAAAATAAATAATAAAATCGAGATACTACGAAAGGTTATTGGTATCATTTCGACGTCGTAGAATCGCAGTATTCTCAAGATACTGTAATACGGACCGAAATATTGACGACCTTGACTGGAACATGGCTCCCTTGTAACACCTAGAATCCCTACTCGCTGAACTGAACCCGCCGGCCGCCGCTCACGAGAGACGCCGCGGGAAAGCCGAGGAGTTTCCCGCCCTGTAGCGGCCGCCGCTTCCGATCCCCCCCTAACCCGAGCTAGGGTTTCCGCCTCTCTCACCATCTCCATGGCCCCGAAGCGCCGCCGTGCCCGTGCGGCGGACGAGAGCTCGGCGGCGCCTCCTCCCCTGCGGACGGCGCCGTCGCATTTGCAGCCGGTGGTTGTTTTCGCCCACGGCGCCGGCGCCCCCTCCTCATCCGACTGGATGGTCCAGTGAGCTCTCATTCTCTCTCTCTTCCCCTCTGTGCGCGCGCGTGTGGATAATGGGGAATTGTGGCGATTATATATGCTTCTTTGTCGGTGTCTTTTGTGGTATCTGTGTGATGATGTGCTGAAATTGAGGGAGTGATTTCTCATCTCTGTTAGTTGGAAGGATATGATGAAGGATGCGCTCGATGCCATCGAAGTTGTCACCTTTGATTACCCATGTGAGTTGATCTGATGATCTCTAGCGCTGATTTGTTGACCTCTCACTGTTCGCTAAACTTGTTGATGGAAATCTGTTGGGGAAGAATTCATGGTAGAGCAACAATTTGGCTGCAGATATGTCAGGTGGAAAGCGCAGGGCTCCGCCGAAGGCGGAGAAGCTTGTTGATCATCACCTTGGTGTGGTGAAGGACGCCGTAGCGGAGCATCCAGGGCATCCACTTGTTCTGATGGGGAAGTCTATGGGTTCAAGGTGATATTTGGGAGCTTTAATCTTGATTATTACTTTATTTCAGGCTTGTTTGTGTTTTTGACATCTGTCTCAAGATTGTAGTCCTCATACATTTCTCAGGGTCAGCTGTATGGTGGCTGATTCAGATGATATTATCGTTTCTGCCGTCATATGCTTGGGTTATCCGTTAAAGGTATCCTCTCTGTTATGTATGGTACTATGGTTGCTACAATGTATGAGGATGTAACCCACATAAAAAATGGATTTAGCCTTCGGTTTGCATTATATAATAATTTGTAGGACCCGAACCAGTTTTTCAGGAAAAGGGTTGCTGTGATTTTAAAACATGCTCCAGTTGGTTATTTTCCCTTTCTGTTATGGCTCTACTTAGGGATGTTTTGTTTTGCATCTTTGCTTTCTTCCACTTAGGGAGTGAACGGGGCAGTGAGGGATGAGACACTACTAAAACTGAAGATTCCAACAATGTTTGTGCAGGTATTGTTTTCTGAACACACTTTGAAATGAGAAATAATATTCAATATTTTTTAAGCTTGATATGCGATGCATTTGTGTGCACAGGGCAGTAAAGATGGGTTATGCCCTTTGGATAAGCTTGAGGCCACTCGCAAGAAGATGAACTGCAAGAATGAACTGCATGTTATTGATGGTGGTGACCACTCCTTTAAAATCGGCAAAAAGTATCAAGAATCTACTGGAGTGAATCAACAAGTTGCAGAAATGGAAGCTGTTAAAGCAATTGCAAAATTTGTGCAGAACTCCATAGCGGGAACCTGAACTTAGCTGTTTATGTACTATTTAGGGTGTTGCAAGAATTAGTATGTTCATGCCTTTTGGTATCAGTTAGATGTAAAAGAAAGCTATTTCGCTTAGATGCTAGCTGTGGCAAGAATTAATATGTTCATGCACTTGGTATCATTTAGGTGTGAAAGAAAGCTATTTTGCCAGGATGCTAGTTTTGATTTGTGCATCCGCATCCAACATCTATTTGTTTTCTTGTCAAGGTATGCCATGTTTGAAATCATTATCCTGACTACTTTAAATAGTTGGGCAATACTGCTTATCTGTGAGTGGAGAATTTGTCCGTGAATATCACGATTCGATTGTAGGTACAAACATAACTGTAAACACAGTGAAGTTTGTAATTATGAAGGGATTTTTCTTTGCTATCATCACAGCAATATGAAGTACTTTGTACAAGATTTCTATTGTTTAACATCAATCTATTTTTAGATAACTTACCAATCCATGAAGATCTTTTGATGTCCATTCATGGTGATTTGGAAGTTGGCAAATCATGCATGTAAGTTTACCTTGCCTTCCTACATATATATTGTTTTGGAAGTTTTGTTTCATCATGCATGTAAGCTATTATGAATGTAATATTCTGTGCTTGACAATGTTCTATGACAGAAGAATTGATAAATTTGTCCTGGTGTTACATCCATAAAACTTCTTAGAATAATTCTGTAGTTACTTTCATGCTGTCGTATTTGTTTCATCCTGGTTCCATCTCCATGGTTTTGCTTTGTAGACGCATGGAGCTTCTTAGAGGCTTATCTGGCCTATAGCCCTCCCCTGCTTTTAGAAAACTACCACAATTAAGTCCCTTTACTTTGTGACTTTAGTAGTAAAAGTAACTGTAGAATAGCCTCTACGCTGAAAATACTTTGAACGTTAGCCCGCTCCAAATTTCTCCCAATGTTGATGATAAATCATTTTAAATCCTTATATGCTTTGATGCAATCCTTGTGTATATGGTAAATCATGTTTGGTAGCATGGGAGGTAGGCTTTGATTCCGAGATAGAGATGTTCAACATTGGATGAGTTGAATAAAGAGGCTATATCTCCCCTTAATTTTATTTATATATTTGAATTGTATATTGTACCTTTGAACTTCGTTACTGTGTTTGTTTTCATTTTGCTTATGGAGTTGTTTTCTTGCTGAGGTCCGGGGAGTTTGTTCCAGTATATGGACCTTGTGTTTTGTTTTGTATTTTAGAATTGACCAGGAGCTGTGGCCCTCACTGAGATGGGCAACTGGAAATAACATCCTAATAAATGTAGGCTTGTAATAGCATGCATCAACAATCGTATTTTTATAAATTGAGCTTTTAAACCCAACTTAAGAAGTAAGAATGATCATGATATGAAACTATGAGCGCAGTAAACCCACTCTTTATTTTTCACATTCTACTAAATTTCATATGTCAGGTGGTAATGATCACTTAAATTGTGAATGGTTTGGTTTTGAAGTCATCCATTTTATTAATGTTTGTTGTAATATGATGAACCTTTTGAATGAGACAAGAAAACTTGCCAATTGACTGATGTTAAACAACTCCAACTCTTCTAGGTGAATATGGTGTGTTATAGCTTCAGTTTTCATGAAGTTCCAATTTATGGACATGTGGGCTGCATGCCTGCACATGCATTCGAGTGATGTGGTACAATGATATATCATAACCTCCGTAGAACCTTTCAAAAAAAAGCTTTTTTTTATATAGGGAAAAACAAGACAGATACATGAATAATCAAAGACAATATATTCTATGTAACCAAGCTTTCGTAAATCATAAAACTTTTGTTAAACATGCAGTCATATCATAGAAGAGGGCTTACTCAATGGAAAGCCATAGAAATATAGAATCTTAAAAAGCTCTAAGGCATGGAATAGACTTTCACATAATGTGAAGAATATCGTCCTTGTGTAGCATGTTATGGGTACAACAGACATTTCTTGCAAGCCAAACAGATAATATAGTTCAATTTTCAGATTAAGGGTTATGCCCTTTTGTGTCCACATGACATGTTGGAATTTTCACTACATTTGCTTGTTCAATATCATGAAGCACCTTAGGTGCTTCCTTGCATTTGCTGTAAATGCAGTACACAACCAACTGAAGTATACCCATTATGCTGCCGATGCAGTTTGGGGTCTTCACAAGAAAAAAAGCATGTCAGTTTGATATATAGAAGTTTATTGTGGCTAAAATTGATTATGTCCTTACCGCGATAAAAGGATCCCTTCCTATGACTCCATATGCCATCCAGGTTAAACTTGTAAAGAGGGTAAACAATGACAGATAGAAAGGCATGAACTCAACACTCTTTGTCCTGATAACTTGTTTCTGCAATTATGAAAGTACATAATTATATTTTTAACCATTCAAAATAAAATATGTGTAGAAGTTGTCTTGTTTTGTTTCTCTACCATATCTAACTGAATACTTTGTGCTTCTATTATATTTTCTGACGTGAATAGCATTTCATTGAATCATCATTATATCTTGGAACACATTTTTAGCATTTGTCTTTTTTATTGAAGTTCAGTATGAGATCAATGTTGCAAGGTTTTATTGTGAAGGCTGATATTCTTTTATCTGAATTTCATAATTCCCCAGTCACTATAAGTAACAATACTCACCATAGCTACCAGCGGAGAGCCGTACATTGATATGGAAGACACTAGACCAACACTACCAACAAATACCTTACGTATATGATGGTTGTGTATTGAAAAGCTTGAGAAAAATACAGTCATGCAAAAGACTGCTAGAATCAGAGACGCCATCAACATGACTTGCTTCTGCAAGAGATTATCATTTAGTGTTAACATAATCAATCACAAAAATCACATCCTGTAAAATCTCTCTAGTAACATGCCATGTAACATCAAACATTTATAACCACTTAGGCACAACTATGAAATAAGATCATTTCTTGTTTTCTTGTTTTCTTCTGAACCAGAAATGCGAATATTTGTTCTGTCTTACGTGTGTTTGAGAAGACTGACATAATATCCTTTCTTTCAAGAGAACAAGAAGCACCGATGGACATAATATTTTAAGTGTTCTGTTTTGGTGACCATGGTTATAGTGCTAAAATTTTGGGGGTGTGAGGTCAGAGATTTTACTACTGGCTAGGTACTTATGATTTGGGATCTTAGTTTGCCTCTGGTTCCTATCAATATTGATTCATGTTGTCATGACTATATGACATCTTGAACTTTCTAATTTCACAACTTTTAACCAAAACTGCATGACCATGCACGAGTTCCCTAGAGGCCTTTGTGCATGGTTATGTTAGAGCTAAAAAGAACAAAATCTTATATGACTGACTTTGTGCTGAATATGGTACTGCTTTTGGAGTACAAACCGATAGAAACTTGATCAATTGAGTTCAAAATTTTGGATAGATTTTCTATCATTTTGTCCAAGCAAAAGCTTGCATTCATTCCTACTTTCTTCTGAATAGGTCATAATTATACAGCTTTACTGTCTAAGTGCGGTTGTCGTCTTACTGTATTTTGTTGTATTCCAAATATAAAATATTAGTGGAAACAACTTCAAAAACTTGATAGACATCAGCAGTAAATTCGTTTACCCAAGGAAATCATTGAAATGCTGAAGGAACAGTAGAAGAGTTCTTCAGAAATGACCTACTTTTTTTCCTCTTGGAGCAAACCATACATATATGCTGATGAACGTGCCTTCAAATAGCACCCCAAGTAAGCTGATGCTGCAGACTGTCAAGTTCTCCCACCCATAGCTCACCACAGGAAAACCATACCAACTGTATGTGAGGCAGCTGAACAACGCTAAGATATATGGTATGCACGAGAATTCTTCTACACTGGCCTTCTTTATCACTCTTTTAAATGTCAATCTAGGAAACATAGTAAAAAAAGAAGTGTCAAGCAATGCATTATATTCTGTGCAATAATAGTAGCTTATGATGTGGACATGTAGTTGGGTACATTGGTGCTGCGTAGAGGAGCATGCAAGCTACAGATCCTGCAGGAGAAGAATATGGCGTTATGAACATGAAGAAATTAATTCAAGTAACTTGTGGGTGTAAAAATACCTATAATTCCCACAATATAACGTATATCAAGAAACATTCTTTTGTGCTGATTGATGAAGCTGTTTTGTTGCCCCTGGAACTAGATTTTTGGATAGTTCATTGTTTACAACATGGGCAAGCTATTTATAATGTGCAATGGCTGTTTAATGTGGGAATGCCAAGATATTGCTCAAACCACTAAGGTAGAATATCTTTTTTTGTTGCTATGAGATTTGACACAGTTTTTTGCAAACATGGAGTAATGCTGGTATTTTCTTTCATGTTACTAGCATCTAACTATTTTATTGCACCCATGCACCTATGATAGTAACGTAAATTTCATGTTTTGAATCTGGTCCGTCACTGGAGTAGGAACTAGCGAACTAGCCAATCAGTATCTCTGTAATTGCAACATAGCTAGATGTGAATATGGTACTCAACTTCTAGATTTTAATTGACTATGAAGATATGGAATAGCATTAACAAAAATAGTAGCTTAGAATCGTTGCTCTTGGATGGCACTTCTGATGCACGATGAAAAGCAAAATGAAAACAATCAATTGCTTTGTTCTTTTATTCATTTTTCCTTCAGTAAGTTAAGCTTGTGATTTTGAAAAGCAGCCATTAATATGATGCGTCATTACCCCGTCATATAGAACAGTTCCATTATTCCAATGAAAGAACTGATGCTGTTGCTTGGCACTCTTCAAGAATAACAATGGTCTTTTTCTGGTGACATTAGTGAACATCACTAAAACGAGTATAGCTTCACTAAGGTTTTGCTTCCAGCTTTTGAAAAGATGCTCATGATTAGAGAGACGAAAGATTCAAGTATGAACCCTTTTTAGACTTGTAAATAGTTTTACAGGTCATGAAGCCACAAACTTTGTGTTTTTCATATTGTTTTTGACTCTTGAAGAATTAGAGTGCAGTGCATTTACTGAAGTAGCAATTGTGGTTCTTTATGATTCATCCATATCTGATAACAGAACAATAGTTATTTTCTTGAAGATCTGATGCTGTCATGGCTGCAATTCTAACCACAGATACGAACTTTTCTGATGAAAAAGCAGTCTATGTATATATTTTTTAACATGTGGTCATTCTGATGCTGCTAGTTAGCTCTATTCTCTCTAAATTAAGTTGGTTCTATTGAGAAGACGTTACTAATTTTCTTCTGAATTTTCTAAAGCACTATTAACAAACTTTCTGTTATAGGTACATGTCCCCTCCTTCAATCTGAACGCTGCCCCCCCTCCAATTATTCAGTTCGGCCTCACCACAATCCTGTGAGTTCTTTGTCATCTACCGGCAGCACATTTCTTAGCAAAACATGGTGACCAACCCTCTCAGGTTCTTTTGTTCTGGTACCAAAATAGATGGGATGTCTGATTCTGCCTGGGGCTACTGAATTCACCTGTGCAGAACTTTTGCCTGAGATGGAACATGGCCTCGTTTGCTCCAATATTGTGTGGAGGAATAAGGCATTGTGGCCATGTTTCTCCTGCAAATTTGGGAATAAGTCCTTTGGTAGATGTTCGCTGCAAAGACAACATGACAGCCCACAGAATAAAGCTTGCAGAATCAACTAACAAAGTTTGTCTGCCATCAAATATTGTTGGCTATTTTTTTTTGTTCATTGGTGCAAACATACCTTGGTCAGCATACATATTGACTTGTTACAACTTGATGCATACAAGTCATACCATGCAATGTGCCTTTCTTCAAGAGATTTGAATTAAGGATATGGCAAAAGAAAGTAGTATTTGGAAGTTTAAACACTTATGATGCACTTATATTGCAATCATTACTTCCACTGAGTATAAACTTACGGTTAGCTTGGACGTCTAAGCTATTTACCTTTCCACAGTATGCATTGAAGCAGGGGAGGCAATCTGCAGGCAACCACTACATAGAGTAAGGGATACAGGCAAGTTCCATCTTAATTTTTAATCCCTCTTTTGCAACTTATAAGGATCTGAAACTTTTGTCTTATTGTCCTTTTTATACGATTAAGAATGCTGTGAATTATGACCACTCCTTTTATGTTCCATTAGTGCAGTCTTTGTAGCACCAATCGTGCTGAAACTATTTAGCACTCAATCATATCTTTAGTTTTACAGCCCATCATTCCATAATGTACATTAGCTGTCTGCTGGAAAGCTAGATTAACTGTATACAAGCATGACTGATTAGCTTTAGAGGCGCTAGTTTTGGTAAAATATTTGAGACAATCTTCCATGCTTGTTCTGCTTGAATGTATTGCTTTCAACACCATTAGGAAACCATATGACTGGTTAAGTTAAAAACCTGGTCAACTCTAGGGAATAACTTTAGCAGCTCTACTGCTATAAAGAAAGTAACATAATAGTTTGTACTACCTCCATTCAAAGGAATACAATTGTGACAAATTAGTAGGTAATGAATATGACCTATATGTTCCTTACTAAATGAGGGGTAGTTGGAAGCAGGGCTGTTCATCTGCGGGTTGAGAAAACCGGCCAGTTCGGCCGTATTCATTTCTGAGGCGAGATAATGACCTAGCTGACCGGTGGCTGTGCTAATGTTCGACTTAGGTTTACTCAGTCCGGTTTTGACTGGGTTGGATGAAACCTTAGATGAGCACCACTAGTTGGAAGTGAAGAGGATGGTTGGGGTTAAGATGAGAAGAAATTTGAATGAATGGTGGTTGGAGGGAAAAGTAGTACTCTAGAATTGTAAGGTTTAAATCATTTGCTTGTTGGCTTATCTGCCGCAGCCAAAATTGAAATTTTGAAACTTAATTTCGGTGTTGATTTTGAGAATTTTTTATCATAGTTTATTTTTGAGCATTGGCTTTGAAATCACTTAAAAAACATAGATATAAAAGTTTTACCCATAAATTATTTTTAGTTACTTCGTTCATTTTTCCACGGTTTATCAGTTTAGAGCAAATGATGAGAGGTATATTATTTTTAGGATAAAATTTAAATGCTAGAATTTCATTCTTTTTGGATGGAGAGAGTACATTCAAATTCTAACAGTATGACAATTGGTGAATATTACATAAATCCTTTTGCAGTAACTTATTGGGCATCTTCTTTTCAGTTTAGTCCTCATCTTTCTGGCCCTCTGCATTAAGGTCCGCTTAATTATTTCAGGGAGGAAACTTTCAGAAGCTTACAATATAGATCTCTCTAGCAGCTAGCAATCACAAGGTGGCTCCACATCCAACTATTTTTTTTAAGAAAATGGGATAAACCTGGGCTCTGCATCCAACCGGATGTACACAGCCAACAGACAACTGATCCTGTTGAAGGATCCACGTGGCTGCCTGGGAAAAGAAATTCCTTTTGTTGGCTGGCTCAATGGAACATTGTCGTCCTATGATATGATGGTGATCACCATGGTCAACTAATTAATGATGTGAACCACCGAAGGAAACTATGAAGTGAATTAAAGCAATCCCAATGGGTAGTGATGAGAGAAAGCACATTAAATGTTACTTTAGACCTAACCTCCCCAATACATAGTTTCTTCAAGTTTTCTATAAAAAGAGATATAGTAAACATTTGTGTAGGGGTCACCACATTTCTATAGGAGGCCATGACAAGAAAACTAGTAGCATGTGCAGTTTTCTTTGGTCTAAGCATCTTGAGTTGTCATAGGGCCTGTTTGGCACAACTCCAGCTTCAGCTCCACCTCTCCTGGAGCTGGAGCCTAACCAAACAGTTTTAGCTTCACCTAAAATGGGAGCGGAGTTGAGTAGAGCGTTCTTACAAAATGAACTAGAGAGGTGAAGCTGGGTTTAGGCTGCTCCACAACTCCACTCCAGACCCTACTCCTGTAGCTAAATTTAAGAGTTGGAGCTCCATCAAACATGCCCATATTTTACTCTCTCATTAACTCAGGTGTCATCAAATTTTTAGCTTATGTGGCAGCATAAATAAATCTATGGAAACTATCCTACCTAGAGCACTGGAGCACTAGGACTGCCCTTATAGATTACTTGTTTAGGTTTCACCTTTTTTTTTGCCTTCTTTTAAAAACAAATGTTGAGGGATGACCGAATTCATTAATTAGTATAAAAAAGTTTCAAGTTAAAGTTATATTTTTCTTGCTCATTACTTGAAGTCCGGTTAGTGCTGGAGTAGATAAACTTAGTTTTGTTGTTATGTTAGTGATTTACATTGCAGTTCGCGTAAGCTTTGTCCGTGATCCAAATTCTGTTGCTTCTCACGGTAGCCGTGGTCGAGAGGAATGCCATTATCTAACGGAGCATCAGTGATATATAAATTTCCAGGACTAAAACTGATCTAGCACAGCAGGATGAAGCTACAGAGAAGCCAAAAATGAGATATTTGGAGCCTCCACCCGGAGCGGAGGACCAGAGAGATGGCGGAGGTGGCGAAGGGGAGAACAGAGATGGAGGTCACGGTGGACATCACCATCATCAATGGAAAGGTCGACGTCTCAGGCTTGCGGTTGCAGCTGAGAAACCTCACAGATTTTTCAGCTGTGGTCACATTTGATCGATTCAAGTGCTCAGGTAACGTGATTTCTGCAATAACGTTTTGGAATTTTGGGTCGCTGCTTAGGTTCTTCAAACCTGAATACTCTGTTTACTGTTCTGAGATTATATTTCTTTTTCCTAGTATATATTGCGGTTGTGATGTTCTTCTCTCGATGTTTGCGAAAAAAAAGGAAAAGAAATGACGTTCTTCTTCTGATGTTATAGCTGCACGCTATTTGTTTGATGAAATAGCTGAGTGGACAGCTATGTGACATGGTCCGTATGTGCATGAGTTTCATAAATATTTGAGACCTCCTTTTCCAAGGTTATATTTTTTTTAGATAAAGTTTCCAAGGTTATATAGTCATATGAATATTTTTTTTAATAATAGAACAACTATATTGTTGTTGGACCATTAATTAAATGTTCAAACCTAGTAGTCGCTTATTTCCGTCTGTCCATAAGTGCAGTTTGTGCATTCATCAGATAAACAAAACCGTAGCTGTTTCTTTTGTCGAGTCCCACAGTAATAGTTTTTTTTTTCAGCGCCACATTATCAGTAGATATGTTGAACACGATATGCATGAATGCATGCATGCACCATTTTGTCAAGTATCTTTGAAGTATACATAACTCAGATATTTGCATAAGTTGTACTTTCTTGCACACATACAGGTTGGATGGGGATCGCAGTTTCTGCTTGCAAGAGAATACCCAATGTTTTCCCTTCTGTTGGCACTTGGCAGTAGGGGTGGACGAAAAACTCGTGGCTCGTTAGCTCGCTCGACTCGCGACAAGCTCGGCTCGGCTCGTTTCATTTTTCTAATGAGCCGAGCTGGCATTTTAGCTTGTTAGAGATAACGAGCCAGCTCGAGCTGGCTCGTGAGCTGCTCACGAGCCTTAATGAGCTAAACCAACCTTAGCAGGCCGCCAGCTTAAGGCCCCAAAGCCCATAGGCCGGTAGGCCCATTTATTTGGAAGGAGGCCCAATACATCAAAACCCTAGGTCGTCCACTACTCCACTCGTCCGGTCCTCAGTTCCTCACTCCTCCCGTCCTCCGGTCCTCCCTTTCCCTTCCTCGCGCTTCTTCGGCCGCCGCCACCGCTCGCGCTCAGCCGCTCACGCTTCACCGGCCGCCGCCACCGCTCGTGGCCCTCCGACTACTGAGTGCTGACTGCAGCGGGCGCTGTCGAAGGCCATCGCCGCCGTCGCCACTCATCCGTCGCCGAAGCCCATTGCCGCCGCCGCCACTCATCCGCCACCGCCCCTCATCGCTGAAGGCCCGAAGCCCACGCCGCCGCCGCCCCTCATCGCCGAAGCCCACACCGCCGCCGCCACTCATCCGCTGCCGAAGCCCATCGCCGCCGCCGCTACTCATTCGCCGCCGCCACTCATCGCCGATCTTGATCCCCTTCTGGCCTTCCCTGATTTCACCTGCACCGGCTCACGAGCCAAACGAGCCAGCTCGAGCTTTTGAATGAGTCGAGCCGAGCTAGGTTTTTAGCTCGTTTGGATAACGAGCCGAGCCGAGCCGAGCCAGCTCGTTATCTTAACGAGCTAGACCGAGTCGAGCCGAGCTGGCTCGTTATCCACCCCTACTTGGCAGGGGTATGGATCCTCATGATCATTGTTAAGTTCCATAGAAGATTTTGTTTTGTACGGTCATTAAACAAAAGTATATATACTATGTATTGTGTATTTTTAATGGACTTTTTAACATGTCATGATTCTTTTTATTCGTAGCAAAGCATGAACATTTTGTTGGGTGGCAAAATCCTCAGATGGACCAGGGAACCTCTAGGCAGGGTTGACAATTCCCATACCAGATCAAAACCGCTGACAAGAGGTATCTTCGGCTTTTACGTCTACCATTGATAAACCCTGTTGCCAAGTATCCATTTTTTTATTTTTAATTTTATTTATTAAAATATTTACAAAAATAATTTTCTATTTCAAAAATTTACAGATCTAGTTACCCATCGTCCTCTGAAAGGACGATTTTTAGGGCGATTTTTCTGACGTGGCAGACGACCATTGACCCTCGCCTAACAGCCGGTGAATGGGGGAGGAAAAATTTGGAAGCGGTCTCCTTGCCGCCCTCCCAGAGGGCAATTTTTTACTGTAGGGGCTGCCTGCAAAATAGCTAGGAGGGCGGCCTGGCATTTTTGTAGGTGGCCTCTTTGCCGCCCTCCCAGAGGGGGATTTTACACTCTTCGGGGGCCGCCTGCTTAAAAGACACAATGCTAACTTTTCAATAATCATTTCATTTACCCTTATTTGCATGAACACACCGTGGACAATCTTCCTTCACGCACCTCACTTCGTACACATAATTGGTTGACTTGACCACAAACTCTCTCTGCAATGAGACCGCCCAATGATTTACCGCCTTCTTCATATCCTCCTTAGGAGCATACCTAGCACCCTGAATTATCTTGTTCTCCTTGTATTCCCAGTGTACATGATGCCCCTCTGAGATAACAAGTCCCGCGAAGTCTTCGTTTATTCAATCAGTGGGCATTACATCATCTTCCTCATCGGATGATGCGTTGTCCTCTGCTTGCTCGTTATCTGAATCTTCCCTCTCTATTTCATCGATGATTGTATCGACTCTCTTCCCCTCATCCGCCATGTCCATGGCCTGCACCACCCTTGTTTGATTTTTCTCATTTTTTACGATGGTCTAACACAATCCCCCACATGGCTTGGACCCTCAACATCTTCGGTTTTCATTGCAACATTTCTATCCTTTTCATGTACTGATACAAAAATAATAAGGGGCTATGACCGTTCAAAAGTCATCTCCACATACCGTCTCCAAGCATTAGTGCTATCCATCGACATTAGTTCCCAAAAATAACCTTTTGTTGCACGACTCACTACAACAGATACTGACATTGTATTGACTCTTGAGTCTATTCTAAATCCTCCCATCAACCAACTATAAATTGACTGAAATATTCTCTCGGCAGGCCTATCGATGCCCTTCGATGTCATTCTAAAATCTGACAGATCAACACCATCTGGACCAAATCTAAGGTTGCCTTGACCGTGAACTAACTGAAATATGACCTTACTTGACATTGTGCCTGATGAAACAAAAATCTAGGTTAACTAAGTTTATATCATACTAACTAGATCTAATGTCGCATTCATCAATATGTACTACGCCCCAATTTAAAGTTTTTAGAAATGTGTTTTCTGTCCTAGGTCTCAAATTCTACAAATAAGATGCGTGTTCCAGATCTACCACATAACTAAAATATATTGTACAATTTGCACTATGCTCTAAGTCTCAATTTTTACAAATATGTCGTATGCCTTTGTTCTTAAATTAAATAAATATGTTGTGTGCTCCAGATCTACTAAAATATATGGTAATAAAACAAACATGCTACAAACATTTCAAAAACAATACAACATAATGTATTTACCTGCGATGGAGTCAGCAAATCGTCAGAGCTTCGCCGCTCCTCTTCTGCTCCCCTTCACCCCTCTCTTCTTTTCTTTTTTTTCTGGATTTTGAGTGAATATAATGAAAATTGGAGAGGGGGAAGGGGTTTTATACCTAGGGGGCCAAAAATCTCCCTCCCAAAGGGCGGCAAGGGGGCCCCTCACACAGTAAAAATGCCCTTCGCGAGGGTGGCAAGAGGGCCGCCTGCAAAAGGCCAGGCCGCCCTCCCAGCCCTTTTGCAGGCGGCCCCTAGCATAGTGAAAAATCGCCCTCTAGGAGGGCGGCAAGGGGGTCGCCTGTAAATTTTTCTTCCCCCATTCGCCGGCAGTTAGGTGGCAGCCAACGGCCGTCTGCCACGTAAAAATCGCCCTCCCAGAGAGCGATGGGCGACTAAATCTGTAAATTTTTAAAATAGAAAATTATTTTTTAAATATTTTAATAAATAAAATTAAAAATAAAAAAAATTCGCCAGGTATTTGCCCCTATGGGGTTGGGGTCAGATGCAGCTTTTGCCCTATGGTGCCATCGAGTCCGGGCCCAGACGTCACACAGGGCTGGGGTGGGATGTAATCTCACCAGCAGTCGTAGGGCCCTGAAAATGTAAGGCCCATTAAAGATGGCCCATCACATGAAAGGACCATCAACATCAAACATATCTATACCTTCTATATATAGGTGCAATCCACTAAATCTAAAACTCAGCATGCAAATATGTCATCTCATCATTCACTAGCAATAATTACATGTCAAAGCACATATACAAGAATGTATCATCATCTACAATTTATTCAGTTCAACAAACTAATATGCAAGCATATCCAATCATCATCTCTCACATCATTTTCATAGTATTTTAATGTATTATTTTTGTGATACTTAACATATATTTATCCATAAATTTCCAAAATGAGGGATATCATTTACCTCCCGCTTCCTGCGATGCAAATCTTGACCAACAAACTAATATTTCATCTACAATCCCCTGTAGAGTATACTAAATTTATTTCTCTCCAAATATAGTTTGACAAACCAGTTTTATTTGTAGTTAATAACTAATATTATTTTTACTTCTAACTTGATTGTTGACAAGGACATATTAAAGATTACTTAGTAATTCCCGCAGCAAAGCGCGGGAAATCACTTGGTATAATCCTAATCTTATTCCCATCTCTCCTAGGTCGACCCACCTGTCGGCTGTTGCACGGTGTTCATTTCTTCCTTGTGCGATTGCACACGCAAACCATGTTGAGTGCTGCCACCCTCAACTCCGCGCGCTCTACCCGTCGTTTCGATGTCCTTGATGTCGTGGCTTGTCGATCGCTGGCTCCAAGCCTCAAAGCCCGGTAGCCAACGTGCTCTCGTGCGACGCGCGTGACGCTGCCTGTGCCTTGCCCCTTTTTTTCTCTTGGTCCCCTCTATTTCTTGTTATTTTCGCTGGGGATTCCACCGCCACTTCGTCTTCTTTGCCTTAGTAGAAGTGACCGTCAGAGAGCGTGAAGGAGGTGATCGCCGATGAGATAGGGTTTCCATGCTCATGGATTCTCCAGCTTGGCCTTCGCCCGATGGTAGTCATGTGGAAGAGGCATGTTGTTCTAGGTAGAAGGAGAACCGTCTCTTTCGGCATGTTGTTCCGGGTAGAAGGGGAATCGCCTTTGAAAGAGACATTGAAATCTCCATGTATCTTGTGCCTATTGTAGTTAGATTGATACATAGGTAATTTGGTTGATGAAATTTTTATTCTTTCAAGATGGTCGGTTTGGTTGAGTTATTTGTTGATTTAAGTATGTAGCTCATTATCTAGGGTTCAACATTGCTAATTAGGATGCCGTGATGTGCAATGCAGCTCATACTGATGGCAAATTCACTGATGCGATATACCATGGTGGTTCTTTTGTTGGATATGGTAGCAACAGGCACTACTACGGAAACAGTTTTTCGTGGCGGCCATTTTGGGTCTTCGCTGGCGGCAATTGGGGCCGCCACAAAGCAAAGGCTAGTGAAGATCAAGATCTTCGCTAGCGGTTATAGACCGCTAGTAAAGAAATATCTTCGCTAGCGGTCGCTTTATGTCGGCCGCCAGAGAAGAACTATTTTCTCTGGCGGCCAATTTACGTCAGCCGCCAGCGAAGCCATATCTTCGCTGGTTGCTGGTTTAAGACAGCCGTTAGCGAAAATATTCTTCTCTGGCGGCTTACACTCTTTTTAGGACACGCGGCCCGCTAAGAAAAAAGCCCATCAGTTTCTGGGAAAAGACACATGGCCCGCCAGTAAAAATAGGACATCGTCCTATTTTTGACACGTGGCCCGCCTGTGAAGATGCAATATTTATAAAAAAATATTATATATTATTTTTTTCTTACCTTTGTTCATGTATTTTAGAGTCACACGTGGATGATATAACTAATCGAGCTATCGATAAAGTATGTTCTCTTTCGTGCAGCCGCCATTGATGATTAATATACATGCACGCGGAAATAATATATGAAAATTAATATATACATATATATATATACAATATCTAAGCACCTATATAGATAGAATTGGACCGACACCACATATACAAGTAGTTGAATGTCTTACAACCCGACCGATATACATACGCGTGAAACCTATCTATATTATACTCCTGCTCCAGTTAGACAAACATTCGTTCTCCGGCAGGGCCAAAACTCCATCGTGGTCAAAAAACCTCCCAAGCTGATGTGCGCACTCACGGTGGATGAAGTAGCACATGTCCCGTTGTATGTTCTCAATGGATTTATCATCGAGCTCCCTTTCAGACTTGGAAATTTTTGGAAGCTGCATCGAGATCATGACAAATTACGAAATTGTTCATAGTAATGCAAGTTAGCGATTAACTTAACAAGAGTATTGACGGTTTGTACTTACATCGTCGTAATTCGCGCAATATCTCCCACTGACCTTAAGGTATTCGCAGGTGTAATATCTGCATAGTACGGTTCCCACCGGTTGCTTATGACACTTTCAACATCAATTATAAAGTATATTAGTTAATTAAATGGAAAAACACATGCATTTATAAAAACTAAGTAGTATTGTTTGGCATCCAAATTTACTTACCGACCACTTATTGTGGATGAGTATGCGTTGTCTGGAGTTTTTCCGTTGTCCGCCTTGCTGGTAATACCTTTTATATGCACTGTTTGCAGAGATAATTAATTTAAATTCGTCAAAGATAACAACACATCATGAGAATATATAAGAATAAGAAACGTCCATGCATATAACTTACAGATCGATAATTCTAAGCATTTCTTGATATGTATTGCTATCTTTATCAAGAGAATCCAAGACGACGACTTCATTGTACTTTGGATAGAGAAGAAATACTATCCAATGGTCGCTGCAAAAGAAATGGTTAGTCCAGCCGTGATTATATGTATATACTCGTAGTTGATATGAAAACTTACTCAAAAGCGTATGGCGCGTAAACGCATTCCTTGTCCTGCGTAGATTCAAGTGCTATAGCTACATAAGTAGCAACATCGAGAATCTTTTCCTGATGCCTTTGTTCTATATATGCGTCCCTCTCTTGCCGCGTCATCGCCTGAACATGTGCCGGTAGCTTGTTCTCGTCTAGCAGGTAGGTGTGGTTCGGCTTGCTTATCCGGCACGGGTTTAGGTAGCCGACAGGCTTTCGCATCGCTTCGGCTTCCACGTAATTCATCCTTCAAAAAATGTAAGGTCAAATTAGGTACGCACATAGGTACAATTATTTATTGACACGTTCCAGTCATGCACTTACAGACACCAGATGCTGACCAAATTGGCGTCGAGCCTCTTCCGACGGTAGAGGGCATGCATATCGGAGACATGGACTTGGAATAGGCTGGCCTGCTCCAGAAGATGTTCTCCTGCACGGCAACTGTGAATGATGAAAGGTCTTTTATGGTGCTTGCCCTGATGTACCATTCATGCCACCTCCTTAGTTGCCACGGTCCTTCTGTTAGTTGCCAGGCATGGATGAATGGTTGGCCATTCTGAAACTCATGCGGCACATCCGGGCAGTTGATATAATTGAGATAATCTTCCATGGTTTGCTTGAGGCCTGTTAACTTTCTGTCATCAAAATCGGCATCTTTGATATCTTTGTCCCTTCCTCGGAATGCCGTTATCATATATCTTTTTTTCGATTCACTTTTTCCTTTGTGCTTGTGTGTCCTTACCATCACTGGCACATCGGCACCCTTAGGTTCCTCCAGTTGCGATGGCTGTGGTTGCGATGGGGTCTAGTTCATCGGGCATTGTCCGCTCAGGCCCTGATTGTGCACGCTCTGATTGCTGTGCCGGAGGCACTTCCTAAACTTGTACTTCTGATTGATCCTTTTCAAGCCCTGATTGTACTTCTGTCTCCTTTTCAATTGGAGGTGACGCAACAGCAGGCTCTGATCTTGGAGGTGATGCAACTAGATGATCTGATTGCGGAGGTGATGAAACTGGAGGATCCCTCGGTTCTTCGTCCCTTGGTGGACGAGACGGTGACACCGGTATCCTTGGTGGACGATCCGTTCCATCCGTTGACCCTAGTTGAATATCATTCTTGTGCCACAGTACAAACTGGTCAACGGCATCTCCAAGGTACACAATCCCCTCGGGTGTTGGAATGTCGATCTTGTGCATCCGGTGAGCCTCATTGACCGTCCGGACCTCTACCTTGGCATAGTCATCCGGCATGTCTTGGCAATGGAATCTGCGGCCCGGTATGAACCTCCCAGTTGCAACCTGTATTTTCTTTCCTGCCCTGCTGACCGGAATCAAGAGCTTGCAAGGAGTATCCTCCGTTACATCGTCCATCGGATAGCTCGGATCAGGCTGCGAAATGGCACCACTGTGCATCATATTCTGGCTCCAATATCTATGGCATTCCTCACGAGCTGCTGCCCTAGCCTAGGATTCTATCTCCTCCTTATAGCGATCACGCTTCTTGTAGGTATGAGCATACTCTTTGAATCCATCCTTCCAGCTAGACTTTGAGGATACTGCCTGGACACGGCCAGAGTGCTCCGGGTTGCCCAACACATAGGTCAACTTGTCCCGGTCTCTATCTGGCACGAACATCCCGGCCTCTTGCTGCGTGACGATGTTCTTTATCTTGACAGCTACCTCCTGGAGCTTTGGATCCTTGAAGACTACATCCCCCTCCGGGGTGAAGGCCGGTGTTCTTGCAGGCACCCAGTTCCTGGTTCGTGGGTTGTGATTTTTCATAGGAATCGGTTTCCCAGCCTTTTCCATCTCTTCATCTTGTTTGTCCATTTCTTAACCGCTGGACGGTAACCGGTCGATCCCAAACGATGAGGATATTCATTCCTTCTTGCTAGTTCAGACATCCTCTGGCTCTTCTCCTTTTCCTCCGCCGATGTCTTCAGGGCAACGAACTCATCCCACTGGGCTGGTGTTATCTTTCCGTACTCCGTAAACGGCGTGCGTCCCTTCTAAACATATTTCTTGTTAAGGTCTGTTTTCCAGTTCCGCCACAGCTTGCCCATGGTCTTGAGTGCATAGACCTTCGCTGCATCGTCGTCTGTCCCTTGTGGATACTCAAACCTACTTTGCAGCGATGTCCAACAGCTGTTCTTTCTAGTGTCAGGAACTTTCTTCCAATCCTTCCATGTGATCTCCACGATATCCCTAACTATCGCCCCGCATTGGTTGCTATACTTGGAACATGAATCTTCGGGTGATAGGGGTTCCCCTTTCTCACTGATCCGCGTCAGCACGCTGACTTCTTTCAACAACATGTTCTTCCCTCGCTCGCCCCTTCTTTTCTTGGGTTTACTTGAAGCTGAGATGCGCACGACAGCTCCAGCTTCGGCTTCCGCTTCGAGTACGGCTTGGGCTTTCCTTTTAGATCGGCGTGGAGCATTCTTCTATATTTGCATTTCACGTGACATCTGTTATAATCCATATATATACTTAATACGATCGGAACTAATCATATATAATATGTTACGTACCACCGGTTTGCGGGGGATGTAGTCGGAGTCGACTTCTTCATTGTCGCTCCCACCCTTTTTCTTCCTTGCAGGAGAAGGATGGGGGTCACTCGGCGAGTGATACGATCCACTCCCTTCCTCATCGGATCTTGACGGCGATGATTCCTCCGCGACTACTTGTGTGCAAATATCCTCCTCGACCATCGGTGGAGTTTGCTTGCCCTTGGCACCCGAGGGTTGCGCTTCGGTCGGTTTTTCCATTGATATCCTTTTAAGGTGAGTTTATATTAGATGTGGAATGGAATCGTTACATCTTTCTTAAAAGAGTTAAAAAGGAAAATAAATCACTACTATAAGTGAGGGGGGAATTAAATGACTTCATTAGATGGTATTTGCTTCTATTCCATACTCTCTCTGTTCTAAAAAATTTTAATTCTAGAGATAATTCTAGATACATACTAATTCCAAGATAAATAGAAAATTGACTAATAAATTCTCTTAATAAATTAGAGAATTACACTACGAACAAGTAATATCATCTATTGACACCATTGTTTCTACACTACGAACAAGTAAATTATATTACATTGTAATTACATGAACTTTGAAAGTTTGGCCCAAATAAAAAATCAAAAATATATTTTTTTTACCAGATGGACTATACTCCTTCTATTTTTAAATATACGAGATTCTTGGCCTTTTAAACATGATGTTTGATTATTTATCTTACTTAAAATTTGGTACAAGTATGAAAAATTGAAATCATGCTTAAAGTATTTTTAATAATAAAACAAGCTATATGAATGATCAAACATTGTAAAACACTATATATATAAAAGAATTAGAGTCAACAACACTATATATTTAAAAATAGAGGTAATACGATGAAGGATTAATTAAACCTCGTCCTATGCATAATAAAAATTTATCATAATCAGGTTTTTTTCTTTCAAAAGAACAGGGGATCTTGAAATGCTCTTTTAAGAAATGCGACAATTCCAGCTCCCAAATACATGAGCATTTCACTTGTTCATAGTCGTATATATGACATCAAGCACAAATTCGCTCGATCGATTTACACAGTACAAGCACATCATCCTTATTCCTTTCCTTTGTACAAATGTGCAATATACCACCAAGCATCATGTTCATTCCACCACTCTAATTAAGCTAGCTAGTGCTGTTCCAGCACACACAAACACACACTGGAGCATACTCCTGCATACATACTTTGCTCCTGGTGCTACTACTCCCTTTGGAGATCTGGACCATGAACTGTAAAATGATCAGATTTTACATACTGTGTAGTAATGCAAAATACAGAAAAAAAAGGTCCATCCATTCAATCCAATCAAAATAACAAACTATACATACATACAATCAATCCATCCATTCATCGATTCATCCATCCATTCATCCATTCATCTATACATACATACAATCAATCCATCCATTCATCGAAAATTTTCTTTCATCATTTATTCATTCATCCATCCATCATTCTTTCATCCATCATTCTTTCATCATTCATTCATCCATTCCATTCATCGGAAAAAGAGAAGGCGGCGACAGGGGTACCTGGATGAGGCGGCGAGCAGAGGAAGAAGAGGAGGCGGCGGCTGTGAGGAGGTGGCCGCCGGCGGCGGTGAGGAGGCGGCCATCGGCGGTGAGGACGCGGCCAGCGATGGCGGTGAGGACGTGGCGGCAGCGGGGACGTGGCCGGCAGCGGTGAGGAGGCGGCAAGCGGTGGCGATGAGCCGGCGGCTGGCGGCGGCAGTGAGGAGGCTGCCGGGGCGGTGAGGAGGCTGGCAGCGCCGGCGAGGAGGCGGCCGGCGGTGGCAGTGAGGAGGCGGCCGGCGACGGCAGTGAGGAGGGGGCCGGGCGGCGGTGAGGAGGAGGCGGCGGCGGTGAGGGGCGGCTAGAGAGCTCCTGCCTCCTAGCGCGAAAAGGAGGTGGCGGCGCTAGGTTTTTGCTGGCGGCGGTGGCTGAAAATTTTAGCAGCCTGGCGGCGGCTCTAGGGTTTTCGCGCCTTCGGGACTTAGGAAAAATTGAGACTCCTGCGCGCCCATATATAGCGAAAACCATTTTCGCTGGCGGCCGGCTTACCTCGCCGCTAGCGAAAACCTTTTTCGCTGGCGGCCGGATTAGGCAGCCCGCTAGCGAAACCCATTTTCTCTGGCGGCTGGCTTACATGGCCGCTAGCGAAAACCTTTTTCGCTGGCGGCCTGATTAGGCGGCCCACTAGCGAAACCCATTTTCGCTGGCAGCCGGCTTACCTGGCCGCTAGCGAAAACCTTTTTCGCTGGTAGCCGGATTAGGCAGCCCGCTAGCGAAACCCATTTTCGCTGGCGGCCAGCTTACCTCGCCGCTAGCGAAAACCTTTTTCGCTGGCGGCCGGAAGTGTCCTTGACCGCCAGGAAAAACTTTTGGCCCATTTCAATATTTATTTCTTTCCACAACTAAATGTAAAAATATCCACAGAACTAATTACAAAAAGAATCAGTAATCATCCGTACAAAAATTCATCATCCATCTTCAGTCACCATAATTACATATGTAGATTGACCTTTGACATTCTTCCCTACTCCCTTGTTCCTCATGTATGGCTTTGGGGAATCACCAATCATTGCTTTCACAACCTTAATGTTGTTTGTAAAGTCCGTGAAGAGTGTCATGTTCTCGTACTGATTATATGCCTCAACATCTTGGACATCATCAACTCCCAAAATCTTTTGTTTCCCTGAGACAACTATATCTTTCTTCAACTGAGATGGATCAGTCACATAGAAAACCTGAGCGGCCCGATCGGCAAGTACCCATGGGTCATTCTTGTGCCCTACGTTGATGAGGTCGACGATTGTCAGCCCAAAAATGTCGACAACCACGCCAGATGGGTGTTTCACCCATTGGCACCGGAACAGTGGAATCTGCATGTTGGATCCATAGTCCAGTTCACAGATTTCTTCTATGAATCCATAGTATGTGCTCTTTTGTCCAGTTGTGTCGATTGCCTCTACTCGAAGGCCACTGTTTTGGCATGCACTCCTTTGGTCTTTCGCTTTGTATAAAATTTATACCCATTCAGATCATATGCTTGCCATGAGGTGTAAACACTTGATGGCCTGTCAGCCAACCTCTTAATAGTTTTTTCCTCCATAGTATCGCCATCTGGTAGGCCGAGGTTCTTGAACCATTCAGTAAAGGCAGCCTTGTGTTGCTGCATGATCCATGCATCAGAACACAACTGTGCATGTTACGGTTTTCTCCGAGTTGCCGTGGATGTGGCCATTGCTGATTTTTCTCCATTCTTCAGCTTATTCTTCTCCATCGCCCCACAACCGTGCACGTTATGGTTTTCTCCGAGTTGCTGTGGATGTGGCCATTGCTGATTTTTTTTCCTTCTATCTCTGCTCTCTTTGTTTGGCTCTTGGTTTTCCCATCTTTTATCTATTTTTTAGGCTTGTTTTCGTATTTTTCTAGGATCAGCTAGCAATGCCATGGTGATCAACTCCAACCCAAATCCGACCTGGCTTGGCTGGTCGCTGTACTCATACTCACTTTATATACGGCAGTATTAGCAAAGGAAAATGTTTATGAAAGGCAGCTAGTAGTGACTAAGGAAATCGTAGTCTAGTTTATAAAGTGAGGGTGAGCCTAAATAAGATAGAGCAAAATGGTATGAACCACAAAAAAAAAGTGTCTTCCACTTCCAAGGTGTTTGTGTTGTTAGCATAAGTAGGTATTTATTAGTTTGAATGCTAGGGAAGTGTTTCAAATTTGAGAATTTGTCCTTTTGTTCGTCCATGATGCGATACAAGACCAAGTGAGTACAAATGCCAAAACAACCGAGAAGAGAACAGTCAAGCATATCCAAATATGAAATTGGATATGCATCCATGTTTCGCTGCACCAGATTAAGCCACATTATGAAATCATTATGGACCATTAGTTTAGCAAACACACAAAATAGAGACAATAAATTAAGTTGAGCCATTAGAATAATCCTAGTCAAAGAAAATGGAAAGAAAACAAGGCAAAACATCGATGAGAAGGAGGCTTCCGTAACCATCCTAATGAAAAAAAGGATTGAAAAAATATCAATCGCAATTAGGATTGAAAACTCGAGATTCAAATTCATGCCGCCACTACTGCCACCACACACACCACCACCACCTCCAGTCGTCTGTGGTGGTCAATGACAGTCAAAGAAGAAAAAAAAGAAAGGAAGAAAAGTGGAAATAGAGAGGGAGAGAGATAGAGAACGCACCGCTGAGCTCTACACCATCGGTTTGAGCTTTTGCCTAGGGGCACCACACACAGCGCCACATGCCTCCACCATATTCACCTCGACCTTTTCCTCCACCTCTACTTTGCTCTCAATGGTGCCCAAGGAGAGGAGGGCAAGGAATGACAGATTGACAGAGGGTGAGGGAGAGACCTCCCTATCATGCTACTACTGTCTCCATCCCTTCAACGGAAGAGGAAGCACAAAGGGAATGACCACCCATGCAAACCATGCCAAATCCCCCTTCCCTTCCGCTTTCTTCTCTGGGTTCTCCACCACCTCGACTCCACCTCCGCCTCTACTCTCCCATTAACTCCGGCGAAGGTATATTCAGTGGCAGAAAGTGGTGCAGAAGCAGTGGCATAGGTGGAGGCATCGTGGGGAGGTAGGCTGAAGGAGGCAGAGGACCAGGTAGGTGGGAATGCTAAAAGAAAATTCTAATCCACCACCCATAGCATGTTGTCTCTATATGTCTCTGGCAAGATGGATCGTCCTTCGACCTGCAATAAGTCTCGTCATCGCCCCACGTGTTAAATAGGTCAAAAGGCTGAATGGGCTTTAAACCACAATATTTTGCAGAAAAAACACCTATATTTACATGAAATTGTAAAATGACCCAACAAATAATATTATACAACATAATTTTTGTTTGAGTCTGTATGTTTATAAATAATTGTGTGTGTCAGTTTGTATTTATTACAAATTACCATTATAAAATCTATAAGTATACAAATTAAGTTTCTATTGGAAAGTACGTCCAGTTACATTCCAAAAAATATACATCTTACTTAAAAAATTATTTAGAAACAGACCTGTACAATTAGAATTTATTATAACACTAATACGATTTCTAACATTGTATAGACATATTGAATTCTTTAAATAGGAAAATAAAGTTGACGATAAATTTTATAAGTCTACCTTAATCATGGTGAATTTATGTTATGATTAAAATATTCTACATTACAAATCAACATTATTTTGCTTAAGTTGCAAATTTAAGATAATTACATTCAGCATAGAGGAGGTCATGCTCGTGCTTGAATGTGCAAAGTAATTGGCCTCAATGAAGTTTTTATTTTAGTTCGTTCTCGGTGTTATAAGCAAGGGAGAACAACTATAATTATCTGGAGTGTGCAGGGGTTAGCCCCTAAATTCTAAGGCGCAAAAGACATAATAGTCATAGAATATGCGGAGCATATGTTACTATCAATGTCCCCTTGTGGTTGATCAGTTGCTTCTGATGCCCCTTGCGCTGGCTCCCACGTGAATTCCACCTCAGGGAGTTCTCATTGCTGCACAAAGGGAGTTCATAACGAGCCTTGTCCACCACTAGCAAGGGAGGTGGCAACAAGGGAACAACAGCCATGGCGACAACTAGGTCAGCACTTTACATTCCTCCACCGTACCTGCAGCTACAGAGGTCAATCCATTCATGATGTATTCATCATCCCATGTCATACCATTCCATATTTTGGGACAGTTTTTGGCATGAGGAACTGGAATATGACTAGCATGAGGTGCTTAGTATTCAGCAAGGACGAGGCTCTACCATCTCATGTCGTCGGAGATCTACCAGGTGACGAATCCAAAGAAGAAGAAGAAGCCAACATCACCAAATTAAGACTGCAATGAACAACATCGAGAACAAGAAGATCAGGACGTGGATGTAGAGAGAACAGGGATCTGATTGTAACTTCCCATAATTTTTAGTGGTAGCTCCGCACCGTTTCATGTTCCTTGTGACATGGGGCAGCTTTGGAGCCAAGCAGTGGAAGCAGCAATAAGTAGGCATGGCCATTGTACCAGACAATAGTAGCTGACATATCTGTGTTGTCCTCCCTAATGCTTGCTGGTTGGCCTCCATACATCTGTCACATACTCACATACCATCTGTACCGAGAAAGTAGAGATGGATCAGCCTAATCATGAGAGGAAAAGTTAAGCCCAACAAAGAGAGGAGAAGCTGCAAAAGAGAGACATAGATAAAGATAGAGGGCAGAGGGGAATGTAAATTAAGAGAGAATATTTAATATTGGATCCATAGTTCGATAAAATGCATTGCTATAAATACTTGTTTCTATTTAAAGTATCCATTTTTTTTATGTGGCAAGTATAGACACTCTCACAGTGTCTACCATTGGGAATGCTCTTATGTTGTTAGATGTTTGTGTCCTTGTATGAGGATATCATTATTTGGTCACTAGTTAGAAACTTAGAATGCCTAGAGTATTATGCTCTGCACTGAAAAAAAATTTGTTCCACCTGGCAAGTGTTTGTGTTTATGGTAGGCACATGCTTGTGTGTTTATGGTAAGCAACTGTGCGTCTTTGCCACATTTAGTTTTATTTTTGGATGAACTCGAAAATCACAATCCACAGGTTTCAACCACCCATCAATCATGACATATCTTCATCCCTTGCCAATCAGGAAAGTAACCAAAAGGTACCATCCTGCTCTCACAGGTCACTGCTTATGTTTACCACAGGGGTGGTGGTTGAGGTGAATTAGATAGCAAAGCAGTGTTCAGCACAAAGTAAATGTGTCTTCCACTTCCTGTCTATTTGTGTCTTTATCATAAGTTAGTGCCTATCTTTGCAAATGTTAGATAAGAGTTTCCAAATAAAGAATTTCCCTTCCATTGTTAAGTTCATCGAGAAGAATGTGGTAAATCATATCCAAATTTGTAGCGTGCATGATTAAATTTCTTCCACATCCACCAGACAGACTATCAATAGTAGATTTTGCAAAACTAGGCATGCATTGTTCAGTAGATCAAACACCATGTCTAGGGCAACACTAGTAAGCTCCAAAGTTTTTAGGTACATGGCTCAAATAGCGAGATAGAATACTGCAGTCTTTGTTGTCGTTGACTTCTTCTTCTTTGGCTTTGTCACCTGGTAGATCTCCTACATGAGGCAGTAGAGCCTCGTCATTCACTAGTACTGAGCACCTCATGCTAGACATATTCCGGCTCCTTGTTGCTGAGATACTTGGTGGGAAGGGGACCGGCATGTACCATGGCTATTGCATTCACATAGGAGCCGGAGGACATGCAAATGGCGAAGTGCGCGCCACCGGATGATGATATGCTGCTCCAGCTAAGGAGGACAAGCACTTGGATGCAGTAAACTCATTCACCATGAAGGCTCCTACCAGGGCCATTGTCGGCCCCTTCAGCTTCTTCTTCACCATCACCCAGCAACAGCGCACCGTAGGGTTTTCCCGGGTAGCGATGGATGTGGCAATGGAAAATTTTTGCCTTCTCTTTTCTTTGGCTCTCAATTTTCACTTCTTCTAGTCTACTTTTTAGGCTTGCTTTTGTTTTTTTTCTATGAGCAGATGGTAGTGGCATGGTGACCAATTCTGACCCAAAGCCAGGCTAGTTTGCTCCGATCACTATGCTTATAGTCACTTTATATAGGGTTGCCTACATTTTCCTAGCATGGTCCATCTCTCCATCTAGGTTGAGTCTAGCCTGGCTAAGAGGATACGCATCCAGCTGTTTGGTTGTTTTTGCTAGCTTAGCCTGGCTAGCATTAAATTTTGTTTGGTTGATTGCGTGAGAGAGACGGTTTAGAAGGTATTTCGTTTGTTCGATGCATAAGAAGTGCACTCTTGGTGAGCCAGGCTGCGGGGGCATTTTGCATCTACTAGGCCTGGCTCTTGGACATGTGCATGAAACCAAACAAGTAGACAGTTGCATGCAAAGATGCAAGTCAGGCTGATACAACCAACCAAACATGTCCTATATTCATGTGTTTCCCAATCCTCTTTTTTTTCACATGAGTTTCTTTCCTATTCCTACGATTTTCCTATGCTATATTTTTCCTATCCTATGTTCCAAACAAGCGCTAACAACTTTGAGAAGAGAGAGGCCAATTATATCCAAATTGTGTAGTGAACTTGATGAAATTTGTTGCACCTCCATTAAACCGTCTATTAGTAGCAGATTTTGCAAAGCTGGATATGCGTTATTCGGTAGATCAAATACTATCTCATCTAGAGTAACAGTAGTAAGCTCTAAATTTTTCGGGTATCATGGTGCCTCTTGCTGCTTAAGTTTACCATTCAAATAATAGTTGAGGTTGAATATAAGAGAACAAGCTGGTGCTCAGCACCAAACAAAAAATGTGCCCTCCACCTCTCGGGTGCTTCTGTGGATATCATAAACAAGTGTCTATCTTTGCGAATGTTAGGTAAGTCTTTCAAATTAAAGAGTTGCCCTTCTGTTGATCCATGGTGCATGGCCATATATGATGGAGCGACTATGATGATTGGCTTGCACAATCCACAATCTATATGGAACCTTCTACAGTCTTCAATATTTCTGTCTCCGTTTTATTGACCGCAACAAGAATTTCTTCTTACCATAATAATCTCAATTACATCCCAAAATTAGACTACTGAAGCATAGTTCTTGCTTCGAACAGATAAATACAATCCAAAATTCTTCTAGCAACCAACAAAAATAGCACACCGCACAAAATAAAAATTTTTATATATGGGTATTATAATCTCCCTTCTAGTCCCCTCACACACTCACACAGATCAGCTAATGTGGAGAATTAGCCATAAACCATCAGAACCATGAAACAATTAACCATAAGAAATTAAACATGCATGCATGATTAACTACAAACAAAGCTAGATCCCAAACTACTATTATTGCAAAGAAAAAATTGCTGTTGATCTTGCTCAAGGTCACAAGAAGATCTCCTAGAGGAATACAACAATGCAAGCACAAAAAAAACACAAGTAGGTCCCTCTTCTCTCTACTTCTTTGTTTCATCTTTGTCTTCTTCGCGTCGTTCTTTCTTGATGTATTTATTGCCACTGGTTTCTTCTTCTTCTTGGACTTCATCGCCTAGTAGGTCATGGACATGGGCTGATAGAGCCTCATCCTTGTATGAATCATAGGCATATCATGCTCATCATATTCTGGCTCCTCATCATGGAGATACTTAGCAGGAAGGGACACAACATGCACCATGGCCGGTGAAGCAGTCACTGAGGAGCTTGAGGATGTGAAAACAACGAACTGGGCTCCACCAGAGGACTACATGATGCTCCCTCAGAGGAGGATGAGCCACTTGGCCATGGCGAGCTCTTGCATAGTGAAGCTCGATTCGGCCATTCATGGTCAGCCTAGCTGTGGGGGCATTTTGCATCTGTTGGGTTGGCTCATGGACATGTGCAGGCAACCAAACAAGTAGCCAGTTGCATGCAAAGATGCAAGTCAGGCTGATTCGACCAACCAAACATGTCCTATTTTTCCAATCCTCTTTTTTTCACATGAACTTCTTTCCTATTCCTTTGATTTTCCTATGCTATATTTTTGCTATGTTGTGCTCCAAACGAGCATCAAGAACCTTGAGAAGAGAACGGTGAATTATATCCAAATTATGTAGTGAACTTGATGAAATTTGTTGCACCTCCATCCAACCATCTATCAGTAGCAGATTTGGTAAAACTGGATATGCATTATTCGGTAGATCAAATGCCATCTCATCTAGAATAACAGTAGTAAGCTCTAAATATTTTGGGTATCATGGTGCCACTCGCTGCTTTCGTTTGCCATTGAAATAATAGTTGAGGTTGAATAGAAGAGAAAAAAAATGATGCTCAGCACCAAACAAAAAATGTGTCTTCCATTTCTCGTGTGCTTGTGTGCATATCATAAGCAAGTGTTTATCTTTGTGAATGTCAGGTAAGTCTTTCAAATTAAAGAGTTGCCCTTCTGTTGATCCTTTATGCATGGCAATATTTGATGGAGCGACTATGATGATCTATCATCAATCCCCAATCCATATGGAACCTTCTAGAGTCTTCTATATTCATGTTTCGATCTTATTGAACGCAACAAGAATTTCTTTCCATAATGATCTCAATTACATGCCCAAAATTAGACTACTGAAGCATAGTTCTTGCTCAGATTAGATAATTACAATCCAAAATTCTTCTAGCAACCAACAAAAATAGCACTCGCATGTGCCTCATAATTACTAATACTACGTATCGGCAAAACGCCAAAATACATTTTTTTATATATAGGGATTATAATCTCCCTTCTAATCCCCTCTCACACTGACATAGATCAGCTAATGCAGAGAATTGGCCATAAACCCAATGGAACCATGAAACAATTAACCATCAGAAATTAAACGTGCGTGCATGATTAACTACAAGCAAAGCTAGATACCCAAAGTATTATTATTGCAAAGAAATTATTGCTGTTGATCTACTCAAGATCACAACAAGATGTCATACAGGAATACAACACTACAAGCACAAAAAGAAAACAAAAGCAGGCTCCTCTTCTCTCTACTTCATAGTTTTCATCTTTGTCTTGTTCGCGTTGTTCTTTCTTCATGTATTTGTTGCACTAGTTTCTTCTTCTTTGGCTTCATAGCCTACTAGATCATGGATATGGGCTGATAGAGCCTCATCCTTCTCTGAATCCAAGGCACGTCATGCTCATCATATTCTAGCTCTTTGTCATGGAAATACTCAGTGGGATGGGACACAGCCTGCACCGTGGCAATGGGGCAATCACTGAGGAGCTCGAGGACGTGAAAACAACGAAGTGGGCACCACCAGAGGACTACATGATACTCCTTCTAAGGAGGATGAGCCACTTGGCCACGGCGAGTTCTCACACAATCAAGCTCGATTCGGCCATTCCTGTTCAGCGTAGCTGTAGGGGCGTTTTGCATCTACCAGCCCTGGCTCTTGGACATGTGTAGGCAACTAACAGGTAGCCAATTGCATACAAAGATGCAACTTAGGCTGATACAACCAACCAAACATGTCCTATAGTTCTGTGTTTTCCAATCGTCTTTTTATTTCACGTCAATACCTATCCTATTCCTATGATTTTCCTATACTATATTTTTCCTATCCTGTGTTACAAACAAGCGCTAAGAACATTGAGAAGAGGGCGGTCAACTATATCTAAATTGTATAGTGAACTTGATGAAATTTGTTGCACCTCCATCAAAATGTCTATCAGTAGCAGATTTTGTAAAGCTGAATATGCGTTATTCGGTAGATCAAATACCATCTCATCTAGAGACACAATAGTAAGCGCTAAATTTTTCAGGTATCATGGTGCCTCTCGCTGCTTATGTTTACCATTGGGATAATAGTTGACGTTGAACAGAGGAGAACATAATGGTGCTTAGCACCAAACAAAAAATGTGCCTTCCACTTCTCGGGTGCTTGTATCTTTATGAATGTTAGGTAAGTCTTTCAAACTAAACAGTTGCCCATCTATTGATCCTTGATGCATGGCAATATATGATGGAGCGATTATGATGATCGTTTTCTCCAATCCCCAATCTGTATGGAACCTTGTAGAGTCTTCTATATTCCTGTCTCCATGTTATTGAACGCAACAAGAATTTCTTACCATAATGATCTCAATTACATGCCCGAAATTAGACTAATGAAACATAGTTCTTGCTCAGACCTGATAAATACAATCCAAAATTCTTCTAGCAACCAACAAAAATAGCACTCGCATGTGTCTCATAATTACTAATTCTGCGTATCAGCACACTGCACAAAATGCAATATTTTATATATGGGGATTATAATATCCCTTATAATCCCCTCTCACACTCACACAGATCAGCTAATGCAGAGAATTGGTCTGAAACCCATCAGAACCATGAAACAATTAACCATCAGAAATTTGACATGCATGCATGATTAACTACAAGCAAAGCTAGATATCCCAAAGTATTATTATTGCAAAGAAAATATTGCTGTTGATCTGGCTCAAGATCACAACAAGATCTCCCAGAGGACTACAACACTGCAAGCACAAAAAGAAAAGACAAGCAAGTCCCTCTTCTCTCTACTTCTTCGCTTTCATCTTTGTCTTTTTCGCGTTGTTCTTTCTTCATGTATCTGCTGCCCCTTGTTTCTTCTTCTTCTTTGGCTGATCGCCCAGTAGATCATGGACATGGGGTGATCGAGCCTCATCCATCTCTGAATCCTACGCACATCATGCTCATCATATTCTAGCTCCTCGTCATGGAGATACTCAGCGGGAAGGGACACAGCCTGCGCCATGGCCACGGGGCAGTCATTGAGGAGCTCGAGGATGCGAAAACAGCGAAGTGGGCACCACTAGAGGACTACATGATGCTCCCTTTGAGGAGGATGAGCCACTTGGGCACGGCAAGCTCTCGCATAGTGAAGCTCGATTCGGCCATTCCTGGTCAGCCTAGCTGTGGGGGCGTTTTGCATTTGCTGGGCCTGGCTCTTGGATATGTGCAGGCAACCAAACAGGTAGCTAGTTGCATGCAAAGATGCAAGTCAGGCCGATACAATCAACCAAACATGTCCTAGAGTTATGTGTTTTCCAATCCTCTTTTTTTTCACATGAACTAGTTTTTGCTGTCGCACGTTCGCGTGACTATAACCTCCATCTCTGTTAAACGCGTGTTTTTGTTTGTGGCTTTAAAAAATGATTTATATAGAAAAGGTCATGTAACCATGTACGTGGGGACACAAATTACGGGTGGATAGGAGAAATAAAAGCTCATGTATTGTATTGTACTCTGTATTATTACTTGATTATTTTTCTTATATTTTCTTTTCTCTTCTTTTTTCCTACTCTGAGTTATCATTTTGGCATATTGGTCCATTCGGCCAACCTCCTAGTCGAAAGACCAGCCAAGCTAGTTGGCCTGCCTTGACTGAATTGGCTTGCCTATGGCTGACCGGCTGACTTGATTTTTTTTTAACTCTAGTACTTCTTTTACCTTCTCGAACCCTCCTCCCCTCTGTTATCCCCTCTTAGATCCAACAGTTATATTTGCTTCTTTCTATTTTGTCTCTTTCTGAATCAAACGGTTATTATTTTTTTGATTACGTGGATCAATCTGATGTTATTGTTGGATTTACCTTTCACTTAGAGAGATTCCTTTCCTATTCCTACGATTTTCCTATACTATATTTTTTATATTTTCCTATCTTGTGTTCCAAACGAGCGGTAAGAACTTAGCGAAGAGAGCGGTCAATTATATCCAAATTGTGTAGTGAACTAAATGAAATTTGTTGCACCTCCAACAAACCGTCTTTTAGTAGCAGATTTTGTAAAGCTGAATATGCGTTATTCAGTAGATCAAATAGTTACCATCTCATCTAGAGACACAATAGTAAGCTCTAAATTTTTTGGGTATCATGGTGCCTCTCGTTGCATATGTTTACCATTGGGATAATAGTTGAGGTTGAATAGAAGAGAACAAAATGGTGCTTAGCACCAAACAAAAAATGTGTCTTCCACTTCTTGGGTGCTTGTGTGCATATCATAAGCAAGTGTCTATCTTTGCGAATGTTAGTTAAGTCTTTCAAACTAAACAGTTGCTCTTCTGTTGATCATTGGTGCATGGCAATATATGATGGAGCAACTATGATGTTTGGCTTGTCCAATCCCCAATCCATATGGAACCTTCTAGAGTCTTCTATATTATTGAACACAACAATAATTTCATGCCTGAAATTACACTAGCGAAGCATAGTTCTTGCTCAAACTAGATAAATACAATCCAAAATTCTTCTAGCCAGGGACGGATCTAGCGTGGGTGCTGGGGGGACTCAAGTCCCCCCTACCCCATTGGATCACCATTGATAGAAGGAGAGAGAGAAGGGGGAAAAAGAGGGAGAGGAAGAGAAGGGGGGCTGAAGGAGGAAGAAGGAGATGAGTCCCCCCTAAAATGTTTTCCTGGATCCGCCCCTGCTTCTAGCAACCAACAAAAAATAGCACTCGCATGTGCCTCATAATTACTAATTCTACGTATCGGCACACCACACAAAATACAATAATTTTATATATGGGGATTATAATCTCCCTTCTAATCTCCTCTCACACTCACACATATGCTAATGCAGAGAATTGGCCATAAACCCTTCAGAACCATGAAACAATTAACCATCAGAAATTAAACATGCATGCATGATTAACTACAAGCAAAGCTAGATATCCGAAAATATTATTATTGCAAAGAAAATATTGTTGTTGATCTGGCTCAAGATCACAACAAGATCTCCTAGAGGAATACAAAACTGCAAGCACAAAAAGAAAACACAAGCAGGTTCCTCTTCTCTCTACTTCTCCCTCTTCTCTCTACTTGTTGGTTTTCATCTTTATCTTCTTCGCATTGTTCTTTCTTCATGTATTTGTTGCCACTCATTTCTTCTTCTTCTTTCGCTTCACCGCTTAGTAGATCATGGACATCTGGTGATAGAGCCTTATCCTTCTCTGAATCCTAGGCACATCATGCTCATCATATTCTACATCCTCGTCATGGAGATACTCAGCGGGAAGGGACACGGCCTGCGCCGTGGCCGCGGGGCAATCATTGAGGAGCTCACGGACGCCAAAACAGCGAAATGGGCACCACCAGAGGACTAGATGATGCTCCCTCTGAGGAGGATGAGCCACTTAGCCACAGCGAGCTCTCACACAGAGAATGCCCCGGCCATAGCTATTGCCGGCATCTTCAGTTTATTGTTCTCCATCGCCCCGCAGCCGTGCACCTTACGGTTTTATCCAATTTGCCATGGATGTGACCTTTGCTGATATTTTTTCCTTCTATCTCTGCTCTCTTTCTTTGGCTCTCAGGTTCCACATCTTTTATCTACTTTTTAGGCTTGTTTTTGTATTTTTCTAGGATAAGCTAGAAACGCCATGGTTTTCAACTCCAACCCAAAGCCGACCTGGCTTGCACCGTTCGCTATACTCATACTCACTTGATATATGGCAGTATTGGCAAAGAAAAATGTTTCTGAAAGGCAGCTAGTGGTGACTAAAGATAACGTAATTGAAAAAAAAATAAAATGTTTCTTAAAAACTAATCTGATGGAAGATGAATGCTGTGGTCCATTCGATATACTCACACGTGTTTACTGGTTTTCATCACGTATACATGTATACCAGCTATACTGCATTAATAAAGTATGATGAATGTAAGTAATCAGAATAATATATATAGGTGTTATAGTAAATGTACAATAATGAATTCTATATCTGGAGACATGATTTTCCACTCATGATGAACGCGTGCTTGGTTAAATGATTTTTCTTTAATTTGTAAACTTTTGACATATACCAAATAATCATTGGTTCTACTAATTTGTGAAGATAGTCAAAAGATTATTTCCTGTTTCTACAATTAAACATTGGCAATAAAGTTATTGCCATTGCAGGATCTGAGGTTTTTGGTGTGAACGATGAAAACAATTAAGAATTGGAGGAATTTTGTAAAACAGTGTAACAGAACCTAAATATGGTGTGCTAGATCGTAGTCAGGTTTATAAAGTGAGGGTGAGCCTAAATAAGATAGAGCAAAATGGTGCTAAGCACAAAAAAATTGTGTCTTTCACTTCCGAGGTGTTTATGTTGTTAGCATAAGTAGGTATTTATTAGTTTGAATGCTAGAAAAGTGTTTAAAAATTGAGAATTTGTCCCTTTCTTCGTCCATGATGTGCTACAAGACCAAGTGAGTACAAATGTTAAAACCACCGAGAAGTAAGCAGTCAAGCATATCCAAATGTGAAAGGGGAATGTTTCGCTGCACCAGATTGAGCCACGTCATGAAATCATTATGGGCCATTAGTTTAGCAAACACACAAAATAGAGACAATAAATTAAGTTGAGCCGGCTACTACAAAAACCTCCATAGGTACCGGCCACATAGATGTCGGATTTACTAGAACCGGCACCTAAAACACAATTCCCACCCATTTTTCCATGAACCGGCACCTATAAGGTTTTATAGGTGCCGGTTGGTTGGGAGAAGCTCATCGGTGCCGGTTTGTAAGAAAAACTGGCACCTATGATCCCAAAAAGGTGCCGGCCTTAATTATGAACCGACACCTATGTTATGGCCAAAAAGGTGCCGATTTAGCCTAATAAACCGGCACCTACCACATAGGTGCCTGTTTTTAATAATAACCGGCATCTATGCGGTGGCTTCTACCGGAAGGTAACTAAATAGGTGCCGGTTCAGTACATAAACCGACACCTATATCCCCTAGTCTATATATACCCCCTCGTTCACTGCATTCTCACGATTTTGAGGCTTCTCTTCAACTCATCCAAACGGGAGAGGAGGTTTTGCCCAAAAATTTAAAAAATATAGAGAGATCTATGTGTTTGCATGCGTAAAGGTTAGTATATGTTGATTCTATATGTAATTCGCACTAATATTTGTCAAGTTATTATTTGCAATTTGTTTTGTTGAATGAGAAGCATGAGAAAGTATGATGACTTATTAATATTGGAGTAATTTAGAGATTAATCATCAATGAGTAATGTAACTATTATTAACATTTGTCAGAATTTCAATAGATATAGAGAATGATATATGTATGTTAGTGGTTAATTTAAGAATTTTCGTAGGAGCAATGGATGAAGGAGGGATGAATGTTCCGGAGCACGGTACCTTGGAATATGCCAGGAGAGTAACCAACTTCGTGATCGTAGCCACGAGATCCAGATCATTGAACACGACGGAACACTTGCGTTGTCCATGCGCTGATTGCAGGAATGAGAGACAGTTTCCTGCAAAACAAGTTCATGAGCATCTCCTAACAAGGGGTTTATGCCTAATTACACATGTCAGGACAATCGTGGTGAAGATGAGAATCCGGATGTAATGGACGGAGACAATGTGGAGTTGCCTGCTGACGGAGGTGGATATGATAGTGACGAATCAGATGGTTTAGATCAGATGTTACACAATGGGGAGACAGCTTACGACGATGACAGGCAATACGAGAAGTTCAAGGGCATGGTGGAGGACTCAAAAACCCCGCTTTATCCAGGATGCAATGAGCAGCACACCAAGTTACACGTCGTCCTCTCGTTGCTGCAGATGAAATCAACCAACGGTTGGAGTGACAAGAGCTTCACAGAGCTTCTACAGCTGATTGGAGACCTCCTTCCAGCGGGTCATGTGCTGCCAGAAACAACATACCGAGCAAAGAAGGTTGTCTGCCCACTCGGACTGGAAGTGCAGAAAATTCATGCATGTCGAAATGACTGTATCCTATATCGAGGTGACTATGCAGACTTGGATACATGTCCAGTTTGCAGAGCTCTGCGGTATAAGGGTGGAGTTAACGATGATGATGATGCTGATGATGACAGTGGTGGCCCAGTCCTGAAGAAGAGGAAAGTGTCCGTTAAAGTTGCGTGGTATTTTCCTATAATCCCTCGGATTGAACGCATGTATGCAAACAAAAAACATGCAAAGATGATGCGTTGGCACCACGAAGAGCGTAAGAAGGATGGAATGATAAGACATCCTGCCGATGGATCTCAATGGAGAAAGATAGATAGAAAGTACAAGAAGTATTTTGCGCAGGAGATTAGGAATATAAGGTTTGGGCTGAGCACGGACGGGATGAATCCATTTGGTGATATGAGCAGTCGGCATAGCACGTGGCCAGTGGCACTTGTTATCTACAACCTTCCTTCATGGTTGTGCATGAAGCGTAAGTATATTATGATGTCACTTCTAATCCAAGGTCCCAAGCAACCTGGCAACGATATCGATGTCTACTTTAGGCCATTAGTGGATGATCTTAAGTTTCTATGGGACCGGGGTGTGCAGATGTGGGATGCGTACAAAAGAGAGTACTTCACCTTAAGGGCAATGTTGTTCGTTACCATCCAAGATTACCCTGCAGCTGGTAACACATCCGGGCAAACAGTGAAAGGTGGTTGTGCATGTGTGCAGTGCATATGGGATACAGCGAGCAGGTGGCTGAACTACTCCGGAAAGACTGTGTACATACGCCATCGAAAGTTTCTTCCAGCTGGCCACCAGTACCGTAGCAATACAAGAGATTTCGATGGCACAGTGGAGGAGGGTACAGCTCCAACACACCGTACTGGCAGAGAGATTTTTGAAGAGGTACAAGATATTGAATGTATATTTGGTAAGGGTCAAGGCATTCGAAGCGCAACGAGCAAGGGTGGTGAGAAACCTATTTGGAAGAAGAAATCTATCATCTGGGAACTACCATATTGGAAAGATTTGGATGTCCGTCACGCAATTAACGTGATGCACGTTGAGAAGAATGTGTGCGAGAGTTTGATGGGACTCCTGCTAAACATACCCGGCAAGACAAAGGACACGTTAAAAGCCCGGAGAGACCTCGCAGACATGAACATCAGGCCCGAGCTACATCCTCAAGAACATCCCAATGGTCGCCAGTACCTCCCTCTTGCGTGCTACACCCTTAGTGCCGCAGAGAAAATAAGTCTGTTGGAGTGCCTGCAGGGTGTCCGGGTCCCTTCTGGTTACTCTGCGAACATTAAAAGACTTGTCAACATGAAAGAGAAGAAATTAGTGGGCATGAAGTCACATGATTGCCACGTGCTGATGACACAACTTCTTCCTGTTGCTATTAGAGGCATTTTGCCAGATAAGGTTCGAAACCCAATCATAAAGCTGTGCTCGTTCTTCAACGCTATATATCAGAAGGTGATCGATCCAAGCACGCTAGACAAGCTCCAAGCAGATGCAATCATTACCCTTTGCCAGCTCGAGATGTGTTTTCCACTATCATTTTTTGATATAATGGTTCACCTCGTGGCACATCTCGTGAAAGAGATAAAGATTCTTGGCCCAGTGTATCTGCATAACATGTGGGCTTTCGAGAGGTTCATGGGGATCATAAAGAAGTATGTGCGTAATAGAGCTCGACCAGAAGGCAGTATCGTAGAGGGTTATGCAACAGAGGAGGTGGTTGAGTTCTGTATCGACTATATGGATTTGCATCCCATTGGTGTGCCGATGTCTCGACACGAGGGCAGGCTACTAGGGAAAGGGACACTAGGGCATAAGGCAATTTTTGCTCCTAGCCTAGAAACATTACAGCAAGCACATTTCGTAGTGCTCCAGCAGTCGGCCTTGATGGCTCCATTTGTCGACATGCATTATAACACACTCCGCAGCGAGATCCCAAGCAAATCAGAAGCATGGATAGCTAAGCAGCATAGGTTGAATTTTGGTGATTGGTTACGGAAGCATATCATGGCTATGAATACTGATAGTGACCAGCTGTATGTTTTGTCTCGGGGAACTGCGAGCACAATTCATTCATTCCAAGGGTATGACATTAATGGATATACATTTTACACGAGAACCCAGGATGCCAAGAGTTCATATCAAAACAGTGGTGTCCGCATAGACGCCTTCGACAGTAATGGTGTAGAACAAACGTACCATGGTTATATAGAGGCAATCTGGGAGCTTGAATATGGACCGCTGAAGGTACCACTTTTCCAGTGTCAATGGGTCAAAATTCCAAGTGGTTTGAGGATTGACAAGTACGGAATGTTCATCGTGGACTTAAACAATGTGGGTTATCAAGATGAACCATTTGTGCTCGCAAAATCCGTAACACAAGTTTTCTATGTCAAAGACCCTTCTTCGTTGAACACTCGCCACATGGTTCTCCATGGAAAGCGAAGCATTGTCGGAGTTGAGAATTTCGTTGATGAGGAAGGCTACGATCAAATCGACGAGCTACCACCGTTTGCAACAGATGTAGAAGGAGGTGAAGAAAGTCAGGAAGACGAAGATGAGGAAGAAGCACCATATGTTCGCAGCGACCATGAAGAAGGAGTAATTGTGATAGACCTGCATGTTTGAACTTTATTGTAACAAACATGAATGTGTAATTAGTGCCAGCCCAGAACCTGCACCTATGTTGTTTCTTGTAGTAGTGGCCAAGTTGGATAAGAACAAAAGGTAGAAAAACAAGCAACAAACAGTTCACACTTTGTGTTAAAAAAAGTGCGTAAAATTATAATAACAGATGTTACTAGGACGAAAATCACAATTAAACACTATAAAATAGTTCTATAGGTGTAGCAGACAGCAAATTTCGCCTAGACATTTGTGGTTTTGCCGTAGGACATGCAAACGTTCTGAAAACTAGTAATTTGCTGAGTAACACAAGACTCATTATTTTATTATTTTTGGTTAGAATAAAGAGAAACCATGTGGAAAAGACAATTTTGCCCTTGGGGCCATAAGCTTGTAATCCAACTAGGTTAGGTTCCGTCGTCGCCGACCCCGAATTCTAGGGTTTAGCTTATGACCTAGGGGCAAAATTGCTTTTTTCTAAATCTTTCTCACTCCATTTGGACTGAATAGTAAAATAATGGGTCCAGTATTTGTTGGAATGAAATCCAACAGCTATGTTTAGCGAGATGATTTTTTATATATATTTACATATGAACATTTCAAACCAGAATATAAAATATGTTGGATCGCTGAGTATAACTATGTATGACTTGAGGATAGATGGAAGTTTACAAACACAATTATGAACTGAACATTTTCAAGTGATATGTACAATGTAAACCCACCCCCCCCCTAGAAGGTCCATTGGTACCGGTTCGTATTTACAACCGGTACCTATTGTGGTGAATAGGTGCCGGTTGGAAATAAGACCCGGTACCTATAATATACAAAAGGTACCGGTTCGTATTTACAACCGGCACCTTTTCACCACAATAGGTACCGCTTGTAAATACGAACCGGTACCTATGTGGCTTATATATATATATATATATATATATATATATATATATGCCGTCGTCTCTGCCGTCGCCATTTTCCCCAAATCAGCCCGCCGTCGCCATCGATCTTGTGCCCGCCGCACGCCGTCACCCTTGACCGCCGTCCCCTCGCTCAGCCGCCAGCTAGCGCCCTCCAGCGCCATCACCGCTAGCCAACGCCATCCCCATCCTTCACCTCCGCCATCGCCATCCACCTCCTCCGCCGTCGCCGTCCACCTCCTCGTCCTCCTCCGCCGCCATCCACCTCCTCCGCCATCGCCGTCCACCGCCGTCCACCTCCTCCGCAGTCGCCGTCCACGGTCGTCCACCTCCTCCGCCGTCGCCGTCCAGTACCGCCGTCGTCCTCCTCCGCCGTTGTCCTCCATCGTCGCCGCCGCCCTCCTCCTCCCTACCATCGAGTATGTATGCACTCTTTGGAGTGATTAAATCGAAATATGAGAGCCAAAGATCTACCTAATGAGACTGTCACTCAAAATGATCTACCTAATATCCCGACTAATAACTTTGGCTTGTATCTAATAATGAGGCCCTATTTAGGAAGTTAATATTCTGAGTATCTAATAAATTCCGAGTTTGGTGCCACCCTTATTGCTCATGTCAGGATCCGGGCACGAGCACATGTGGGTTCTACGTGATGAGATTTATGTGGGTTTTCATGGAGGACGGCAACTGGAACATTACGGATGCTGAGGTTCGCCATGTCTCTTAAGACATACATCCAATTTTCTAAACACATAGTACCTTTCCACATCTTTAATCCTTCCATTTGCAGAAATTAAAGCTTCCCACAAGTAAATTGCTGCCACATGTTTGCTTGGGCCTCGCTGAATAGCTATGTGGATTCATCTTCGACCATATCATCTCGTCAAACGGCGCATACAACATTTCAAAGGCTCCTGCTGGGCTAGTGGGTTTCATTGAGGCTGGTGGCCCTAGTGACACTTTAGATAGCCCATCAACGACAAAGCGTACAAAGACCTAGAATTAGTGGGCCATACGTTTCAAACATTTTCTAAGTATCTTGTAGATTAGATATTTGGATTGATGTGGTTTTCTTAATGTCTTGAACATGCCTTAAGTTTCTCTATCTGTTAATGTTTATCTATTATTTTTTGACACATATATCTAACCATGTATTCAATTTTTTCTATTTAATATTTTTATCCCTAACAGCAACAGGTGATCTCACTGACTGGATGTGGCATGGATGAGGGAGGCATCATCATTGTTGTCTCTGTAAGCAACAGGTGAGCATGTGTAACTAAAATTTTCATATGAGTACGAGTTTAGAGCATTTGAGATGTTGTAGAGCTCAAGCGAATTTTTGTCAAGTCTCCTGAGATGTGTAACACATCTAGTCGCCGCCTTCGTATGATTTGACGGGCACGTCTCAGGCTGAAGTTGACTGCACGCTGAGTCCCAGCAATATCTTCTATGCTCTCTACTCTAGGCTTCGGGTTTTATATTATGGTTGCTATTTGGTCTTTTTCATTGATGAAAATTGCTCACTAGCTAAAAATTAATGGACATTTATTGGACATTATTGAAACAAGCCTTAGTCTTAAATTACGATGAGATTTTGTTGTGTACTGGTTGAATGTTCAACATGATCCAAGCGGATGGAAATAGTTTCCTATTTCTGGTAGAAGTTTCGATGAAAAAAGTTGGGGGTACTTTTTTATGTCAAAAAATACATTGGTAAATTAAGTAACTGGTAGTCCATTGTGGTCTTCAAGGTGTTAATTATATTTATTGAATATTGTGAAATATATTCACTGAAAAAAGCATTATACATACACATTGAAGGTAGTATATTTTTTTTCCTTGACACATTATTCTCTCTTCCAAATGTATAAGCTTTCTGTCACAACAACTCCACTTTTGATATTACATATATATAAATATCTTGAAATTCATATCCTTGTATACAGTATACAGAATTACAGATTCATGTCATGCAAATAACTAAAAGAAGAAATTGAGTTATACATATATGGAGATATAGGCGCTGCTGGATTCTGGTTGAATTAAATTTGTACAATGGGGGCAAGAGCGGTTTTTGGTTATACTTAGAGCGCCCTTTTCGAGTTAGGTTTTGGATTGGTGCTCTGGTGTGTATATAGTGGTGAGATTAAACTTTGCAGAATCTTGCAAAACTGATCACTGTAAATCAGCTCTCTGGTAATCCCTGTGGAATGGCATGCGCTTGCAGGTGTGTGTAACTGATTTGCTAGTGCCAGTGACCATTTACATGAACTAAATTTATCCCCTAATCGTACTTCCATGTGGAGGGATCATGTACTGCCAAGCTGTCCAATATAAAGTTTGTCTGCTATAGGTGTTCTATCTAACATATCTCTTGATATAAACTGGTATAGGTGTTCAACCTATCAATTAATAGCAGCCATCTGAAAAAACCGTAACTTTCATGAAGCATTTGTCTTTCCATATCCATTTTCAGATAGTGTGGAGGTTGTATATTGATAAAGTTAATGTCATATATTTCCTGAGATGAAAAGAGGCATTACCCCATATATAATACCAACTTACCAAGTGTCATTTTCAGAAGAAAGCTAGACTTGTGCATCTAGGTTTTGGATTTGCAAGTATTCCTGATAGGCTTGTTCTGACAGTGGCAAAGTATAGATTCCATTTAGGTTCCATTTGAAAAAAAATAAGATTCTCGGAGTTCTGGTAAAATTTAATTCTTTGTTTCATGCAAAACTGTCACAAGATAAATATAATTGTGTAATTAACGAGCCATGTCCAAACGACTATTTGACACTATGCAAACATGTAGAAAATTGTTTTTCAAACCATTAATTCGATAGGAGTTTGAATATTACTAGCCATCATTTTTATGAATGTTGGCACTTTTCAAATATCTATCCGCACAATTAGTCCACTTTTCATATACTACTAGTTTGGTTTGAGAAGTGGATTGAATCCACATGAGGCAAGTGGGTTGGATTGGTTTGGTTTGGTTTGGAAAATAGGTTGGATTCTGTGATTTCTGCGATGTGAATGTAATATTGTAATATTCTGTAATTTCTGTGTTTTAGAAAATATTATATATCACCCTGAAATTATTTTTTTGTGCTTTAGGACTATAGGTGCCAGTTCTTTTAAAGAACCGGCACCTATGAGGCATCAAAGGTGCCTGGTCCTACCCATTGTAGGTGCCGGTTATTTATAGGAACCGGCACCTATAATACCATATAGGTGCCGATTCGACATTTACAACCGGCACCTATAGTGTTATAGGTGCCGGTTAAAGAACCGGTACCAATAGCTTTGAGCATTGGTGCCGACCAATTGGTGTCGGCTTCGAAACCGGCACCTATGAGGCCTTTGGAACCGGCACCAATGAGTATTTGTGTAGTAGTGGCCATTAGAATAATCCTAGTCAAAAAGATGGAAAGAAAAAAGGGAAAAACATCGATGACATGGAGGCTCCGTAGCCATCCTAGTGAAGAAAAAAGGAATGGAAAAAATATCAATCACAATTAGGACTAAAAACTTGAGATTCAAATTCAGGCCGCCACTACCGCCTCCAATCTTCTGTGGTGGTCAATGGCAGTCAAAGAAGAACAAAAAGAAAGGAAGAAAAATGGAGAGAGAGAGAGAGAGAGGGGTGAGAAAGAACGCACCGCTGAGCTCCATATCATCGGTTTGAGCTTCTGCCTCAGGGCACCACACACACAGCCACCCATGCCTCCACCATATTCACCTTGACCTCTTCCTCCACCTCCACTTGTGCTCTCAATGGTGCCCAGGGAGAGGAGGGCAAGGAATGATAGAGGGTGAGGGTGAGGGAGAGACCTCCCCATCATGCTACTACAGCCTCCATCCCTTCATTGGAAGAGGAAGCACATAGGGAATGACCACCCACTCAAACCATGCCAAATCTCCCTTCCCTCCCGCCTCCTTCTCTAGGTTCTCCACCTCCGCCCCTACTCTCCCATTAACTTTGGTGAAGGTATATTCAGTGGCAGAAAGTGGCGCAGAAGCGGTGGCATAGATGGAGACGTTGTGTGGAGGTAGGCTAAAGGAGGCAGAGGACCAGGTAGGTGGGAATGCTAAAAGAAAATTCTAATCCACCACCCATAGCATGTTGCCTTTATAAGCCTTTGGCAAGATGGACCGTCCTCTGACTTGCAATAAGTCTCATCGTCACCCCACATGTTAAATAGGCCAAAAGGCCAACTGGGCTTTAAATCACAATATTTTGGAGAAAAACACCTATATTTACTTGAAATTGTAAAATGATCCAACAAATAATATTATACAGCATAATTTTTGTTTGAGTCCGTATGAAATAATTGTGCGTATAAGTTTGTATTTATTATAAATTTCCATTATAAAATCTATAAGTATTACAGATTAAGTTTCTATTGGAAACGTACATCCAGTTATATTCCAAACAATATACATCTCACTTAGAAAATTATTTACAAACAAACCTGTCGCATTAGAATTTGTTATAACACTATTACGATTTCTAACATTGTATAGACAGTGAATTCTTCAAATTTTGTTTAGATGTGAAAATAAAGTTGACGATAAATTTTATAAGTCTACCTTAATCATGGTGAATTGGTGTTATGATTAAAATGTTCTACATTACAAATCGACATTAATTTGGTTTGGTTGCAAATTTAAGATAATTACATTCAACGCAAATTTAAGATAATTATGTTCAGAATGAGCCTCATCCACCACCAGCAAGGGAGAGGTGGCAACAAGGGAGCAACGGTGACGGCGACAACTAGGTCAGCTCTTTACATTACTCCACTATACCAGCAGCTACTGAGGTCAATCCGTTCGTGATGGATTGATCATCCCATCATCCTGTGTCATACCATTCCTTATTTTGGAACAAAGTTCTTGGGATGAGGTACTGGAATATGACTAGCATGAGATGCTTAGTATTCAGCAAGGTCAAGGCTCTACCATCTCATATTGGAGATCTACCAGGTGACGCAGCCAAAGAAGAACAAGAAGCCAACATCAACAAAGAGTGCAATGAACAACATCGAGAACAAGAAGATCAGGACGTAGATGTAGAGAGAACAGGGATCTGCTTGTAACTTCCCATACCTTTTAGTGGTAGCTCCGCATCGTTTCATGTTACTTGTGACATGGGGCAGCAATGGAGCCAAGCAGTAGAGGCAGCGATAAGTAGGCATGGTTATTGCACCAAACAATAGTAGCTGACATATCTGTGTTGTCCTCCCAGATGCTTGCTGGTTGGCCTCCATACATCTGTCACATACTCACATACCATCCTTATCAAGAAAGTAGAGATGGATCGGCCTAATCATGAGCGGAAAAGTTAAGCCCGACAAAGAGAGGAGAAGCTGCAAAAGAGAGACAGATACAAAGATAGAGGGCAGAGGGGAATGCAAATTAAGAGAGAATATTTAATGTTGGATCCATAGTTGGATAAAAATGTGTTGATATATATACTTGTTTCTATTTAAAGTATCCTTTTTTTATGTGGCAAGTATAGACACTCTCAACAGTATCTACCATTGGGAATGCTCTTATGTTGTTAGATGTTTATGTCCTTGTACGAGGATATCATTATTTGGACACTAGTTAGAAACTTAGAATGCCTAGAGTATTATGCTTTGCACTGCAAAAAAATGGGTTCCACCTGGCATGTGTTTGTGTTTATGGTAGGCATGTGCTTGTGTGTTTCTGATAATCAACTGTGTGCCTTTGTCACATTTAGTTTTATTTTTGGATTAGCTCAGAAATCACAATCCACAGGATTCAACCACCCAGCAATCGTGACATATCTTCATCCCGTGCCAACTAGGAATGTAACCAAAAGGTACCATCCTGCTCTCACAGGTCACTGCTTATGTTTACCACTAGGGCGGTGGTTGAGGTGAATTAGATAGCAAAGCAGTGCTAATGTGTCTTCCACTTCCTAGCTATTTGCGTGCTTATCATAAGTTAGTGCCTATCTTTGTGAATGTTACATAAGAGTTTCCAAATAAAGAATTGCCCTTCCGTTTTTAAGTTCATTGAGAAGAATATGGTCAATCATATCCAAATTTTGTAGCGAGCATGATGGAATTTCTTCCACATCCATGAAACAGACTATCAGTTCTAGATTTTGCAGAACAGGCATGCATTGTTCAGTAGATCAAACACCATTGTGTCTAGGGCAACAATAGTAAGCTCCAAAATTTTTAGGTACATGGCTCAAATAACGAGATAGAATACTGCAGTCTTTGTTTTTGTTGACTTCTTCTTCTTCTTTGTCTTCGTCACCTCGTAGATCTCTGACATGAGGCAGTAGAGCCTCATCCTTCACTAAGTACTGAGCAGCTCCTGCTAATCATAGACCCTCATCCCTCACTAAGTGCTGAGCACCTCCTGCTAATCATATTCCAGCTCCTCGTTGCTGAGACGCTTGGTAGGAAGGGGACCAGCATGTACCATGGCTGTTGCAGCATTCGCGTAGGAGCCTGAAGACATGAAAATGGCGGAGTGGGCGCCACCGGACGATGATATGCTGCTCCAGGTAAGGGGGACAAACCACTTGGATGCAGCGAGCTCACGCACCATCAAGGCTCCTACCACGGTTATCTGGCATCTTCAGCTTCTTAATCACCATCACCCAGCAATAGAGCACCGTAGGGTTTTCTCCAGATAGCAATGGATGTGGCAATGGCAAATTTTTGCCTTCTGTCATTCTTTGGCTCTTAATTCTCACTTCTTCTTGTCTATTTTTTATGCTTGTTTTTGTTTTTTTTTCTACGAGCAGATGGCAGTGGCATGGTGACTAATTCCAACCCAAAGCAGACTAGTTTGCTCTGATCGCTATGCTTATACTCACTTTATATAGGATGCCTAGGCAAAGAAAAATATTTATGAAAGGTAGCTAGTAATGACTAAAGATATCATAACCGAAAACTTTAAAATATTTCCCAAAAAAAATACAGGTAAGATGGCTAATTTGGTCCTTTCATCATGCTCATGCGTGTTTACTGGTTTTCAATACTTATACGTGTAAGCCAATCATAGTTGTGTTGATAAAGAAGAAAAATAAATGTAATTATATTGGAATATTGAATATATATATATATAGGGACGCGCTAAAACGCGCCTGGGGTGCGCGATAACTAAAACGCTCCACTCACATACACCCCTACCCGCCCCACCCCACCACTCCACCTCGCCCACCCACCCCCCCACTCCCCGACTAACCCAACCAGGATCGCACATACATCATGTGGTACAACGATAGTTATATGTTAGTAACACATTTACTATAAATTTGTGTATTTTCTATTAGTAAATGAGTTACTTTTGTTATGATTGGCCCCACACAAAAAGCATGCAGTAACGCATGTGTATCCCAGAGAAAAAATGGATGTGAGAGTTAGTAACTCATTTACTATGAGCTTCTGTAGTTTGAAAAATATGATAATTTACTATTCATATCAAAGGCCCCGCACAAACCCACCATGGATTGCAGATACATCATGTGGAAAAATTATATGTGAGGTTGAGTAAATCTCTTACTATAGATTGTACAGATTCAGAAAGTAAAGAAGTTACTATTTATTTGATATTAAAATTAGCAAGCTTTTTGCGGGAATGAAATCATTAGTTAGTTACTATTTAGGGTTTAGGTAAATAAATATTTATTGGGGACACGTTAATGAGAGGACTGATTGAAACACATAAATGAGTTAGTAGTAATATATTTACTTATGATTTCACAGTACCATAAATATATAGGCGTTAGTAAAATTTTTACTGAACAATAAAAAAACATTTCGTGAAAGCTGTGATAATATGTTGAGCGCTAGATTTTTGAAGAGGATTTTTTTTAAATGATATTAAGGGATATCGAGGGAGGTAGTTGCGACCTTTGTGTTGTTATAGATTGAAATCATGTAACTCTAGATCCAGGAAAGCCGCATCCATACATGGTTGAGGAGGACGGTGGTTTCTTCCTTACCGTGGACTTTGTTTTGCAGACTGAAGTTCATCCACGACGAGCGCAAGTGTGACACTGGAAACCTGTGGAATGGATTCGGGAAAGACAACCTCAGATACCTCCATGTCCTCCGGTACAAGAGATGGCGGTGATCATCCCGGTGGTCATCCAGTGTCTTCAGGGCAACCTGGCATTCCATCAACTTCATTAGGCTCCCCCGGAGGTGTGGTTCGACCTCCGTGCGTTGATGCATGTGAGATGAATACGCCTGAAAAGGATGTTGTGCACACTCATGTAAGTATTCTTGAACTAACATTGTTGTACTTTGAACTAATGTTTGTTGTTTAATTGCTAAGTGATGCTCGAGGCAGTTGCATGTGATTCCATCCATTTAATTTTAATATACTATTGATTTGTGTAAATTACTTGTTGAATGGGTGTCAATATGATCTCTCGTATCATCTTGTTCATGGAATGAAAAAACTTTGGTTACAGGGCACCAATGTTAGTGAGGAAATGATCCCAAAAATAGGAATGGTTTTCGATTGTTACGAAGCGGCATACGATTTCTATGAAAGATACTTGTTCCATGCTGGTTTTGATTTGAAAAACAGCCGAAAGAAACCTTCTTTCAGAGAGATGTGCTGCACTAGGGAGGGAAAGAACAAATATAGGGGAGATGAAACAAAACGTGAGCGTAGATGGGTAACTGCTAGGATTTGCTGTAAGGCTTATGTGAAGGTGAAGAATGTTGTTAGAGACGATGAGATTGTTTCGGTATGGCTGGATGACATCGTTCTCGAACACAATCACCCGTTGATGCCATCCCCCTCGGCTATTAAGCAAATGCGTTCACACAAGCATCGAGACAATACATTGATGGAGTTTGTTGACACAATGCAACAAAGCGGTGTCCCACATGGTAGTATTATAGGTGTACTTTCTGATCTGCATGGGGAACATGAGAACATTCCTTTCACGACGCGAGACCTTGAAAACAGGTAATATATGATTTGTTAATCAGTGCTTAATTTTTGTTCATGTCATTTACTTGCATCATGAATCGTTGTGAAAGCTTGATGTATGTGCAGGAAAGCTACTAATGTGCGAGAAGAGAATGTGGATGATATAATCAAGCTGCTGGCATTTTTCAAAGAATGAAAAAAAGAAAATGTAAAGTTCTACTGGGACATACAGGTTGATGAGCAAGGGGTTGTTAAGAATGTATTCTTGAGCCACGCAAGTATGCAGACGGACTATGCAGATTTTGGAGATGCTATTACTTTGGACACCACCTACAAGACAAACATGTATGAGATGCCTTTGGCTATGTTTGTTGGGGCGAATCATCATTTGCAGTCAACACTTTTCGGGTGTGCGTTGATTTGGGATAAAAGGGCTGAGTCCTTCCAGTGGCTATTTGAAACATTCAAGAACTGCATGGGGGACAGCCCAACGCCCTGGTGCATTCTGACAGGTATAAATCGTATGCTAATTTTTTAATTATGTTTATGAGAGAAATGATTTTTTTGGGCCGAGTGCTCATATAATTTTTGTCGGTTTTGTCAGACCAAGACCAAACAATGGCAGTGGCGGTGGAACGTGTTTTTCCTGACACTATCCATAGGTTGTGCACTCGGACCATCTGAACACAATTTTTTCTAGAAACAAGGACATAGAGGGAGAGATGATGGTGTGCATTAACCAGACATATACTCCTATGGAGTTTGAGAATGCATTAACCAGACATATACTCATTTCATTGATAAATTCGAGCTACATGATAGCGTGACACTACGCAAACTGTATGATATAAGGCAACAATGGGTACCAGCTTTTTTAAGGAAATATTACTGTGGCCGTATGACTTCAACACAAAGGAGCAAAAACTTTAACAGGTTGGTCAAAAGTAATTTGGTTGATCATCAAACTGCTCTACACAAGTTTGCCAGAAGGATGCTCGATGTTGTTGTATCAAGGAAGGAGAGGAAGGCCGCAGAGTTGAGAGGTTGTGAGGTAAGTACATTAGAATGTATATCAGTTTTCTATGACGAAACTTTATAAACACTTTGATCGATGGTGTAATAGGGAATACCAATTGTCAAGACTGCATGGCCATTTACAAAATAGTTATCAAGGGTGTACACTCGGGCGGTGTTCAAGGTGTTTGAGGAATCCCTAGATGAAAGTGTTTATTTCAGGATTGACCAGGATGGATTGGACCGTACTCATTTGCTTGTTTCGCACACCAAACGCTCGGAGAAGCATGACTGGTGCCAGCGACAGTTCAAGGTGGTAGTGGACGTTGATAATGCGAACTTTGGTTGTGATTGCCTGCAGCGGGAACACACAGGTAAGTTTCTGTATTAATATAGCATATTTATTTTTAGAACCTTGTTTGACAATTTTTTGGGTTTTTATTTCCAGGGTTGTTCTGCCCCCACCTGTTGCAAGCTTTTGTTCATGTGCAGGTTGAGAAAATATCTCACATGTATGTTCTTTGTTGGTACACAAAGCATGCTAAAAGTGACGTGAACTATGATCGTCGTGATCGTCCTATAGCTGGACCAGACGGTGTTAAAGAATCATATAGAACCAAGTTGTTGTTATATGATGCTATGCAGATTGTCCGGTTGGGGAGGAGGTCTAAGGTTGCTTTTGATAGGGCAACTATTGTGTTGAAAGGACTGAGGAAGCAACTAGAAGATATACCACCGGATGTAGACGATGGGGCTGGCGATGCAGTGAGGAGTAGTAAAAGCATAGTTCATGAGGCCGACACTATGCGGGCTGGACCATCGATGTCAGCGAGTGGACATGCATGTGAAGGAGTGAGCAAATGCCCTCCTCCTAGGTCAATGACAAAGGGCAGGATAAGTGACCCTTCTGAGAAGGTCCAGCTAGGGGCTCGTGGCCTTAGGAAATGCACCAGGGTGTGCGGGTGGTGTGGTCTGAAAGATGGGCACTATAGCACAACCTGTCCAAAAAATCCAGCAAATTTCAAGCGTATAGCGAACGCAAACAACAGGGGGAAACATAAGAGAGGTCACCCATGAGGCAGTGGAATTGGAGGTTCTCGTGGGCGTAAAACCGTGCCGAGGAACCTGATTGACGAGTGGGAGAAGCTGTCTAGTGGAGGGGAGCTTGTTTAATTTGGAATATTTTGAGTTTCATCTTGTTCTGTATGGATGCCAATAATGTAAAATAATTAAGGTAACGATGTATTTGTGTTAACACCAGATTTTTGCAATCTACTCGGAGAAGAAAGAGAAAACCGACGCAGAGAAGAAGGAGCAATTCGAGTCGGATCGGTTACGCTATCGGACTAAGCCGAGTATCGGACCAAGTCCTGTATCGGACTCAGTGGTGCATCGGACCAAGTGGAGCGCTAGCAGAGGGACTGTATCGGCCGGTGTAGGTTCGATGTGGCTATCGGCTGATGGAAGCAGGAAGCCGATGGAGGCAGAGCGGGCTCGGTTTGGGCCTGAGTCAAGCTTCAAAGGAGATTGCCAAGTAGGGATAAGGCCCGATTTTAGGCAATTGTATCTCTTAAATTAGGAAGTTAAAATAGTTTCGATCTAATCTATGGCAAGAGTTCGCCATAAGGACTTATTTGTTAGTTATAGATAAAATCGTGTCCTATATGGACAATGTTGTAAATCACGGGTATAAATATCCCGGTAGTTTGTACTTAGAATCTCTCTCAATCTGACAATCAAAAACATACAGTTCAATCAACTTTCGGCGCATCGCCACCCTCGCAAGAGGTTGATTTACGACGAGTTCTTGCTTCCCCAGAGCAGAGGTAAGAACTCGTACCCGATGATCTACGTCGTCGGGACTAGCGTGTCGTTCTAGACACGTTAAGCCCTGGCGATGTGATCGTTGTTTATCATGTTTTGAATGATCTTGACATGGCATCCCAATTCTATCTCGCCAGCGGTAAATTCGTTTTAGGGTTTGTTGCCGACGATGGTCGAATTAGTTTGCTTATCCAGATCATCCAAAGCATCTACCATCCCCAAAAGCGATCGACGGCTTGATTGTCTTTGTGTTAATTCTCGATTCACACTTTGTGTTTCTATCAACCCTAGTCATGTTTTGAGATCTAACTCAAAGTCTGTTTTCGATCGTAATTAAGGATAGTGTCGGGGTTGCAGCCGGTCTTACCTAATACATGTGATTACTTTATGTTTTTATATGTATTTGCCACTTATATGAGTGGATCGACAGATACAAATGTATTTGTCACAGATTATTCTTAGAATTTCTCTGTGATCAGTACATTTATATCGGTCGATCGGTTCGTACAAGTTTACACTAGAGTATTAGCTAGTGCATTCACTTCCCACATCCCTCATCGGCTGACGTCATCAAATCAGCACAAACACATTGATGAAGGCCGATGAGAGTAGATCTGTATATTAATCTTATTTCGTTATAACCTCAAGTAGGCCGATAGAGCCTTGCCTTATCGGCTGGGCCCTCACGATGCGACATCGGCCTACTGGCCGATCGGCCATCGTTTGCTAACATGGTTTACTTGTTTATTCTTGTTGATTGCATATCAAATCAACTGGCACGCCCTACACACACCTAGGCAAGCCATTGGACCTGCACTGGAGTTAAGCAGATCTCCCAGGCCGCCGTGGTAACGTGGAACCCGTTTTGACACGAGGGTGGGTCCAAATTCTGCGCCAACAATTTGCTACCTCGAGATTATTATTGGTAGTTATGTCATAGCCCGAATTGGTGCGTTGTAGTGATATTTTTACTAGATGTGAATGAGTATGCTACAACATTTAGTAAAATAATTACTCATATCACGAAATCGTTGTAGTGTTTTTTTATGAGATCAATCATTAAGAAGTCCAGACCCCATCATGGAGTGTGGTAATTAAAAATATCAGTAAATAGTTTGAAAGGTGCATCATCGATCTGTTTATGTAAGACTGTATGGAGGAGAAGTAAAAACTGAAACGTTACTATTGTTGGGGATAAGGTTAGATGCAATAGATATTTTGGTTGTTGTTGACACTGCTATGGTGGGGATCTTAACAAACTTATCTGTAGACCACTATGAATTATCAGGACTTGCACCGCTGGAATAGAGTCCCAATCAGTGCAGAATGGAAACTCCTGTAGATGGCTGACAAAAAAAAACCGAAAGAAAGTGATGCAAATCCAGTTGAGGTATCGTCGCCAGCCGAGATGCCTGGATCGCCCCGATCTCCATCGCCAGTCGTTATGGCTAGATCGCCACGATCACCATCGATGTCAAGGTTGGCATCGTCCCCAGTTATGCATGATGTGGATCTACCTACGTGGTTTCGTGTCACCAGTCCTCCATCGCCTAGATCGGATCGTCCACCGCCATTGACACCATCCGCAGAACAGAGGTTTCTGGAAGAAACTTACCGCGAAATGGACTATGGTTATTTAAGCACACCGTGCCCGTCGCCGCCATCTGACCTATCGGAATCAGCAGGGTGGCATGAGAGTGAAGATGAGGTTCATGATAAAGGTGATGATGGCGAGTTCACCACGAAGGAACTAGCATCGAAGGATGAATTGTCGCCAGAAACCAAGCGTAGGAGATTTTAGATGATTATTAATTAGATTTCTTTGAGATATTTCAAATAAGTAGTGTCGATATTACTTTGAATACTTCGTCCCCATTTAAAAATTTAATATCAATTAGTAGGAAAGATTTTTGGTTCAAGTTTGATTACGCTTGTATTAATCCAATTTGCAATGTAAAATCATGCAAGGAAATGAGATTATGCAATTACGCAATGGTTGGTTTGCACCGTGTGAAGATAGATGGTTGGTAAAGAAGTAACCTTTTTACTTGTTGAATATTGATGATGATTTGTTGTCATACACAAAAATTAAGGTGTTTAGGAAATTTATTACTAATTAGACAATTGTCTGATAGTAATATATTTACTTAATCTGTGATGGTAGTAATGTAGTTTTGGTGAATGACTTAAGTCTCCCAGTGAGTATCCCTTTGTAAATAAGCCATTTGCTAAGCACAATATTGAATCAGGTGTGAGCATTCTTATCTCACCCAAAGACATTAAGAGATTAGCTTTTAGTAATTATGTTACTAGACGTTTCTACAGAGTTATAATGCATTAGTAAATAATTAACCTATAGGATAACTATAAAGTAGATTCAATTCATCAGGGGGCGGGGGAGGGGGGCAAGGAGACCAAAGGAGTATATTTGGTACTCCCTGACTTCATTACTGGAATGGAACACATTTAAGAAGTGACTGCACAACCGGGCATTACAATACAAGTAGTACAGTTATGGAGGTGTGGAATGTATAACATACATAATGCAACCCATACATAATGCAACCCAGTGGCAAAAGTAAAGCTAACAGAGATTGATTCAATTATTTAGTTTCAACAAAATTATTGGGCATTGTCGGCTGCATGATGTGACTCGATGTCATGATGGAGATCTTCCACAGAATTGAACCTATTGAAGATTAGATGGTGTAGTATCTGCCCCTGGAGCGTGGCCGACGGAACCTAAACATGTTACACAATTTTCAAGCTGTGTGGCAAAACACTTATATAGCGAATAGATTGTAGGTACCGTGGTCGGGAGACTAAATATGAAATGAGAAAAGAATTACCATGGGAAAGGCTTACAACAGCTTGTCAGCGTCACTGTTGTATTTATCCATGAATCTCATTACATAGAAAGCAGAATCATTAGAACCCAAAGCCATCTTTGGACATTTGATGTAGCCTCTACGATAATTTCCAAACTGTGGAAATCTCCCACCCATGTAAACCTGAAATCCATCGCTCAAACGCTTCAAGATCTTCTGAGGCATTGGGAAGTGATGCTGGGGTCTCTGTGCCTCCAATTAAGTCATATTTCTTGGAATCGAGAATGTCAAAACTTTTTTGGTTGTGGTTGATTATGTATAGCGACTAGTGGTCGTCGTGGATGACTGACAAAATCATCTACAAAACAAAAAAAGGAAAATCATGGTCATAAACAAGCACCGGAATGAAGTGTAATAAAAGTATGGGAGTAAGCATTGTTTGAAAACCTGTTTGTCGCGTGTGACTTCGACGTTCCCTAAGCGAAGCAGAGTTGTTCGACAAGAGCATCTAGTTTGAAGTTATCCTTGGTGCCATTACGAGTAACATTCTCAATGTTGATCAGTGCCTGCAGGAGCATAAGTATTTCAGATGTAATTATGGAAAGGTGCATACAACAGATCCCTGACAAAACGAATACTGCAGCAGATTTGGGGTAAAAAAGAAGAGATGTCATGTACCGATATGGTGGTCGGAATGAATATTTGGTTATAGGCAGTGTGGGGCCTTTTCGACATATCTTCTTTGTACAAGAAATCAACAAATGCATCTATGAACATTCCTTCAGCCATGTGACCAGCAGAAAATGACTTGACAATATCACTAGAAGTTGCATAGCAACGATCCGACTGTATTAGTATGGCACTGCAGAGTTTGCAAAGTATCAAAACATTACTCACTTTTGATCTGAACTATATGTAAGATATAGATTATCATATTTTTTTTAATTTGGATGCCGTGAAACCTACCTCCCAAAACGGTCCAAGTCTGCTAGTAGCAGTTCCAATAGTTGAAGTGGTGAATTGTCAAGGGTCGGCATAAACAAAAACCTGGTTGACCTTTTGGTGCGTGTATGGGTCCGCCTCAACAGTGTGGTTTTTTTGGAACCATCGTTCTTGGCCCCTTCATTGACTTGAAAATCGGAGGAAAATATTGAACAACTGTGGTGACCTAAAGGATAATTGTGTACAGTAATGAATAGATTTGAAAATTTGTGATCTCTGCCAACCTGTGTATCCAGGCCATGATCATACTCCCTTAAACAAATCTGGTCAATTTTTAATGCCAACTGTGAGTCAGTCAAAATATTGTCTGATGGCAAAGATAATGAGTTGAAGTCTTCACGTCTGTCAATTGATAGTTGCGAGGCTATGGTTTTGAAACTAAAGAATAGAAATAGTCCATAATTTAATTCAGTGGGTGGGGAAAATCGAAAACAACATAAATGAACATATATATTTCATGTGATGTAAAGAGAATATGATGTTTTATCATGAGGGGCTTTCGAGAATGCCTTCCATATCTTGTGAGCAACGCTGAGATGTGGTGTCCTCCTGGATATCCATATCTACAGGAGAAATGGCAGATGTCGTATCAACCCCGGTGTGTGCCGCTTGTATCGTGACTATGTTTGTCAGATTATCCGGTTTCATGATAGCACCATCCGTCTCAGTTTCATTATGATCTGCATAACAATTATAGTTATTTATGTGCAATATCAGACATGGATAAGAAATAATAGGATATGAACCTGTCATAATAATACAGTTAGTAAGAAGATTACTATTTGCTGAAAATACGCAAGTCAAAGTAATACAGTTACTATATTAAGACATTTTCAACTTATAGTAATGTAGTTACTACAAGGGGTGTCCTTTTGGTTTAATATTTTGTTTTCCCAACCACTCAGTGTCTGAACAGAAAGCAAATTAAATGGTATGAATCAGCCGGTAAAAATTGGTTAATGGACATATACAGATTTTCCTTGTAAATACTAAACTGGTAGTAAATGTATTAGAAATAATTGAATTGAGTATTACAAAAATACAACCAACATCTGACTACTTATATCAACCTTATTGTATTATTTTTTTCAAAATAAGGGCAAGGTCTGCTTCATGTTTAATTTTATTATATGTGCCAAATTATGAAAAATGAAAGCATGCAGGCAATGAACATTTCCTAGAACAAGCATGGTTTTTAAAACTGTATAACACATACGACAGAGACCATCCCCAATCTCACGGTGTAGTAGTTTTAAGTCTGAGGGGGTATCTAGAATGTCGCCTGTACCTTCTGAGCAATACTGAGATGTGGTGTCCTCCTGTATACCTATATCTGAAGGAGATATGACAGAGGAATTATTATCCCCGGAGTCTCTCGCTTGAATGCTGTCTTTAGGGGGCCCCTCTTCCGGTAACTTGATGGTGCCAACAGATTGAGTTTCATTAAATCTGCATAACATTGATAGTTTATAGTGATCGATATCGTCAGAACATAATGCATGATTAATGAAACATGTGGACTGTACCTTGGCTGATGCGCTCATTATGTCTGCCCTCAGGAATAACATCAACCGAGGGAATTAATGGACAGGGCGTTGCAGGTCCAATACAGCAAGCATCATCAATACGTCCACTGGGGATGTTAGCTGCCATTTCTGGTTGGGATGCTTTTCCAACATGTTTTAAAACTGCTTGATGAGACTCAGATGCCGGCATATGAGGTGTATTAGTTTGCTCCACCCCATGGTGACAATCCTGAATGTCCTCTGCGATTGTGTTATTGGGATCACAAATGAAATTGGCACCAGGTGCTGCTTGTTGTTGACCATTTGGTATCACCAAATCCCCAGGTTTCTGAAGTAATGGCAGTATAGTCCCTCCAGTCTGGGCCTCATTATGTAGTGTTGAGGCCGGGTTGACTGCAGTATGCACATGGCACTCCATACTAGCAGTACTCAGCAGGGTGGTAGATTGTTGAGCTGCATCAGCCACCTGGGGATCAGCTTCCTGATACGACGGCGGCACATCTGGCTCCCCATGACAAGTTGGTTGCTTATCTATTGATGTGTCAACAAATTTAGCTGTTTCCTGAGGACGCATGTCACCCCTGATAATGCTGACAATATGGTCACTGACTCGTGCATGGCATGTTTGCGCCGTCCTAATATTCTTCACGATATTCTCTGCACAAATTTTTGCCTGCCGATCATATTCTCCTAGTGCATCAAGGGCACGCTTGTTCTGTTCAGCTTGAAGGCCAGACAGATGGGGACCAATAGTGTGGAACATGCTTGGGAAAGATACGTGAACGGTTGTGATTAGCTCATCGGCAAATGGAGTGCCAGAATTGTCACCACATGGCTCTTTGTCCTTATCGTAGTCCGGGTGGCTGTAGCATGAAGCAAGAATGCCATTGAACTATGAAGGGATAGAGGATATGAGGTTAATGCACAGGTATGTAAAAGGAATTAATGGTGTGAAAATGAGGACCACATAAAAATGAGAAATGAAAGAAATCCTTACATTGAGCTGTCCAAAAACATTTTTATTGTCTTCATCCTTCATGTGGTCTTCCTGACATATAGCCTCCACCAGCTCCTTTGTATAAAGCTAGATACATGGTGTGTGCAGCCGATCAATTACCAATCCAGGTTTGGTCACCTCGAGGTTGTCAATGTAGAGCAGCTGAGCAAAAAAAAAAGGTTAAATAAAATGCAGTTAATAAACAATCATGAATAGAGGAAAAATAAATTGACGATCGATATGGCAGTAGCAGAGGATTAATGACTGAAATAAATTCATCGCAATAAATGGATACATACAACAAGACACGCCATGCATGAGCATATGTACGTTTGCGATTTTTGGTGGCTATCATTCCTGTGTCATAACACGAGACTATCGCGAAGCGCATCAAGAACAACCTTTGACCAATCGATCCTGGCTACCCTAGAATGATTCATGCCTAGCCACGCGTCCTTCTTTGAGATATAGAAATTGGTGGATGGGAGCAACAACTTGTTGGTCAGGATCATGATGAAGAACCGAACAGCGCTGGGGTCATCTTTCCGTTCTTTTAGCTCTCTTATCAACCTTGTTGCAGAAATGTTAGAGCTTGCCGACACCCCGAGCTCATTGGCCAGCTCGGCGAATGCATCTGATATGTGATTATGGTCAGGATATTGTAATGGTTCACCACCAAAGGGGGTGCCCATGACAATACTGACCTTCCATGGTGTTATGGCAATCTTCTTGTTATCAGCAACTTGAATGGTCATTGTTTCCGGGTTAGTATGATCCATGAGCCAGGAGGTCAACTCAGGCTGCTCCAGCCCATCAAGCGTCATATCTGCTAGTTTCCCCAATCCGAGCCATGACAACGCTTGACGGTGATCAGGTGACAATGCTTGACACGCAGCGAGCACAATCTTCGGGCTGCACCGGGTGTAGACCGTCTGTTTAGTCGCAAGGGGCTGCAATTTTACATATGACGACAGGATTAATAAAAAGCAAATAGATAAGAGCGTGCGTGAAAAATAACCAAATTCAGAACGGTACTTTACTGTACCAGCAGTGAACAAATTAAATTAACATAATTATTTTATTCTGGTCACATCAATATAACTGTATCCAAAATTTGTGAAATAACAACGGTACTTTCCTGTACAAGCAGTTAACAAATTTGCTAATGAGTCATGCTAAGGTTTTGCAGCAATCAATCTCAATTAACATTACATAAATCCTAGTGTTATTTAAGATTTTAGGAGAACCATTTATTCAGCAAAGCCTCTTGTTCCAACAAAAACTGAGAGATTGTATCTCACTAATCAAATCAGAACACATGGCTACCCATTCTAAAAAGGTCCCCAGGAAGGGTCAGCAGTATTTGAGTCTGGGAACATTGTATGAATCAAGTACTTGAATTATATAATACAGAAATATGATAGGGACAACATGGATGTTCTGGAAACAATGGCAAAAAAAAAAAAGGAAATGCATTATGGATATAATTGAATCAGGCATTGTCGTATGAAAATACATAGTTGGGTGGAACACACTAAGCTGTACAAAATATTTCATTTTATCCTCATGATAATTACTCCAAGCCCAAAGGTACATAATTAAAGCCCAACTGGGGACCATCTTTCGACAATCACTGGAGACCCACCACGTGTGGAATGTTAAAATAAGACAATATGGATGTGCCATAAAGCTAAATTCTCTAAATGTCAGTCCATTCCAAAGAAAACGACAACAACATATGCATACAAAAATGGAAAGCCCAAAAACTGACCTCGACCAACTCAACTTCCTTCAATGATGAATCCGCTTGTCCCTTGCGTCTAACATTTTTGGTTGCGCCTTCCTTGATATGTTCACCGGACCGGGCTCGCTTGCGCCGGCTGGGTGTTGGCCGGGAGTTGGTTGAGAGTCGGAAATCAGAATCTCGCACTCCGATTGGGATCCGGTGAACTTGATGCTCCTGACTTTTTCCGGCATTTTGCCCTTCCGTTTCATCTGAAGAATGGTGTGAGAAATAAACTGACTCAACAAGAACATTCTACGATCCAAAAGCATTGACTAATGAAGCAATGCTAGATGCGAGTAAAAAAGATGAATGATGATTTGAGGACGGAGGCGTGTGGGGTGAGGGACTGACCTTTGCCCGTGGAATCGGGAGCTGCCGTCGCCGGCGGTAGGGTTTGACCATGCGCAATCCGCCATCGCAGGTCATCGGCTCGGCCCCCTCAAGTCAAGGGCTTGTCCTTCCAGTCGTCGACCGGTCCCTCCAGTCTGCGCCGCTGCCGGACGCCGGTGCACACACAGGGTCGCCGGGTGCCGCCGACGCCACCTGGGGAGCGAGAGATGGTGGATTGGGAAGGGAATTTCGATGTGGAATCGGTCGGAGCAAGTAGTCAGCTCAGCTCACCCCGGTGAAGGTTTGTCTTTCCGGTCGTCGGCTGGTCCCTCCAGTCTACGGCGCCGTCGGATGCCGGCGCACAGAGACGGTCGCCAGGCGCCGCCAACGCCACTGGGAGCGATGGATTTTGGATGGTGAATGGTAGATGGGGAATGGACTGAGAGGAACAGTTGGTAGAGTAAGAAAAAATGACAGTTATTTAGGATAGGTTAGTAACTAACGTGTTATCCATCGGAGATATAAAAAATAATTATTAACAAATACATGAGGTAGCAATTTAATGGTTTGGCAAAATAAAAAAATATTGACACGAATCATATTGGTCTCATTAGAAAACAAAATAAAAAATCTAGGATTGAAAAAATATTATTAACAAATACATAAGGTAACGATTTAATAATTTGGAAAATAAAAAAACATTGACACAAAACAGATTGGCCTCATTAGAAAGCAGATTAAATTAAAAAAATCCGGGATTGAAAAAATAATATTATCAAATACATAAGGTAGCAATTTAATGATTTGGCATATAAAACATTATTGGGACAAATCAGATAGACCTCAATATAAAACAGAGTAAATAAAAAGGGGATTGAAAAATATTATTAACAAATACATAACGTAGCAAGTTAATGATTTATCATATAGAAAAAAGTGACATGAATCATATTGGCCTCATTGGAAAACAGTCTACTTAAATAAGATATCAATGACATGTTGAATGGTTTTCTATAACTCAGTTCAATTAATTGTAAAATATGTAACGGAATATTAGATTATACAGGCGACATCTATATATGCTCATGTAAAAAATAGGAAGTTGATTCATAGTAATATAATTACTATCGGAACAAATACTGTGAGGTTGGGAGAATAATTAATTTATAAACCATGTTGTCCCTTCTAGTAAATACATAACTAACATTTAAATATATCATCATGTAGTAAATAGAATACTAATAAATGCTCTGACTACTTGTCAATTACAACAATAGTAATCTGATTACTATCAGTATTTAGTATTAATGTAGCGGATGTAATCATGTAGTAACCACATTACTAACAACTGGACGTTTACATCAAATAGTAATCCAACTACTATCAGTATTAGTACTAATACTGCGGCATATGCGGGAGGGGGGAGGGGCGGTTGGGGTGGTGGTGTGGGATTGGTTGGGGGGGTGGGGGGTGGGGTTGCGTTCTAACTACAACGCAAACCATATGTAGAATAGCATATATATATATATATATATATATATATATATATATGTGTGTGTGTGTGTGTGTGTGTGTATCTATATGTGTGTGTATATATATATGGGTTATGGTAAATGTACAGGAATGAAGTCTATATCTGGAGACGTGATTTGCCACTCATGACGAACGTGTTCGTGGTTAAATGAATCTCCTTTGATTTTTATGCTCTTGATGTATACCAAATCATAAGTTCAACTAATTTGTGAAGATCATCAAAAGTCCATTTTTATATGCTTCTACAATTAATCGTTAACAATCATGTTATTGGGTACAGGTAATAGGATCTGTTGGTTATTAGATAAAATACCTACCTTAGTTTGGTGTAAAAAAAAATAAAGTGAGGTTGAGGCTGAAGAGAACAAAGCAAACTGGTGGTCAACACAACAAAAAAAAATGTATTATCAACTTCTCGGGTGTTTGTGTGTTTGTCACGAGTAACACTTTCTTTGCGGGTGTTTGAAAGTGCGCCTAAATGAAGACATGCCCTTCCATTAATCCTTGATGCACACCAAGACCAAGCTTGAAGTACAAACGCTAACATCCTCGAGAAGAGAGTAGTCAATCATATCCCCAAGATCTGTGTCCAGGTAAAAGGTTCCCATCTTTCATACTCAACAAATCTAGGTACGCACTAGAACATTGTACTTGATAGCATGATCAATCCAAGAGTTGGCACGGTCTATTGTAAATGAATCAAGGTTGAATATATGCATGGGAGCACCAACATCATCACAAGTTAGCAACATAGTGCAAATAAAATTTTTGAATTTCTCCCTGTCCATGTGAAACCAATATATATGTCGAGATTGATGCACCGAGAAAGCACACTGATCGACACATAAGTGGTATGGAACACTAGTGTGTGCCACCTCCTGTATTGATATAAAAGGACATGATACGGTGGATCAAATAATTATAAAGACACCGATCATCTCCTTCCTGTAGTGGAGATGTGGATTCTAAGTTATGGCCCTAACCTCCGGACACATGCCATCCCGATCAACAGAGTAGAGATGGCAGAGAGAGGATTTGACGGAGCGACCCCCATCGAAGGAAGAAACAAGAAAGCCGATAAAGAGATAAGAAAAAAGGGAATGGCAATGAGAGGTTTATAGGAATATAAATTATGAGAGGATATTTAACATTCGATTAAAAGTTGGATACAATGCATTGGAATACTACTTTCCATTTATACTGTCCATTTGATATGAAAAATATAGACATTGTTAGGGCCCCTTTGATTTGTAGGAAAAATATAGGAATTTTGAAGGATTTCAATCCTATAAAAATAATTCCTTTGAAGGCCTTTGAAATAAAGGAGTAAATCATATCCTATCCTTTAAAATTCCTATGGAATGGGTAATCCTATAGAGATTTTGGAGAAAAGTTAGCAAGAGATTCAACCTCTTGAAAAATTTCTTTGAGTTTATCTCTCTCATCCAATTCCTATGTTTTTCTTGTGGTTCAATCAAATGGTCATTCCTATGTTTTCCTGTGTTTTGCAAGCCTCTATTTTATACTTGCATTTTTATCAGAATCCTATGTTTTTTCTATTCCTCTATTTTTCTATTCCTATTATTCAAAAAGGCTCTTAATAGTGTCTAGCCTCATGAATGCACGTGCATTCTTGAACTTGTGTGTGCAGTACAAGCGATAGCTTCAGTTGGTCATTAGATAGAACTCATGTCTAAGTTGCGTATACGAATTTATAAAGTGAACTTGAGGCTAGAAATCAAAATTTTGCTCTGCCACATAAAAAAATAGAGCTTCCACTTTCCTGGTGTTTGTGTGTTTGTCGTAATTAGGTGCATATCTTTGAGGATGTTTTGAAGAGTTTCAAAATGAAGAATTGTCCTTTTGTTGATCATTGATGCAAAAGAAGACCAATCTAGAAGTACATATGCTAAAATTCTTGAGAAGGGAGAGTTGTTAACCATATCTAAATTCTTCAATGAACTTGATGAAACTACCTGCACTCCATTAAACAGTCTGACAGTAGCAGATTTTGTAATGCTGGGCAATCGTTGTTAAGTGGATCAAATACCATCGTTTGGGGAGGAATATTAGTAAGCTCCAAGAATCTAGATCGAAGTAAAAAAAAGTTCCCATCTTTCATAATCAGAAAATTTAGGCACTTGAACATCCTGGTCGATAGCATGATCAATCGGAGAGCTTGCACAGACTATTGCAGATGAATCTAGATGGAATATAGGAGCATCAACACGGTCATAGCTTAGCAATAGATTGTCAAAAGAACTACTGAATTTCGCCATGCCCAGGTGAAACAAATCTATGTTGAGCTCGATGTAATGCAAGAAGGCCCATTGATCAACACACTAGTGGGACAGAACACTGGTGCATTCCACCTCCCTCATTGACAAGGATATGATACGGTGTATCAGATCAGTGTGGAGACGGCTTATCATGACAACCCTATCAATATAATAGGGACGGAAGAGAGAGGATTCGCCTAATCAACAGAAGAAACAATAAGGCCAAGTAAAAGGGATACAACAAGAGCAAGAGAGAAAGATAAAGATAGGACAGTAGGAAAATAAATTTTCAGAGGATATTTAACATTGAATTAATACTTGGATACGGTATATTAGAATACTAGTTTCATTTAGAGATCAATTTGATATCATAAGTACAGACATTGTTAACAGTGTCTAGCATTTATAATGCTCTTATATTGTTGGTCTTATGCGCGCGGATACGGGTGATAGGTTCAGTTGGGCATTAGATAGAATGCCTACCTAAGTTGCATATAAAAAATTATAAAGTGAGGTTGAGGCTAAATAGAAGAAAGCAAAATGATGCTCAGCACCAGAAAAAAAAAGATGCTCAGCACCAGAAAAAAAAAAGTATCTTCCACTGGTGTTGGTGTTTTTGTCATAAGTAGGTGCCTAATTTGCAAATATTAGGCTCCTGTTTGGCATAGTTCTCATATTTATGGCAGATTTGAAGTTTGTATATTAAATTATAGTGGTTTAAAATTTTAAATTTTATCTAAAATGTGAACAAAATGATTTATCTAAATGCTATCAATGTAATCATAGATCTAGATCCATAGATTTGTGAAGCTAAGAATACCCAGCTCTAAGAATTCTTGGATCTAGAGCTGTGCCAATGAATGCCTAGGTATCCTTAATTCGCAACCAGAGCAAGCTAATTATACACATGCTAAGATCCTTGAGAAGAGATCAGTCAGTCGTATGCAAATTTCTCAATGAACTAGACAAAAATTCTTGCTCCTCAATTAATAAAAAATGGGTATGCACCTCAATCACATCTAGATTTTACGAAGATGAGAATGTGTTGTTCAGCGGATCAAATATCATCACATCTAGAGCAACTTTACTAGTATGATTTTTTTTTTCTGGTACTATGAATCAAATCCCCAGAAGATAAGGATCCAAGTAGATAGGTTCCCATGTTTCATACTTGCCACCACCAAAAAATGTGTCTTCCACAACCATGCGCAAGATTTGTGAGGTAACAAAACTAGCTAGATGTACTCCCCTTGCCAATCTCCTCATGTTTACTGTTGGCACAATACGTTTCTCAAGGTTCAACCTTATAGATGTCTATTATATCCCAATGCTCACCATGAATTTTATTTCAGTACAAGAACTTGCCTTGAAGTAGAGAAATAGTGGTAAAACATTACTAAAAACTAGAACCCAATTATACACACATGAAAGATATACTAAACTTACACAAATAATATGTGTGATTGTATGGAGTTACCATTTGCAATTAGGTCTCCACTGGGATAAATAAATTTTAGGTGAATTTATGTGAATTATACTAATTCTGTTGAAATTTGTAAAAAAAAAAAAGGTATTCTACAGTGGTGCACCCAGGATTGCCCCACACCTCGGGCCAAATTCATTTGCTATCCCCAAGCCTCCAATAGTGGCACACTAATGCTATGTATGATAAAGGTACAATACAAATTTGATTGTGGTCATATATAGAAGTACAACTACCTCAGGTCAGTTTCCTCTCAGCCTATAATATCCTTACGGAGCTCTTCAATTGTAGCTCTAGAACTTGAACTTATAAAAGAAAAAGGAATGACAAAATTGCAAACTAAAGACATGGATTAAAAAACATAGTTAATAATAAGCAAAGTTAGAACAAGAATTTAAAATACCACCAGAGAGGGGTAGTATGATCTTTCAGGTTCTCGCAGATTTTGGAATCATTTTAGTATCTAGTCATTTTCAATGTTTGCAAATATGTCTCTCTCAATATAGCGGACCATGTGATGATTGAGTCATTCATCACCCAACTTATTCCGTAATCACTTTTTTATTATATTCATAACTAAGAAGGTCATTTCAGCTATTATTGTTGCCACCGATAAAACTAAAAAGCCAACACCATGGGCTTTGTTGATTGTAACTAAGTAGCTTTAGCTCCAGGATCTCCTATGGTTGCCTCAACACCAAGGGCTTGCTGAGCATGCTGTTCCCACTATCTCTGGAGAATTTTGGATTGGATGGGATGTTGTTGGGGCATAAAAAGATTTCAATGTCATCCTAGGCATCTTCATCTTCTAGCTCTAATTCTCTGCTACAAGTTTAAATAAATTGAGCCAAACAAGACTTCGGCAGCGGTGCCGGCGACGCTGGGCTCTAGCAAGCAGGGGTAGGGGGGAGGCGGGGAGGCAGCCGAGCAGGGCACGCATGTTGGTGGTCGAGGAGAACGGCGGCGACGTGGCGTGGTGGTGGAGGGTGGCCTAGGCAGTTGGGCAGAGCTCGCTCAGCGCACGCGGTGTTGACACTCTCCATCTCTCATCGAGTCTCACTCTTCCTGGTCACGCTTGCGCATATAGCACTGAAGAGGCGAGAAATTAGGGTTAGCCACCTTTTGGGCCTCGGGCCAAACCTTGTATGGACCAAAACTTCATAGGTATACATAGGTGGGGGACCAATACTACTCGGCCCACACCCTGGGCCATGGACCAGGGTGCCCGGGCCCTGGGTCCACCCTTGGTATTCTAAAGTAACCCTACGACGTTTGTCGGTCGGGTCTATGAATAGTGAACTAAACCTATTTCTTTGTTCCTCTCATGGCTAGGATGCACATCGACAAAAGGTTCATGTCATTTTTCAAACCAGGTGAACACAAAGTTTAAGTCTTTTCATGACACCTTTATGTAGTCAACACGTACACCACGCCTCCAGCGTGGACGAAGTTACTGAAATAGTGCCCTGATCTTAAATGTAGCTTCTGATGTTAGTGATGGACAACCTAGGGCTAAAACTAGGTTAGAAACCAAAATAAAAGAAAAAAGAACAATTCTTATGGATTGGATTAGGTTGCTTCAAGTGGATCAGCCATAGCCCTTAGAGAGTGAACATGCAAGAAACAAATCCTATCAATGTCCTAGTAGACTTGAGGATGCATTAGGACTGAAAAAAAAACCCAAGCCCCAAGCAAGAAAGTGTGAAAAGGAATGAATTTCACTCTGACTCGGAGTCTGCTAGTTAGGTTGATTACAGCCGGAGAGACTGATTGATTACCACCTCTCACACCAAGCAACATGAAGCGGTCAAACCGTCGGGGACCTGATCAGATCATATCACGAATGTTGATTTGACCGGCCTTTTGTGCAAAGGCTCTATTTTTTTTTCAAACTTAGCTCAAATTTAGTCTATTGTCAAGTTTAGCTAGGAACATCTTTTTTTCTATATCTAGCATAGTAACAAAGACTACCAAAAAGCTCAATGGATCATCGCTGGGCATATTAAACCCTAGTGTCACCAAAATCCACCGAGAGGTGAAGAACATGTACAAGGGTATATGCCTAGCTCTGAGCAGTCCTCCACGTGGCACCATGACTCCACAGTTCGCATGATGATCAACAGCACGTGCGGACGAGTGTGCTAATGGATGCAGCCCGGTGGGACCAAAGTAGTTGGCACCGTGTGTCGTCCAAAATGACCTTGAACACAACAAGGCAGCTGTGGAGAGGAATGTATTTAAAATTGACGATTTTTACACGACACCAGACAAGCATGATAGCACCATCATCATCATTGTATGATAGCAGAATGTTTCCCCTTCGCCAGATTGAGCCATGTCATGAAATTGTTATGGACCATTAGCTTAGCAAAAAGACAAAACAACGATAGGAAAGGTGATTGTAACGTCCCGTGTTTCGCAACACGTTAAAAACCTAAATTAATAAAACTTTATTTGCGAAAATTTCATTCTTTGTGTGAAGAGTCTAAGTCGTGCCGTGGATCTCAATTTAATCTACCCTTGTTCCTTGCCCTCGACATCAAAAATCGACTCCTCTAAATTCCTATGCCAAATTGAAGTACAAAAAATCATCTCCTCGAAAATCCCAAATCCAAAATTCGAGCCTTGCAAAATCAAATCCTGAAATTCGATCCTCTCCTTCTTGCCAAATATTTCTCTCAAACTTCCAAAAATATTGGATTCCCACCTTGAATCCCTTCCTTGACTCCAACTCGAGCCTTTGAGATCAAAAATCCAATTTGAATTCAAATCCAACTCCAAAATCTCTCCAAACCAAAATTTTCAATAAAAGTCTATTTGCGCCCCTTCTTGGGCTGCATTTCCTCGGTCAGCCCGTCTGTTCCCCCTCTCTCCTTCCCCTCCTGGGCCGTGCCCGATACTCGGCCCAGTCCGCTCCGGCCCGTCTCCCCGGTCACGTGCGCCGCACGTGCTGAGAAGAGGCAGCGCCCCTCTTCTCTCTCCCCGCGTCGTCTCCTTCCTCACTCTCTCTCTCACCACGTTGCTCCACTGCTCCCGCCGATTTGAATTTCACCGCCACCCAATGTCTCTCGCGCCCGCGTGCCTTGTGGCCAACCGGCAAGGACACACCGGCGTCACTCCGCTCGCGCCGACGACTGGCTTGCCCCGCTCGGCGCCAAATCGGCCTCCTCCGCTTTTGCCGACATCGCCGACATCACCATGGTCCCACCACAAGCCGCAAACGCCGCTCCTGCACCCCACCGCCCCACCTTGACCGTGCCCATGATTCCTTTCCCTAGAAGCCTCTCCTCCTCGCCTATAAATGTCGGCGCCTATAAATTCTCATCTTGAGCTCCTCATTCCTCGCCATTGTCTTGTGCTTCTCAGAACGAAGCCGGTCGCCATCATCTTCTTCCTCCCCTGCAGCGCCGCCTTGGGGTGGTGCTGCCCCCACCATCGGGACAGCCTCGTCGCAACTCCGTCCACACCGCCCAACCCCGTCCCCATGGTTCCGGATGCTGCGCCAGACCCATAATCCTTTCATGAAACCTGGCCGCTCTCTCCCGCTGGTTTCCCTCTCACCACCGCCGTCGAGGACGCCGTTCTCACCGTTGGTAAGTCTCTGCCCGATCCTACTTTACAGTCCACCTAGGGACCCTCTTTCAATCTCCCTTGGGTCACGCCCTGGCTGTTAGCCTCATTGTCTCTCTCCTCGTCGTCGTCCTGCCGCCGTCGCTGCCGTGCAAAACTGTGCGCCGCTGCCGATCAGTCTCGCGTCGAGTTCGCTCGCCCTCACCCTCCCGGAGACCTCCTCAACCTCCCCAAACTCCACCTTGGCCCTCTCTGTTCTCTCCTCCCGCAGTGGTTCTGCTTCCGCCGCCGCCGCACATGGTCATGCGTCACCGTCGGCTCCTCCCTTCCTACTCCCATGCACCCACCTCATCCTTGAGCCCCCTTGGACCTCCCCGAAGGAGCCACCGCGACTGCTCGCCCCTTTTTCTTCCCCATCCTCGCGTGCGGCCACATCACCGTCCCGGTGAGCTTCGTCGTCACCGCCGGACGCCGTCGTGCTTCCTCCCTCAAATCCAAGCCAAGGAATCGATACGCCGCGACCTCATCTAGCCACCGATGCCCGTCACTCCCTCCGGTTCGCCGTCGTTCGCGGGAACGCTCTATGCGTCGCCGTCGTTCGATCTCCGGCTGGCCTCCTCTCCCCTCTCGCCCTGCCAGCATCGCTGCCACGTCAGCGCCAGCTTGACTCGGTTGGTCCAACACGACCGGTCATTGGCACGCTCCGCCTCGCCGCACCGGCCCATCTCCCTTCCCCATCGGCCTCACTCGCTCCCTCGGCCCGATAGGCCAAAGTCTATTTCCCATCCCCTCTCATAACCCGCAGCTTAGCCCTTGGCCCAATTGACCAAAAATCCATTTTTGCCCCTCGGCCTTGCTCGTCCCGGTCGACTGGGCCGTTTTTGCTCACTCGGGCCCGTTCGGCAAAAGTCCATTTAACTCCGTCTCTACCAAACCAACTGCTCATGGAACCAGTCCATGGTGCACCCGTGGCCCCTAGCCCATTGACATGTGGACCCCACATCCAAGAGAATATTCTTGAGAATATTATTTTTTCCAGAAATTCAATAAATCCTTTTCCCTCTATTCCAGAAATTCAATTAAACTTCCAAAAATCAAATCTCTTTATCCGTAGCTCCAATTGACCTCGTTCCAATTCCAGTAATTCTCTAAAATTGAGATCTATCTAATGCAACTATTAGTAGTTCTAAATAGGTTCTTCCTTTTGGTCTTTTTGGTCTTTGTGTAGGCTTTAATTGTTTGCGTATAGTTGCGGTTGTGGATTTTTGCTCGAGCACGGATTTCGAGAGGCTTTGTGAAGACCTTGAGCAAGGCAAGTCACCCTTAACCATATTGCTCCTATAATTGAAAAGTCATTATTATTTTTTTGCAACTTGCATTACTAGGAGTACACGTAACTTGCTTGGCCTCGGTTTGCGTGCTAAACTGACGGATCTACCCAGTAGTCGCACTACTTCCTGTAGGCTGATATACCTTGTTTCCTTGTCGCCCCACCCTTGTGGGGTTCAGTATTTGTGCTCTTTGAGCATGGATACTATTTACTCCACATACACCGTTGTTTGTCAAAAACTTGGGAAATGGGTTTGAAAAGCCTAGAAAACCCGACACTTGATGTAGACGTGTTTGAAAATAAAAGTAATTGTGAAAACTCGCGATGCGGGGGTTGTGCCTATGTGGTGTTGTCTCGTATTCGCATATAAGGACCAATTCCTGTGGAAAATTCATTAAGCATAACAAGTACAACCACATGGTGGAATGGGACACCCTGGCTAAGTAACTTGTCGGTTCAGGGAAACCTCGCATGCCAATAGTTGGGGAACACCGGGATGCAGTGGTTGGTGCGTCTCCGGGTTCCTGGTAAGACAAGGAAGAGAAGCTTGCCAGATTACCGGTCAAGGTGTTGGAGTTTGATTTGTGAAATGAAAATGACTCGTTTGTGTGAGGATCTGATCCTTCTATGTGGCATGAGGTAACCTTGGGTTGGCTTTGGAAAGACTTTGTCGCGAACCTCTGACACCGGCCAGTGTTTGGAGTAAGTTCGTGTGGTGCGGGTAAAGTGTACCCCTGCAGAGGTTAACTAACTGTTGGAACAGTCGTACTCACAGTCATGGATGGATATGAGATGTTTCTCATTGCGTAGTTTTGTTTCCTTGTGCTTTGTGAAAAGTTCTTATGGTTTGGGAATTGTTACCGGAATCAGCTTATGTGGCAGATGGATGGCCTGAGTGGTTGGAAACGGATCTGTGTGATTTAGAATGTCTGAAGACATCATAGACTAGGCTTCCTGGGTGAAAGCAGATTGTCGTGCTGCGGGGCAGCGGGACTCTTGGAGTCCAAGAAAATGATAATGGATCGGGGAGCCGCTTAATCAAGTGGAATGGTTATATGAGCCGAGAATCAATAAACCGACTTGGGAAGTCGGTGCATTGCAAATTGAGTTGTTGAAAAGCATCTCTTAAGTTGAATCAAGATGCAAGTCTCTTTTTGACCCAAACTTACAAAGAAGAAATTCACTTAGTGGATATAAAATGTTTCCAAATAAAGGATTTGCAAAACAACATTGCCCCTCTTTTAAGCTTGCACTAAACACCTAAGTTCCCGTGACTTGCTGAGTACGTAAGTACTCACCCTTGCTCTATATATAGTTCCTCCGTCCTGAAGGTGAAGTTGAAGTGAAGTGAAGATTAGGGTTTCGTCCTGGTTCCCAGCCATCGCCTGTGGTGTTGGCTGTTAATCCGTTGGTTCCACTGTTGTTGCTGTTGTTGCTGCTGCTGCTTCTGTGTCGTCGGTTGTATTCTCGGGCCATCCTGAGATGCAACTTAAGTTAAGGTAAATAAGTCCTCTAATTAATTTATGGATTGCAATGATTCAGAATCACTGTGGGTACCAACACTATGTCCTGAGGTTGGTACCGATATCGCGGTCTCGTAGGAAACGGTTCGTGTCGTTTTTTCTACGACACGTTTCTGTCAGGTATCGTTGTATGATGGTGCTGGATCGGGGTGTGATAGTGATCCATTGGATATAAGTGGAAACAATCCTATTCAAAAGAAGGAAATGAAAAAAAAAGGAAAAATGCCAATGACAAGGAGGCTTTGATAGAGGCTTCATGAACCTTCCTAGTAATAAAAAGGAACAAAAGAAAACATTGATCGCAATTAGTCTTAAAATAACACAACATTCAAATCCACGCGTTATTGCCGCCACACACACAACCACCTCCGCTTCTTTTTCAGCGGTCAACGGAAGTCAATGGAGAAAAAAAGAAAGGAAGAGAAAACGGAGGGGACAGAGAGAGAGAGAGACCCTTCAAGCTTGAGATCCATGCTGTTAGTTTGAGCTACAACCTCAGCACCACACACACACACACTGCCACCTATACATCCACCGTGTTCACCTCGACCTTTTCGTCCGCCTGTGCTTCAGCTCTCAAAAGGGCCTAGGAGAGGACGGCAAGGAATGAATCATAGAGGGTAAGAGTGAGGGGAAGACCTCATCATGCCATTCCTGCCTGCCTCCATCTCCTCATCAGCAGGGGAAGCATAAAAGAACCAACAACCCACAGGAACCACGCCAAATCCTCCTTCCCTTTAGAAATTAAAGATGTTTTTGCTATCCATCATCTGTCATGAACTAGTCCACAAACAAGGGTCCATGGAGTCCACTTGGATAGCAAGTCAACCAGAGTCTGTGCAGATCATGCATGGTCGCTCTTTTTCCAGATCTTTGGCTGACCCTTCTATCGACACGTAGAACGGAGCAGTAGATTAGCGTATAATTACTTAAAAAAATTTAAAAAGGATTAATATAATCTTTTAAAACAACTTTCCTATATATTATTTTTTGCAAAAAATATGTTTAACAGTTCGAGAAGCGTATGTGCGAAAAACGATGAAGTAGAAATTGGAAAGATGGAGTAAATAACACACCCAAAAAATTTGTTTCTACTCCTATGCTACGTGACATGCAACAAGACAGCATGCTAAAATTGTCGTCATCTAAGAGCAAGGTGAATAAGATAGCCTACTGCCAACTCCAAAAAATGGTTATGTCATCTACAGCAAGCATTGTAGCTAATGTCTACAATAGAAATACTGTAACACAAATATTTTATAATCTTTGTGGGTCCACTATCTTCTTCTATCTCTTTCTCTTTCTTCCTCCTACCCCTTCTCTTCCCTTCCGGTCTTCTTATCTTTTCTTCTATTCTTTACCTTCGATGACTCCGGTGAAGATATGCTGGTGACTGTGGGCGGCTGAGGTGGACGACAACGGCCGTGCGGCGGACGCTGGACACGATGGCGGCTAGGCGGGACGAAGATGGCAGCCAAGCCAAATGACGACAGACGTGACAGACTATAGCGGCCGAGCCGGACAACGACGGCCGGGCTGTGCGGCGGACATGGGATATGCCGGCGGCCGGGCAATACACGGCGGCAGCCGAGCCAAACGACGACGACCGTGCGGTGGATGCGGTAGACGGCAGCCGAGCCAGACGACGGCGGCCGTGTGGATAACGCGAAAGACAATAGCGGTCGGGCAGGACAAAGGCAGCGGACACGAGATGAAGATGGTGCGTCGGCGGACCAAGGAGACGGTGGTGGCCGGGTCGACGAGGTCAGCGATCGCGGTAGACGAGGGCCATTCTGACGATCGCAAGCGTTGGCACCACCCGGCGAACGCAAGCAAGGGCAGAGCCGCGGAGGCCATGGCGGAAGCAGGAGGGAGCGGCCGAAGCACTGCTTTTCCATCTACTGGCGGTCCCCATAATCTTGGGTTGCGCGTGCAGCTGGGTGACAAAATAATCGCCCGCTCCTTCTCTCTCTTCCTCTCTCTCTTCTCCATGTCATCAAAAATCCTACGTGTAACTTGTATCACCTATTATTGTACCTGCTCTAATACCCTTTCTATAATCAATGTGTTTCCTGCAACCCTTCTCATTCTCGTATCCATCCAAATAATGCTCTCTCCTCTTCCACCAACAACAGCAGTCTGCAGCTCATAGCTCCTGCCATTCAACAATGGAGATCCTTCTACCCTCTATGTTTACCTACTGCTGGTCGGTCAGGATATAGGCATATCAACGCCTCTGCTTCTCTTGGAATTGGATGCATGTGGAGCAGCCGAGTGGCTATATATGCCGCGGCACCTTCGACTGGGTCTGGTGCTTCTTTCGGGCTCCATCCTTTGTTTCCCCTGGTTGATTTGGTTTCTTGCACACTATCCAATTTCAATCCACAAAGAAGACTCTGGTAGCTAATGAATTTCTTTCTTTTTATTAGACACTTGCCTGACAAGATTGCAACCAGTGTCCAGACTCCAGAGTATAAACATATGCAGGTCATTGCATTAGCACTCAAAATTGAGTTTTATATAGGAACAATATTGATCAAGGTGAGTATATGTTTTTTCTAAAATCATCTCAGAATATCAATTTCAAGGAGAATAATATTCTTCAGTTTTGTGTCCAATATCTAAGCATCTCCCTGAAATTCGTCATTAATGAATTGGCAACAGCAGTGGCAAAAAGGTCTGTGGCGATTATGGGTACCGTATACCCTCATGGCTGGCTTATCCGATTGACTATAAGTGATAGGTTATGATTCATGATTATGTAATCGGCTTAGGACTTAAGTATTACGTTACCTTGTGTAATAAGGAACGACTTACAATCCTGAGTCGGAAATAATATGGAGTCCTATATGGTATGTAGTTAGGTCTCCGATTTGTGAGCCTACCCTCTAAACCTATATAAGGAAGATAGGACGTCCCTTGAGGGATATGAGACAATAGCAATTAGCTAGGTTTTCTACATACACAACCTGATCAAGAGATTAATAAACCACTCGGCGGATCAAATTCCTGAAACATGAGTAGGGTATTACTTCTTTATAGAAGGCTTGAACCTGTCTAAATCTTTTTGTCCATCAACCCATCGTGTTTGGCACTTGACTGCTACCCCCAGTTTCTTATTGTCGAAACCAAGTTTCGACAGTTGGCGCGCCAGGTAGGGGTTGCGTCAAGTTTTCTTTTTCATCTCGCCGACTAGCGCGATGGGATCTTCATCAGGCATCGACGACTTCGCCTTCGTCCCTGGGCAGGTGTTCCGTTTCGGCAGCCTCGACTTCATCACCGACAAATTCGGCAAGATTTCTCTCCTTGACTCGAATTCGAACCAGTCGGGAGGGGAAAACCACTCGGCGCCGTTCGGGTTACCAAACGACGCTGAGATCTACTCCAATCTCTTATCTTCCGAATTGGAACCAATCCACTCGGGAGAATCTTCTTCATCATCGTCATGCTACGGTTCGAGTTCTAGGGAGATCGCCGTCATGATTCAACCACTCGGATCATGCTCATCTACTGAGATCGCTGATTACCTTAGCTCTTCAGACTTCGACGACCTCCACGACATCTCCACGGACGACCTCTACAACTCCGACTTCGACCACAACTACGCTCCGATGTTCTTCAACGTCCTCATGGCCAAAGTAGCCGAGACCGACTCAGCCGTGGCCCGCAGGATTGCAGAAGAGGAACGAGCCAAGATCGAGCAGGAACGCAAGCGCAAGGAGGAGGAGCTCAAGCGAAAAGAAGAAGCCGACAAGAGAAAACGAGATCTGAGGGTGGCTGGACACTCCGCTCGCGAGGCCATACTCCAGACCCGAGTCGACAACGCCAACATCTTCCTCATGCCTCAACAGAACGCGGTCGCTACTCTCACCCTCATCGACACCGTCATCGAAGTGGCACCCCTCGCCGTAACTCCAATTCTAGACAAAGTCAAGACTATCGTTGCAGCCACAGCCACCGGCGCTCCCACAGGCTCTGCTCGGAGAGCTACCGAGTCCATCGCCGAGACACCCGAGGGCAACCACCTACCACCGATGCGATCTAAAGACTACCGGAGACCCGAGCTCAGCAAGACACCTGCCAAGTCCAAAGACCCTCTTCATTACGCAGTGTGGAAGCATCAAGATCAATCGGCCGACTCTCGTGAGAGAGGTCACGGCCGGCCACCTGTCCACGATCGGATTCGTTATGGCAATAACTCCAACTACCAGAGCAACTCTCGAAGGCCTTCGCCGAGTGACTTGAGGGAGGTACTTGATTAGCGTCATCGCGAGCGCAACAAGCCCTATTACGAAGACCGAAGGAGTTCACCCGACAACTATGATGATGGAGTGCCCGCATTCACTCGGGACCTGCGTTGAGTGGATTGGCCGAGTGGATTCAAGCCCACTGGGATTGACAAGTATGACGGCAAAACCGACCCTGAGTCATGGTTAACTGTTTACACCCTCATCATCCGCGCAGCAGGAGGAGACAGCAAGGCCATGGCAAACTACTCGCCCGTTGCTCTCGCCGACTAAGCCAGGAACTGGCTCACAAGCTTACCAAGAGGTTCGATTGATTCATGGAGCGAGCTTCAGGACCACTTCATCGCCAATTTTCAAGGCACTTTTAAAAGGCCCGGGACCCATTTCGATCTTTACAATGTGATACAAAAGCCCGATGAGTCATTAAAAGACTACATCCGGCGTTTTTCGGAGAAGCCAAACAAGATCCCCGACATCACCGATGACGTCATTATAGCCGCGTTCCAGAAAGGTGTCCGCAACAAGTTGCTGATCGGTAAATTCGGGCGTAAGCCTCCGAAGATGGTCAAGAAGATGTTCGAGACAGCCAACTCCTACGCCAAATCAGACAATGCAATCAAAGCCTCACGGCAGGACAACGTGACAAGCAATCTGGGAGTAGCTGGCGCCCCAAGAAGGACAATAGCAACGGCAACGGCAATAACGGCCAAAAAGATCGCAAGCGTAAGCCCGAGGATCTGGTCGCCACAATGTCTAACTACCAACAATAGCGTCCCCTAGTCACCGCCTACGACAGGATCATGAACGCCCAATGCACTCATTAGCCAAATCATAAGCATGCGGCCAAAGATTGTTTCATTTATAAACAGCTCGCCGAGCAATATGCAACTCAACTACACCAGAAGCCGTCAGATGGAGCCAGCACTTCAGGAACCAAGAAGGACGACCTAGCTGGTGGCTCAGAGCCTTTCCAAGATCACAGGACCGAGTTAAACCACATTTTCGGAGGACCGCTAGCGTATGAGTCGAAGAGGAAGCAGAAGCTGACCGACAGGGAAATCAACGCAGTACAACCTGAAGTCCCATGTTATTTACGATGGTCGGAGGTGGCTATCACGTTAAACCGCTCGGATCATCCTGACCGAGTGGTTCACCCGGGGCGATATCCCCTGGTACTGGACCCGGTGGTTTGCAACGTCAAGCTCAAGCGTGTCCTCATCGATGGCGGTAGTGCCCTCAACATCCTCTTCGCCAACACCATGGATGAGATGCAAATCCCGAGATCCGAATTGAAGCCGAGTTCAGCCCCTTTTCACGGAGTCATCGCAGGGCTGTCATCTACGCCACTCGGGCAAATTACCCTTCCAGTCAACTTCGGCACTCAAAAAAACTTCCGGACAGAGAACGTCAGCTTTGAAGTTGCCAACTTCGAAGCAACTTATCATGCAATCATTGGAAGACCTGCGCTTGCCAAGTTTATGGCAGTCCCGCACTACACCTACCTCATGATAAAGATGCTCGGTCCCAATGGAGTCATCTCCTTGCGCAGCGACGTCAAGCAAGCCTTCACCTGCGATAAGGAAAGCTGCGACATGGCCCAAACTCATGAGAGATTACTCGGTCAACAGGAGGTCCGACTGGCTGCATCAACATCAGGCGAAGGTGAGATCCCAGCAAAGAAAATAGCCAAGTCGGGAGAAGGCGACGCCAAGACAAAGAAGATTCCCCTTGATCCCTCTGATCGTTCCAAAACTGCTATAATAGGCGCCAAGTTAGATCCCAAATAGGAAAGCGCGCTCATCACCTTCCTACAAAACAATAAAGATATATTTGCTTGAAAACGGTCTGATATACCCGGTATTCCTAGGGAGGTGATTGAGCACTCATTAAATGTTAAAGAGGACGCGAAACCTCTAAAACAACGACTCCGCTGTTTTGCCCAAGATTGAAGGGATGCTATCAAGGAAGAACTCGCCAAGCTTTTGGCGGCTGGATTCATCAAAGAAGTTTACCACCCCGACTGGTTGGCCAACCCGGTTCTGGTTCAGAAGAAGACAGGGCAATGGCGCATGTGTGTAGATTACACCGACCTCAACAAGTCTTGTCCCAAGGATCCCTTTGGTTTGCCTCGTATTGATCAAGTCGTCGACTCAATAGCCGACTGTGAGCTTCTGAGTTTCTTGGATTGTTACTCGGGATACCACCAAATCAGCTTGACGGAGTTCGACTACCTGAAGACATCATTAATTACCCTGTTCGGAGCTTATTGTTACATCACGATGCCTTTTGGCCTCAAGAACGCCGGAGCTACTTATCATCGTATGATCTAGAGATGCCTTCAGAATCAACTCGGGAGGAACGTGGAAGCTTACGTTGATGATGTCGTCATCAAGACCAAGCAAAAACAAGATCTGATCACCGACTTAGAAGAAACTTTCACAAATATTCGGGCCTTCAGAATGAAGTTAAACCCGGAGAAGTGCACTTTTGGCGTGCCGTCAGGCAAGTTACTCGGCTTTATGGTGTCTCATCGCGGCATTGAAGCTAATCCAGAGAAGATCAATGCTATCCAGAATATGAAGCCCCCGAGTACCCAGAAGGATGTCCAGAAGTTTACTGGTTGTATGGCAGCGCTGAGCCATTTTGTTTCTAGACTTGGTGAACGAGGCATGCCCTTTTTCAAATTGCTCAAGAAGACGGACGAATTTCAATGGACCCCGGAGGCCTAGAAAGCTTTTGAAGACTTCAAGGACTTCCTTACAACGCCACCCGTGTTGGCATCACCTTACCCTCAAGAATCTTTGTTGCTCTACGTTTCCGCAACCTACCAGGTGGTCAGCACGGTCTTGGTCGTCGAACGCGAGGAGGAAGGACGAGCTCAAAAAGTTCAAAGGCCAATCTACTTCGTTAGCGAGGTGCTGGCCGGATCCAAAACACGTTACCCCCAGGTACAAAAATTACTATATGGAGTCTTAATTACCATCAGGAAGTTAGCCCATTATTTTCAAAGTCACTCGGTTACTGTGGTCACGTTTTTTCCACTCGGCGATGTCGTCCATAATCGGGAAGTTACTGGGCGCATTGCGAAGTGGGCTTTGGAGTTGAGGCCACTGGATATTACTTTCAAAGCCAAAATATCTATAAAATCTCAAATCTTGGCTGACTTTGTGGCCGAGTGGACCAAGCGTCAAGAAGATGTACCTAGGGAGGAGCTGCAATATTGGACCATGCATTTTGACGGGTCTAAACGAGTCACCGGCTTCGGAACAGGAGTTGTCTTGATTTCCCCGACTAGGGAGAGGTTGCGGTATGTTTTTCATATACATTTTCCCGCCTCACACAATGTAGCCGAGTACGAAGCTTTACTTCATGGCCTACGACTTGCTGTGTCTCTCAGCATACGTCGAATGGTTGTACAAGGAGATTCCCAGTTGGTAGTAAAACAAGTAATGAAGGATTGGTCTTGCTTAAATGATAATATGGCAGCCTATCGTTAAGAAGTTCACAAGCTGGAGGACAAGTTTGATGGCTTGGAGTTATCTCATGTTTTAAGCCACAACAATGAGGCGGCAGATCAATTAGCACAGTATGGGTCCAGGCGAGAAGCAGCCCTGACTGATGTTTTTGTAGAACACCTCTATGAACCGACTGTTGCTAAAAAATCAGTTGCTAATAAAGAAGTTACAGACCAGGTCACCATGCTTGACACCGACTAGAGGACACCGTTTATCAATTTTCTGACTCGGCAGGAGTTACCGGAAGACCGGGATGATGCAGAGCGAATCTGGCGTCACGGTCAGAGTTACGTCATGGTTGATTCGGAGTTGTACAGGAGAAGCCCGTCTGGAGTTTTGTTAAGGTGCGTCACGCCTGAGGAAGGACGGCAATTGTTGCAGGATATTCACACGGGAATTTGCAGTACGTACTTTGGTAGGCAAGGCTTATAGGCAAGGTTTTTTCTGGCTCACGGCGGTCTCCGATGCCGACAAGGTGGTCCACATATGTGAAGGATGTCAATTTTTCGCTCGGCAAAGCCATGTTCCAGCCCAAGAGTTACAAACAATCCCATTGTCATGGCCTTTTGCGGTTTGGGGCTTGGACATGGTTGGTCCTTTCAAAAAGGCTCCAGGAGGATTTACACATTTATTCGTCGCAATTGATAAGTTCTCCAAGTGGATTGAGGCTAGGCCGGTTGCTATAATAACTACGGATAAGGCGTGAGATTTTATTTTAAATATTGTGCATCGGTTTGGTGTTCCAAACAGTATTATAACCGATAATGGGACTCAGTTCACTGGAGGCGTTTTCAAGGAATTTTGTGAAGATTTTGGAATCAAGATTTGCTTTGCGTCGGTGGCACACCCTAGAAGCAATGGACAGGTTGAACGTGCCAATGGTATGGTTCTTCAAGTTATTAAGGCCCGAGTGTTTGATAGGCTAAGCCCTTATGCTGGAAGATGGGTCCAAGAGTTGCCTTCGGTATTATGGTCATTGTGGACTACGCCCAGTCGGGCTACTGGCCAATCACCTTTCTTTTTAGTCTATGGGGCTGAAGCAATGTTGCCGAGTGAGATGGAGTTCGAATCTCTTCGAGTTCGCAGTTTCAATGATGAACGTTATGATCAAGACCGAGTTGATGATCTGACCCGACTGGAAGAAGCGCGTGAGGCTGCATTGGTTCAGTCGGCAAGGTATCTTCAAGGACTTCGACGTTATCATAATCGAAACGTTTGGTCACGAGCTTTCATTGTTGGCGATATGGTTTTACGGAAGATTCAGACTACGAAGGATAAACATAAGTTATCTCCATTATGGGAAGGACCTTATATAATTGCTGAGATCACTCGGTCAGGAGCATATCGTTTGAAGCGTGAAGATGGGACTATGGTGGAAAATTCATGGAATATTGAGCACCTTCGTTGATATTATACTTAAATTTATTGTATCTTATTTTTCTCGACTGCTGACTTCAAGCGAGTTACCTTCTTGAGTTGTCAGTCGGGGGCTATGAATATCAATAAAGTATGAAGTTTCTTATTAGTAAAAACTTGTTTATATTTGGTTTATCATTGTTTGTTGTCTTGGTTTGAGTTAAGCAAATAAGGACTAAAATTTTTTTGATGACTTAGTCAAGTTTAGGCTTGGTGACAGTCGGACGAAAATTTTTAAGAAATTAAATGCGAAGACTCAAATTAGGGCATAAACATAAATAAACTGAGAATTTACAAGTTAGATTACAATAGTGTTTTACATTGAAGAAGTTACCCCTGGAAGTTTTCAACTACATCAGCAGCAATTTTCTTCGTCGATTCATGTGCTTCATTGATCAGTTCCAAGGCTTGTTCATTAGAAGTGCCGTTTGTGAAGCCATCTCCTATAGAGTTTATGTCTACTCGGGGATAGAGCGACTTCGTCATCGCCAGGGTTTGACTTGCACTCATGACAGCAGCATCAATAATATTCTCTATGTACTTTTTTGGAGTTGTTCTAAGTTTATCAAAGATTTCTACAGCATCCATAGCACTTGTTCCAAGGCCGTTTTCATAGAGAGCTGACAATATTGGCGTAGCAGCGTTGGCGATGTCATCCCTGACCCTTTTGGCTCTCCGGACATTTTCAGCAAAGACTTCAAATTAAGCATGAGATTTAATCTTATTAGCTATAAGTTTGATATGATTCAGATTATACAAATAACCAAGATCAGTTAGATCAATGAGTATGAGTTTCAGGGGTTACCTTCAATTTCTTATAAGGCTTTATCTTTGTCAGATTCAAGTTGGGCGTTATCAGTCTCTGCTTTCTTTAGCTGAGTCTTGAGGGATTCGATCTCGGATAAATTAGCTAAAGCATGAAGATTTAGAGTTAATAAAGTTGAACAAGATTGACAGATGAGTTAACTTCGAATTATCTCCGATTGAACTGCGAAGTTCCAGGTTCATATCTCAAAGCTTATTGATTTCTTCCCGAAGGACGACTTCCCTGGCTACAGCCTCTTCTTTGGCTTCCTTGAGGTCTTGCTAGATGTTTTCCAGAGAGTTGACATGAGGCACAAGCTTCTCTAGAGTATCTGACTTGGCCTGTGAGCGACGATATATTCTCTGCATTATGAAGACTGAGTCAGTTGATTATAAAAGATTATGCAATTGAGATATAGGGAATTTGCCCTTATGTTCATTAGTCGAGTGGCTTCATTAAGGCTAGCAACAAGTATATCACGTTCTTCAGCTTCTTTCTGTTTGTTTAATATGATGCCTTGCTTTTTGCCTTCTGCATCATGCCACTCGATCTTGATTGGAGGCATTGATGCTTCTGTGGATTTCAGTCGGATAATTTCTTCCTCTTCTTCGGCTGTTTGATTTGAGCATGATGGATAAGGATGGAAGTTAGAAGATATATTTGAGACAAGAGTCTGATGATTATTGAAGTTTACCTGTTGTCGCTTCAAGACGGTTTTCTTGAGTGGCAGCATCCTTGGTTGTTTGATCCTTGTTGATTTCTTCGGTGGTTGATGAGGGATCTTCAACTGGTGTTTCTTGACTGGTTGGGACTTGTTCTCTCCTGTCTGGCTGGTTTCCAGTCGGGCTAGCTTAACTGGCAGTCGGGGGCTTTTGGTCAGGAATAGCCTCACTCGAGAGAGGGTTCTGGGACCCTTGTTCTATGGATTTTGGCTTCTCAAGCATTGTGGATGGATTTATTTTTTCTGTCTGCCCGGCGGGATCTATGTCCTGAGGTTTTCTACAGAAGAAGATAAAGATGATTAAGATGGAATCAAGCAGGTTTTCAACGAGAAGATAAATTCGGTTCTGCGGAGAGTACCTGTTGGATTTTCTGATTTTTGGAGCAGACCTCGTGGATGGCCTAGGAGAGCTTATGTTGGCTTTCGGAGTCTGGATTTCCTCAGTTTCTTCATCCGAGTCATCTACGACCAGTTTCCTCTGTTTGCAAGCACGTTTGCTAGTCTCTTCAACGGCAGCAGTTCTTTTGCTTTTAGCTTGAGGTTTGATTTTTGGGCCACCAGTTGGTTTCTTGGTAGTCGGCTGGGTTGGTATATCTTCATGATACACTTTGTATGGCCGAGAGATAATCAGAGCATTTGCCTGCAAGCGATATTCTTAAGATACATTGAAGAAGATGGATAGATTGAAAAATGATTCATGATGTAGAGTCTGCTTACCGGAGGAGGTGGTCTATTAAGATTGAAGGGAACAACTGGCAGTTTATTGCCACTTGATGTGCACTAGAGTTCCCGACCTTCCGAAAGGTTCTGATAAACAACGATTTAGACGGAGTCGCAACACAAATCGATCCGGCTTCTTGAACGCGCACGCTCTTGAGCCCCGCAATCGCAGCACCACGTCTCCTTTGGTTATCACCCGTGTCGAAACGCAGGTGACCTCGCCGAGAAGGCTAATCCCTGTTTGCCAATCGAAGAACACAAACAAGAACGAGATAGAATACAACCAAAATTGCAGATGAATGATTAAGCTCATAAGTTGGGGTCTTACAAACCGATCTAGCGGCGAAACTGTTCTTGACAGATTAATCTAAGCAAAACCCAAAACCTAAAGATAGTGACGGCTACTGATATATGGAGTTTAGGGTTGTGCAAGCACCCCTTGACGCAACCCTAATGGGCTCCAACACGATACACGGCCCAAAGGCCCAAATACGGCGTCGCAGCGCCGGGACAGATTCTGAACGTCAATTTGTTCGGTCAATTCCCGATGACTCGTAATGAATTTGGTCATGGGACTAGAACCATTGGAAAGGTTATCTTCTTAGCTTTCCATCCATATAAAGAATGCCCCAATCCGTGCAGGTATGCGACCTGGGCGCCCGTTTTAGTGCAGACTGGTTCTGGACTCTGAATTGCACCCGAAGTCGACTTGAAGAAGGTCTTGGTTTGGTCCCCAATCAACTTCTTTGATATTCCATGCATTCGTTATGCTCGGCTTCATTTCCTTCATCCAAGCAAGTACCTCTACAAACAAAAACAAACAAAACTCATTGTGTAGCAACGTATGTTCAAAAATATAACAAGTAAATCTTATGTAGAACTGGTTAACCTTTGGCTGATTAATACACAAGGTAGTCATGGTTATATCCGAGCTAGTTGTGTCCTCATCAATTGCTATAGTCCACTGCAATTCCAGAAGAGAAGATTTTGTACATATGAGCGCACAAGACCTTGAAATTCAAGGATTCACGGTCTTCCCGATTGGGGTCACTCTGGCCTTCGTATTCAAATGCAGGCTTAGACCTTTCTTTGATTGGAGCCAGTCGGCACTTGATGAAGTGCCGAGTGATTTGTTCTCCTTGGAGGCCCTTATTCTTCATCTCAAGAATTTTAGCTAGAAGATTGTTAGCTTCTATCCAATCTTGGTCTTCTAGCAGAGCATTCCAGTTGGCTCATTGGATTGGTGGGAGACCAATGAAGTCGGGCAAACTGGGGGCTGGGTTTGAGATATAGAACCAGTTCGCATGCCAGCCCTTGTTAGAAGATTTCAGAGGAAGAGGAAAGTAATCTTTGTGGAGAGTACCGCGGAGTTGAAATCTGGCGCCACCAACGACGCAAGGGTTATCCTTGGTTGGGTGTGCCTTGAGAGAGAACATGCGGCGGAAGAGATTGAAATGGGAATAGATTCCTAAGAAGCCTTCACACACATGAATGAAAATGACAATGTGCATAATGGAGTTTGGATTGAGATGATAAATTTTGAGACCGTAGTAGTCGAGGATGCCACGAAAGAATTCGGAAGTGGGAAGACCAAATCCACAATAGAAGAAGTGGGTAAAAACTACGATCTCACCGGTGTTCGGAGTTGGGAACTCTTCACCGTATGCCGGGTGCCAGCCGATGATCTCCTTGGCAGGAAGAACTCCGTCCTTCACCATTTCCCGCAGGGTTGATTCTTTCACGTCTGACGTTGCCCATTGGTCGAAGGGGATTTCTCTCTCTTCTGCCATGGATGCGGTTTGAGGGAAAGCGAATCTGGTGTTGGGAGAGGATTCTCGGAGGAGATGTTGGGAGCTGGTTGCGCGCGGTGGATCTTGATGGAGCTTTGAGCTTCTGGATGGATGGATTTGGATGAGCTCGTGTTCTAGATTTCTTCGGAAGAGCTTGTGAACAGGAGCGTGAAAGGGAAAATTTTCAGAAGATGAAGCGGCGGGGAAGACGACAACGCTTCAGTGGTTTTTAGGATATCGGTAAGTTTTCTCGTATTTGGGCCGAGGCCCATGAGAAGCTTACAGCCCATAATTTTGGTTCGGCCTATCACTTGTCTTTTAGGGACTTAAGCAGATTTGCCTTCGCAATATGCACGTGTTTTAGTGCCCAATGCCTTTCAAATCCTTCCATATAGCGGTTATTCAACTTCTTAGGAGTTGGTGCGATGCAACTTGGAAGGTGACCAGCAGTAAAATCTTTTATGATTATTCTGGTAATTTTTTTTATAAGTTGCTGGAGCTATTTGGTTTACAAAAAGCAGTTGATTTTATACTATATCAATGATGTCTTGCTACCTTGGTGTGCTTTTTTGATTAAGACCAATATTATGGCTTAGGCTTTTTAATATTTTGGTCATATTCATCGGACGATTGGTAAATCTATTATGGGTTTATTAACTCAGATTTTCTATTGTCCATATGACATGTTCCTGAGGATAAAGGAGTTGAGTGTCTTGAGGGGACTCGGGCATAACAACTCGGATAGCATGAGCTTGCCAGTACTCGGGGTCATTATACACTACGCCTTGTTTATAAGGTTATGTGTTATATGATTTTTTATGATTGCTTTTGGCTTAGGCTAGGCGTTTATTTCACTCGGATGAATATGATTATTATAGTTCTTGACTATATGCTTAGTTTATTTAACTAAACACATAGTCGGGGGCTACACCTAATTAGGTGCATCTAGTTGATGCACTTAAGTATATATTATTGGTAATTCTTGAGATATTTTCAGCCCTTCACAACCTTCTTATTGGATGATAAAGCACTTGGGAGACTTGGGCAGAGATGATGGAAGCACTCGGCGATGGAAGCACTCGGCTAAGGAGGTACTCGGCTATGTGTTACTTCTTTATAGAAGGCCTGAACCTGTCTAAATCCTTTTGTCCACCAACCCATCGTGTTTGTCACTTGACTGCTACCCCCAGTTTCTTATTGCCAAAACCAAGTTTCGACAGGGTCCGACCATGAAAGCTGTTCTTCTTATTTTCTTAATTGTTTTTAGAGTGAAGTGCACGGGCAATCCCTAAACTTATGCGGGTGTGTCATGTAGATCCCTAAACTCTTAAAATGTGTGGGTCTTCGAACTTGTCATGAGTGTCATATAGGTCCAAACGGGCTCCAACCCGTTCCGTGAGCTGACGTGGCATGCCACAGTGGCATTTACATGTCAGTGGGATTCACATGTTAGTCACATAAGAAAATTACAAAGAGAGCAGAGAGGAGAAAAAATGTTCTTAATTTTTTTCTATATGTGACTGACATGTGGGTTTCACTGACACAGGCATCACCATGGTATGCCATGTCAACACACGGAGTGAGTTGGAGCTAGTTTAGATCTATATGACACCAATGATAAGTTTAAAGACTCAAAAATACATTTTGAGAGTTTAGGGATCTAGATGATACATCCGCACAAGTTTAAAGACCGCACGTGAACTTTACTTTGAACATACCTTTCTCTAGGACATTCCCATTTTTAACTTTGTAATGGGAAGCAAAGTCAAGTAGTGGTCTATTGGTGCTTCTATTTTCTTTTATTAATGTTCTCAATCTGTCAATATAGTTGGCACTAGCGGGCATGATTCTATTTGAGTTCGCTAGCGAAAGAAAGAACAGTTTGATATAGAGCCAATGCGTGATTATCCCATGTTCAGAACAAACCAACTGAACAAGAGAATGAGCTGTTTGGTCCAGTCAGTCTCATACTCCCATTGACACAAAATTTATTGCATTTTATAATTATTTACCGCTTTATCTGTGGTCCAACTACACATCAATTTCAACAAATTTCCATTGTAACACGTGAGGGGTCATCTAATTCTTTTATAAGGATTCAACCCTCCAAAATTTCTTGATTTTCTTTCAATCCAAAGGAGGCATAAAAAGGGCAGAAAAGAGCTTTTGGTGCCATCGGGAAAAAACAAACTATTCTAAACCAATAGGTTTGATGACCTAATACTCAGATTTTAGTTGTATGCAGTCATATATAGACACTATTTGAAAAGCTTAATTAACATTCTAATAAGCAACTGGTTGTTAGTTAGCCTTTAAGAATATGCAAAAGCTGGATATCCCAATTTCTGATTTCTAATCATGATGAGGAACTAAGATCCCAATATTTCGATAGGTATTGATAAGTCGATTATGGAGACTCGATGTTAATAATCCAAAGGCTTCGATTAGGACGATCGAACCCATCTCAATCACTACACTTCTCCGTTGGTTATCAACCGAGCCATAACACGGTTGACCTAGCCGATAAGGCTATCTCTTGCAAGCGAATCGAGAACACAAGAAAATGAGTAGAAGAGGCAATCTAAAAATATTGCGAATATAAGATGAATCTCACAAGTTGGGGTTCCACAAACCAAATTAGCGACGAAACTGCAATGGCAAAATAATTTAAGCAAAATTCAACTCTAATTCGTTGGTAGCTACTGAATAAATAAGTTCTAGTGTCGACCAAGGATCACTGCACATGTCCCTAATGGACTCCAACACAAAACATGGCCCAACGGGCCTAAGGAGGGTGACGCAGCAACCAGACAGATTATAGATGCTCTCTTCTTTTGATGATTCCAATTGACTCATAAGGAATTTTGATGTGAGATTAGACCTGTTGAAAAGATGATCTTGTTATCTTTCTATATATATATGTATATATATATATATATACATACATATATATACATATATACATATATGTATATATGTATATATATGTATATATATATATATATATGTATAGCGTCGAAAACGGAATCCGAATGAGGTCTGAGCGATGATTTTAATACAGTCCGCTCCTAAATTTCGAGGTAGGCTTAAACTTGATATGAATTAGGCCTCCATCTTCGAGTCTCTCCAAGTGCTTCATGTTCCTCTTTTGTGCATATCCAAAAGAGTGATATCCTCATCATCATTCCCCTCTTGAAGTGAAGTCATCCTCGACTCAGTCTCATCATCTTCTTCCAAATATGACGTCAAGTTTGCATTGCAAAATGTTAGCAACCGGAGCTCGATAACTCAATCTTCCAAGCCGAATTTTGTAAAAACTGTTCGGATAAATTGGGTGTCCATCTCCTAGCATCTCTTCAAGTGCTTCCTGATTTTACCTCATACGTATTCAAAGAAGTGATGTCCTATCAAGTTCATTTTTTAGACTTTGTAGCTACGTATTGTAAGAAGTTGGATAAAAATCTGAACTGTTTAGCAAGAGAATATGAGACAAGCTGCTAGGAGCTGCGTTAAACAGGTCCATAGTCATATATAGTCATATACAAGACCAATCTGTAAGATTCGGTGAGTGTTTATTCGTTCAAGATCCCAAAGATCTCGTAATAATAAAATAATGTGGAATAGAACCCTTCAAAATCTCATAAATGTACTTCATCAATCAATAAGGATACATCACAGAGTCAATCAGTGGTACTAGTACAGTAACAGGTTCAATAATGAAAATAATAAGAATACTCCTGCAATTAAGCGCACCTATATGTAACTACTGCAGCAAGCAGGTGAGCAGCAGACACTGCAAATCGCCAATCCCAACCGCACCACTGTCAGTGTCGGCGTCGGCGCTGGAGGAACTCCAGCTCGAAATCTTGCCTCCCATGGCCTCCACCTCGAGGCGGTGGTGGTGGCCGTGGGCGTCGCCGCCGCCGCCCTTCTCCTCCTCATCCTCCTCGCGGCACCACAAGGGGGAAGGGTGGGGGCTGGGCGGGCCCGCGCTGGTGAAGGCCGTCGGGTGGCTCCTCCTCGCCGGCCTCTTCTTCCGTGTGCTCTGCTCCTTCCCCTCCTCCTCTTCGCCGGAGATCAGCGGAGGTGCGAACTTTTCTGTGCGAAGTTTAGTGCCTTTCTGACATCCAAGTTCTGATTTTTAGTGTGAAATGCCGGTGGGATTTGGAGGGTTTATGCTGTCGGTGGGTTGGGGGGGGGGGGGAAGGGGGGGTT